>JAAALK010000081.1:9806219-10196007 GCA_019279435.1 Zizania palustris | reverse complement strand
AAAATAAAATAAAGTACTCATGGTGAGTCATGTTCTTGAGAGTACAGCCTCGGTCCACTTAGTGAAGTAATCCGTCGCCATCAACATGAGCCGATGCCCTTTTGAGGAAGGAGGGTGAATCTGGCCGATGAAGTCTAAACCCCAACCTCGAAATGGCCATGGCTTGACAATAGGGTTGAGTAATGAGGCAGGAGCCAACTGAATATTGCCAAACTTCTGACATGCTTCACACCCTCTATAGTACTTGAAACAATCTTCAGTCATAGTCGGCCAATAAAAACCGCTCTTTTCAGCATCCAACTCATTTTTTGGGCCGACTGATGAGTGCCGCAAAGCCCTTCATGAACTTCTCCCGTAGCCACTTGGGATTGTTCGTTGTCTAAACACTTCAATAGTACTCCATCGATGGTTCGGCGGTACAATGTGTCGTCTATCAACACGAATTTGAATGCTTGTCGCCGAACCTTCCGATCAACCTTTCGGCTAGGGTCTCTCAAATACTGGATGATTGGGATTCTCCAATCGCCCTTATAGGTTTCAGAGTGTCTTGTTGGCTTACCTTCTGAAAAAACTTCTAAATTCCTGACTTTGGGGTGCCCCCGAGCCATTCCTACTCCCGCCGAAGCCTGGCCGGACTGTCCGCTCAGAGTGTGCTGGGCCGAAGCCCTCCAGAGGGTTCGGACTCTCGGTAGCCCTCACCGTGCGGGAGGCTTCGGCTTACGGCCTCCGGCGTGCTAGGTCCTTTGGTCGGTAGAGTACTCCGGCCCAGGGACCCCGGCGCGCAGTGACCTTCGGTGGCCGGAGGGGTCTGACCTGGAGGGTGCACTTGCCCACTGTTACTAGCTCCGGCAGTGAGACCAAACATCGGCTTCTTCAACACAGAAAATTTTCCTCTCCTGACTTGGTAACCAGACGCTTGCTGAGCCAAATCATTTGTGACTGAATTGGCTTCTCTTGACACGTGAGAAATTTTTAAGTCATCAAAAGCAGCAATTATGTCTAGACATTTATCCAAGTAACTATTCAGCAAGCCATTAAAGCATTGAGCACTTTTAGCTACTTGTTGCACTTAACAAAGAATCACCATATGCGTGGACATGTCGAGCACCTACAGATTCTAGTAAATCAAGACCTAGCAATAAAGCTTCGTATTCAGTCTATGCCTCTCTCGTGAATCATGAAACCTAAGAACTTGCCCGCCGACACACCAAAAGCACACTTGAGTGGGTTCATTTTCAACCCATACTGTCGCATTCTATCAAAAGCAACCTTCAAATCGGCCAAATGGTTTCCCATAGCGTCCGATTTGACTACGACATCGTCGATGTAAACTTCTAACATAACTCCCAACAAGTCATGAAAGATCAAGTTCATAGCGCGCTAGTACGTGGCGCCATCATTCTTCAAACCAAAAGTCATGACAACCCACTCGAACAAACCAACAAACCCAGGGCATCGAAAGGCAGTCTTGCAGACGTCCTCTTCGGCCATAAAGATTTGACTAAACCAGTGTTGGGGGAATAAGTTTTCCCTTGAACAGGGGCCAAATGATGTCAGCCTTCGACAACCTTTGGCCTGGAGCCTGACACTGTCAAAGCCTGTTCCTTTCGGAAGAAGCTATTTCCAAGTCCCAAGGTTCACTTTGAAGCCCTCTGGAGCGAAGCCTCCGAACCCCTTCGGAGCCCTCCGGAGCGAAGCCCTCAAGATCCCTTAAAGTTTGCCAGAAGCTAAGTCTTAGGCTAACTTCGAAGTTACTCCGAGCCTTGTTCGGAGTTAGCCGTCGAGCCTTGTTCGGAGCTAACCTTCGAGCTCTCTTCGGAGTTAACCTTCGAGCTCCTTTCAGAGCTCCTCAGAGCCAGTCTTCGGACCCATTTCTAGCCAATTCAAAGCTAAGTCTCCGAGAACCCAGTTCAGAGTTCAGTTCGGAGTTTACTTCGAAGCCCACATCGGAGTGTACTTCAAAGCCTCCTTGTGGCCTCCTCCTGAAGAGCTCCAGCCCCTACTCCGAACCTAGGAGATATTTATACCTCACTACAGTGTAGAAGTCATACCAGGGGCCCCTCTTCCCCTAGTATGTCGTTTAGTTGGTCAAGAAGTGACGTTCATCTGACATGCCTGTAAAGCTGTAAAGCACTTTGTATAGTAGGTGTAAAGCACTTTGTACAGTAGCTAGCTCATTTTTGCCCCTATAAGCCTATGACTCATAGAGGGCATTTTGGTCTTTTCCTTTGGACTGCGTGCCTATAAAAGCAGGGCCAAGCCCTTGTAACAGGTTAACTACACCCAGGGCCATGAAACCCTGGAACTCACTACACTACACCGAGGCATATTATGCCAAATCCACCACAAACTGGATGTAGGGCTATTATCCCTTAGGGGATGTCCGAACCAGTATAAATCCTTTCTCCTACTAAGAGAACCCTTCGAGGTTCATTTTACATACCATACACACACATACAAAACCTGTGCTGTAGCTAACACAATTGCTACAACAACCAGCATTGCCATCATGAAAACTTAGTACCTTGTGTCCTGAAGCATCGTTGATCAGCATGTAGGCTATCGGCATTGGGTACTCGTCCTTTGGAGTGGCTCTGTTTAGATCCCTGAAATCAATACATACCCGTATCTTGCCGCTCCCTTTCTTTTCTATAGGCACAATGTTAGCAACCCATTCCATGTACCTACACGGCCTAATAAACCCAGCCTTGAGTAGTCACTCTACTTCTTCTTTAACTCGGTCGTAGACGGCTGAGTTAAAGCGATGAGGAGGCTACTTATACGGCCTAAATCCGGACTTCATATGCAGCCGATGCTCCATGAGCTCGTGGCTTAGTCCTGGCATCTCGCTATACTCCCATGCGAAACAATCGACGTACGACCGAAGTAACTTTATTACTCAGCCTTTTCATCAGGCTGTAAATATTGGTTTACAAAAGTCGGCCTCGGGATGTCACCATTACCTATGTCAACTTCCTCCAAGGGATCAACCGACGCAAAACCTTGTCCTAATTTCTCCACTTCGCTAAAGTCCCCGATGGCCTCGGCAATACCGTCTTTGCTAGACCGATATTGCTCCGCACGAGACTTTAACCAGTCTAGATTACTTTTTCTAGACATGACTATTAATAGAAAAACAGTCGCGCTACTCCAGCTGGCTTTACAGACACTGGTACAAAACATCCTCCAGATACACTAACAAAATCGTAATCTGAAAGATCTCTACTTGACAGACACTCTACTTTGTTATGGACGGCGTCAACCGATACATCATCCAACGCCACTTGGGCCGAAGTATCCACGGGAATGACCTCTACCTCATCGTCGTCCCACTGTATCAGGCACTGGTGTAGGGTGGAGGGAATACAACAGTTTGCGTGAATCCATTCACGCCCGAGTAGCACGCTGTAGTTACCTTGTACGTCAACGACGAAAAATGCAGTTGGCAATGTCTTGTTGCCCACCGTCAACTCCATGGAGAGTACGCCCTTGGCCTCGGAGCTCTCGCCGTTGAAGCCATTGAGCATCAAGTTGGTCTTCTTCAGGTCATCCTCGTCCCTACCAAGTTTCTTCAACAACGAGTAAGGCATCAAGTTAACGGTGGCGCCGCCATCGACGAGCATTTGGGAAATCAGCTTTCCATCAATGTGACCTGTAACGTAGAGAGGCTTCAAATGGCGAGCCAAGTCCTCTAGCTTCTCGAAGATGGCGTTGCGCGGGCCAAGGTTCAATTGAGCGACCTCGGCCTCATCCTACGGCAGGGCGAACTTGGTGGGGTAGCGTGATGATGTTGATGTCCATCGCCTGGGGCGTGGGCCCTTCGGAGACGGGCGAGTAATCATCATTGAGCATGTCATAATCGTCGTCTCTTGGACTAGGAGTCGGGTTGGTTATCTCAGCCGGCTTCTCTCTCCATACCTATTTTGTAGCTGGTCGAGGGCAGATTTCTTCGAAGATGGCGTCGCGCTCATCCTCGGCTTTCCTCTCGCGCATCTCCTGTGCCCGTAGTCGCTGTAGGCATCTCTTCTGTGATTTGGACATGCCTGGAGGTGCCCAAGATGGCTGCGTCTTAGTGCCGGGTGCCACTATTCAGCTTCTATCAATTCTGGCCGAAGTGGTACTGCGCCCTTTGGCCTTGTGCACCGGACGTTCGGAGGGGTCTTCGCCGCGAACCCCGGTAGTCAGATCGTCCTTGCCGGCTGATCGAACTCAGCTTCAGTGCGGAGCCCGGCCAAAGCATGGAACTTACCCCCGTCGAACTTCGGTGACAAAGTCTTCGGGATTGGGACTTCCTGAGACCCAACTCTGATGGTGATGGTTTCGGACTCCCTAACTTCAGCCTCCTCGCACCGGTGCCCTTCGGCTTCGCTCTGCATGGTCCGATTCGGGGGCACCATGGATAGTCTGTGGACGATGCCCCCGCTGCTGCGTCTGCTTGTCCCTACCATCCATAATACTCCGAAGGAACACAAGGCATAGTGTTAAGTTGCGGAGGGTACTCCGACCCGGATACGTACGAAGCCCACAGAGTTCCTGCCCACAGAGTTCCTGCCCACAGAGTTCGGGCCCTTCGGCTGTCCCAGCCTTTTAGCGCGGGGACTTGCTTCCTTGGCTTTTCTCCGATGCTTGTTCAACAGCATGTTGTATGTTACCTTCAGCCTCTTGTGAGTTTTAGATGGAGGGGTGTTAATGTTCTATTTCCACACTCCTACCTCTAGATTCTTTGGTACGAGCGTGCGGTGCATGGTTCTCCAACAATTACATCCTTCCCCTTAGCTGACTCGGCCTGTTCTGGCCGAATCAACACCTTCTCACCGAGGTCGACAGCGTTGACGGGAAAGGGATCCTTGTCTAGCTTCATCTTTGGATTATGGTCTACCTTCAATCGTCCTTCTTCTATGGCCGATTGGATCTGCCATCGAAAAACATTGCAGTCGTTAGTATTATGCGAATGTGAATCATGCCACTTACAATACGAATGCTTCTTTAACTCATCCGGCAGATGGAAGACTTGACCCTTAGGTAACATGAGAAGCTGACTTTTTAAGAGAAAATCAAATATTTTATCACACTTAGTTATATCAAATGAGTATTTGACCTCACTAGGTCAATTCTTTGTGGGGGATGGTCGTAACTTGGAGCAGGTGACAGGTTTTTTTAGCGTTCCAAACCCACTCGACCGCGTACATGTCGACCGAATCCTCCTCTTCTGAGTCCTCCTCGTCAGAGCGTTCCATGATGTGGATTTCAGCCCTAGACTTGTTAAATGTCTTAATAAACTTTTTATCTTTGGTTCGACCTTCCTAGACCAGAGCCTGCTGTAAAACTTGGCTAACTTCTAAAACGTTTTGGTTATCTAACCTCTCTTTAATCTCGGAACACAACCCATTAAAAGTTAGTTATGCCAAGTCAAGGAGTGTGCTCAGGGAGAGACACGATTATGAAGTGATCATGGAATGCTTCGTGTGGAGGCCTTGGACGAAGGAGGGACTTCGAAGGGTGGTACTCCGAAGGTGGGGCTTCGAAGTGAGGCTGACTTGAGGTACTTCGGCCATGCATGGCTTCGGTACATGGACTGACGGAGTTCGAGCTGGGAGAAGCTGCAAAGCCATGGTGGTCCACTCCGGAGGTGTTGGTGCGAAGGCCCAAGGGCTTTGACGGCTTCGGCTCAAAACCGTCACTGTATCGAAGGCTGACTTCGGTGAAGCGAAGGCCGTCAGGCTCAAGGCTTCTCACCGAAGCTACCGCACCCCTCACGTGCGAAGGGGGGCTTCAGAAGGCTCCAAAACTGCAAAGGCTGGCCGTGTATGCTCTGCAAAAGCTGATGTTGTCCCCTCTGCGAAGCTGACAAAAGAAGCCTCCAAATAAAGCAGACTACCAGCTGCACCCCTCTGTTCTGATGAGACAAAACCGGTGTAAACACTAGGGGTAAAGTAGTCTATTCATAGGGCTAAATAGTGCATATAAATAGTGGAAGCTAGCTAGGTCACATGAACACTTTGAGCAGCCATTTTTGAGCTCCTGTGCTAGCTGCCACATTCTTTGTATTCAGTTTATGAGTTCATTTTGTGTTCCCTGTTCAAGCAATGAATCTTTGATTCTATTTTCATTTACTGCTTGAACTTGTACTTACTTTACACTGCATGCTTTGATCTCTCTGTGTCTTACTTCTTCCTGTGTTGAGTTTATTGCACTAGAGTGTTTTTGGAGAAGTGTGTGAGAGGTCTGTATGTGTGAAGTGTTTTTCAGTGTCTGTTCACTCTGTGTAAACTGGAGGCTAGACCTCTCTGATTACTAGCGAAGCACTATTCTTAGCTTAACTCGAAGCCCATTTTTTCCCTCAGTGAAGTCCTCGGTGAAGTGTGTTTAGTGTGCGTTTAGACCTTCGAAGTACGAATCCTAGAACCAGTTGCTATCGCTGAGTATTTGGTCGAAGTCCTCAGAGGGAAGTCTGCTCTTGCGAAGGGTGAAGTGCGAAGCCTGCTCAAAGGCACCTAGTGTGCGGAGCCTGCACTGACTTAGCAGAGCTAAATTGTCGGAGTTGTGGGAGGAGCGAAGTCTTCTTGGCTTCGAACTTTTGTTCCTTGCGAAGCCTGTTTCCGGAGCTGTAAAATACCTCCGAACCAGAACTTCGAAGGGTGTGTTCGAAGCCTGTTCCGCAGAAGACAGAATTAAAATAGAAAGCTATTTTTAGTCTGAAATTTTAAAAGCTCCAATTCACCCCCCTCTGGTCACCGTTTCCGATCCAACAATTGGTATCAGAGTAGGTTAAGATCACCAGTTGACCTTAACCGGTTTTGTGATCTCTTGGCGACATGGACATAGTTAGTAAAATACCTCTGTTCGATGGCACAGACTTTGCATACTAGAAGGTACGCATGGAGGCTTACTTGCTAAGCCAAGGAAATGCAATTTGGGAGATTGTGGACTCACAATACTCCATCCCTGAAACTCGCACCTCTCAAACAGAGAAGGATCAGTATAATGCCAACTCCAAGGCTAGAAATATATTGTTCATTGGTTTGAGTAGAAGTGAGTTTGATAGGGTGCAACACCTTAGGACATCTAGGGAGATTTGGACTACACTCACTATTTTTCATGAGGGCTCTACACAGATTAAGGCCAGGCACCAAAGCACATACAATCAATAGTATCAGCTATTTGTGCAGGCACCTGGTGAATCTATAGATGCCATGTTTTCTCATTTTGATGCGATAGTGAGTAACTTGCGGTCCAACGGGACGCTTGCTTACAATGATCATGATAGGGCTATCAAGCTTCTCTATGCTCTTGAAGATATCCGGCATTGAGGAGTCCGCAGGTTATGACACATTGACCTGTGATGAGCTCTTCAGCAAGCTGAAGTCCACAGAGATTGCCAAGGTATCTCTTGTAGTGCATAGGAACTCTTTGCCACAACCATTGGCACTAGTTTCTAGCACTAGCCGTGGCACCACTACAGAACCTAACACATCTGGCACTTGTGTTCTTGAAGATGGTTTTGCCTTGTCCTCCCTAGTCTCCGTCACTAAGGAGCAGGTGGATACTCTGGTTGATGATGAGCTTGCTCTCATTGCTAGAAGGTTCACCCGTTTTCACCATGAGAGACGGGATCAGAGGAGATGTGGTTTTAGTGGTTGTTTTGAGTGTGGCGACAATTTTCACATCAAGGCCAATTGCCCAAAACACAAGAAGAGAGATGAGAGTGAGCGCCCTAGATACCACAAAAGGAGAGGAAACCCTTTGTGAAGGGAAAGCGCGACAAGGTGGCTAAGAGAGTAGCCAAAGCCGCTTCCAGAGCATTTGTTGCTGCTCTCAGTGACATCGACACTTCCTCAATTGAGGAGTCGGGCTCTGAGGAGGAGGAGTCTCCAAAGAAGGAGGAGAAGAAGGACAAGAAGGGACGAGATTTCACCGGCCTTTGCTTCATGGCCGACAGCGATCACAACGGCGATGAGCTTAACTCATCTGAGGTACCTCTATCCTATGACCAGCTTTCAATTAAACTAGATGAGCTGAATGAAGTAGTTCTTGGTCAGGATAGATTACTTGTGCAAGCCGCTAGAGATAGAAAAGACCTTAGACTTAGGCTAGAATCTGTGTTTACTGATTATGATGCTTAAGTCTAGGGTTAATGATGCTGAATGTGAATCTTGTACTGTTGTCATGGGTGAGCTTGCTCAGTTGCGTTCTGTGCATGCTCAAACTCTTTTTGAGCTTGAGACTGCACAAAAGCAGCTTTTGATGGTTGATTCTAGTCCTCATGATATAATTGAATGCATGAACTGCCCCTTATTACGTGAGAGCATTAATTTACGTGATAAGCATGTTCAGGACTTAGAGGCTAGATTGGAGAGGGCCGATAGTTCTAAGGATGTGCAACCTATGTGTGACACATGCATAACCCTTAAGGACCAGCTAGGCACTGTTAGAGAGCGAGCTGAAAACCTTATGACTGAAAATGAATACCTTCTTTCTGTGGTTAACAAATGCACTAAGGGAAATGGTAGGATGGACTTGCTCTTGGCCAAAACCAGATGTGTGCTGAAAGGGCAGGGTTAGCTCTAGGACTGGGTTTTGAGAGGATTGCTTCAAACGGTGAGAACAAAACTGTTTTTTACCTCACCCACTACTTAGAGAAAGAGAGAGATCTGTTAGACATTCCATCAGCCAAAAAGCCTACCCGGACTCCAAAGAAAACCACTCCTCATGCCAAAAAATTCCTCCCAAGAAAACCACACAACAGAAGCCCAAGGAGCCTATGAGAGTTGCTCCTACGACTCATGAGAGTGCCCCTAGGAGAGTTTTTCATTGTTCCTACTGTCAGAGGGTGGGTCATCTGGTTGGATTCTATTTTCGTCGCATCAAGGATGAGCGACGCTCTCAGGCGATGAGTTTCCAGGACATGCATTACCCATCTCGAGGTATGCATGAGTCTGAGTTGTACTCATGTCCTGTTTTTGAGGCTCCTCATACTTCTCGGAGAGGTTTTGCTCCTCGAGGTGTTCACCATGTTCCATATGGTGGTAGACTACGGGTGAGTAGCTTTGTACCTCGACAGGGTAGGGGACCTCGTCATGCATTTGGGACACAGCATGTAGGTAGACCTTGCACTTTGCATCATTATGATTATCCTGTGCGTAGACGGTCTATTTTTACTGTGCCTACTACTCGTATCACTCAGTGCTAGACGCCTCGTCATTTTCATTCACCCCAGCACTGAGCGATCGATATTTTTATCATGTGTAGGCACCAGACCGAGGCTTGGAGGGCACGTGGATCATGGACTCCGGTTGTTCGCACCATATGACCGGAGATGCAGCATGGTTCTCTAGCCTCACCACAACCAAGCAAAGGGAACATATCACCATCGGCAACAATCGAAGGAGTAGAGTGAAAGGTAAAGGTGTGGTAAGAATCAACTCGAATTTTACTCTCAAAGATGTTGCTTTGGTTGAAAACTTGGGATACAATTTTCTTTATGTATCTCAATTGCTTGATGGGCTTCGAAGTGCGATTCCATCGTGATACTTTGCAAGTACTCAATTCTGATGGCGTTGTGGTCTGTAAGATCTTTAGAGTTAGGAGAGTTTTTGGAGCTGATTTTTCTGAGTCATCTGGTTCTTCTCATTGTCTTGTTGCACATTCGACTTCTAAGCTATGGAAGTAGCAGAGGAGACTAGGACATATGAGCTTTGAGTTGCTGCTCGTCTGAGTGCCCTAGGTCTGATCCGAGGATTTCCCAAGCTCAGGTTTGAGAAGAATTTAGTTTGTGCTCCCTATCAACATGGAAAAATGATTGCCTCTTTGCACTCGCCAATCACCATGGTTATGACTGAACAACCCGGAGAACTTCTTCACATGGACACTATAGGTCCTTCTGGGTTAGTTCTTTAGGCGGCAAGTGGTATGTGTTAGTAATTGTCAATGATTTCTCTCGCTACTCTTGGGTCTTCTTTCTTGCCAGCAAGGATGAAGTGTTTTCACACTTTCAGAGCTTGGCTTTGAGACTTTTTACTGAACTCCCTGGTGCATTGAAATTCATTCGAAGTGATAATGGCACTGAGTTCAAGAATAGTCTCTTTGTTGACTTTTGCATGGAGCATGACATAGAACATCAATTCTCTGCTCCAGGGTTCCTCAACAGAACAGTGTTGTTGAGAGAAAGAACCACACTTTGGTTGAGATGGCTAGGACGATGCTCGATGAGCACAGGACTCCTAGAAAATTCTGGGTTGAGGCCATGAACACTGCTTGTTACATCTCAAACTGAATTTTCTTGCGCTCAATTTTGAACTTGACATCTTATGAGCTACGTTTTGGGAGATAACCCAAAGTTACTCATCTTCGAGTCTTTGGTTGTCGTTGCTTTATCCTAAAACGTGGAATCTTGGATAAATTTAGTCGCGCTCTTTCGACGGGATCTTTTTGGGTTACACTACACATGGTCATTCCTTACCGTGTTTATAATTTGGAACTACACTGTCATCGAGTCATGTGATGTGACTTTTGATGAATCAATCCCCTCTATTAGTTTCTACCTTTGAACAGGCAAATGACACGACATGGAGCAGACTATCTTTGAAGAAAAAGATCCCGGAGATTCGAGGATGAACCCCTACTACCTCGACATCGACCCCGAAGAGCGACCCCGCTTCACCTACTTCGGCACAAGGTCCCGAAGCAACTACCTCGACATCGGTCATCTTGGACCACTCACGCACAAGTGAGGGGAGACTGCATCCCGCCGTGAGGCTCCACATCAGTTCAAAGGATGCATCCACCGAGCGGTCATTGGTGAGGCTTGATCAAAGGGTAACATGTTATCATGCTCATTTCATGATTCAGCTTTTCGTTGCTTATTTGAGCCCTTAGATGTTAGTACATGCAATTCGATTCTAGTTGGATCAATGCCATGCATGAAGAACTTGAAAAATTTTTGAGAGAAACCAAGTCTGGACTTTAGTTGATCCTCACCAAATATTCATTTCATTCGAACAAATGGATTTCAAAAACAAACAAGGGGAGGATGGGACTGTAGTTAGAAACAAGCTAGACTTGTAGCTCCAGGGTTATTCTCAATAGAAGGGATTGATTTTACTGAGACTTGTCACTGTGCGCATCTATTGAGGACCATTAGGATTTGCTTGCCCTTTGCGACATCCCTGGGGATTCAAACTCTATCAATGGATGTCACAAGTGCATTTCTAAATGGCTTCATAGGCGAAGATGTTCTATGTAAAACAACCCCCTGGTTTTGAAATACCCAAATACCCACAATAAAGTCCTTAACTTCCTAAGGCTCTTTATGGACTCAAGCAGGCCCCTCGGGCATGGTATGATAGACTTAAATTATTTCTGCTGAGCAGGTGTATCTGAGGGATTGTTGAATAAAACTCATGTTCACTCTCACGCATGGCAAAGATTTCCTGCTAGTCCAGATTTATGTGGATGATATATCTTTGGTGGCTCTCTCATGCTTTGGTTGCCGAGTTTGCAGATACCATGAGCAGGAGTTCGAGATGTCCATGACGGGCGAACTCACCTTTTCCTTGGTTGCAAATTCAAGCAAAGCACAACAAGGTACCTTCATCCACCAGATGTAAGTACACCAAGGACCTGCTCAAGAATTCGACATGGCTGATGTGAAGCCACTCACCACTCCAATGGCTACATCTGTAATATTGGGATCCTAACGACGATGGAGAGTCGTAGATCAGAAGGAGTTCCGAAGCATGATCGGCTCCCTCCTCTACTTTGACTGCTACGAGGTCGGACATACACTTTCGTAGTGTGTCTGTTGCGCTCGTTTTCAGGCTTCACCACGAGCTTCGCACCAGCCAAGAGGTAAAGCGCATTCTCAAGGTATCTCAAACATACCCTCGAATTTGGCATTTGGTATTCTGCATCTTCCTCTTTGTGTCTTTGAGATTATTCCTATGCGGACTTTGCTGGGTGTAGGATTGATAGGAAAGAGTACGTCTGGTACTTGTCATTTTCTGGGTACATCACTGGTTTTCTCGTCTTCCGCAAACAGTCTAGTGTTGCACAATCGACGACTGAGGCCGAATATGTTGCTCCGTAGCTAGCTGTTGCTCTCAGATTTTAGTGGATGGTTTCCACTTTGCGGGATTTCCGGTTAGATTATAAGAGTGTTCCACTTTTCTATGTAAACACTAGTGCTATTTGTATTTCAAACAACCCTGGTTCAGCATTCCAGAACCAAACACATTGATGTACGATATCATTTCTCAGGATCATAATGAGAAGGGTGATATTGAACTTCAATATGTTGACCCAACACTAGCTAGCGATATTTCACAAAACCCTCGATGCTTCTCGTTTTGCCTACTTGCGTGGGGAACTTGGTGTTTGTCACCCTTACGACATTTTGTGAGGGGGAGCAGATTTTGATTGTTTGCATATGCTCATTGTGTGTGAAATTGCATTACATCTTTTGCACTTATATGCCTAAATTAATTCATTAAATCAGGTTAGCTCAGCTCTATTTAATATGTCTGAAACATTATGTGCATGATTTTCTTTCCAAAATCAAATCATGCTCATTGCTTAGTATGAATCTAGCATGTTTTGGTAGGACTGCTTTAGCTATCTTTTATCTGCTGATAACAAGATCCTTTTCTCTGGATGCTAAAAATTGCAACTTGAAAAATTGTTCTACTTAGGATCATCAAGTGCTAAACAAATTGTTCACTTAATTAAAATAAAAAACTCCATGATTTGCATGCAACAAGTGAAAAATCCAGGAGGGTTTGTTTGTCGCACTACTCTATTCTAGACTGCTTATCATTGCACATTGGTCTAAACTGGGATAGTGTAGTGTCTGCCAAAATCACTGCCTTAAGCTTCTGATGGCTTTCATGCCTAGGCTTGGCTTGATTGGAAAGTATAAGGTAGACAAACAAATAACCCCTGGCATTATGAAAAGAACAACAAAATTCATGTTTCTCAAGTTCGCTTTCAATGCTCCACTTGAATGGACTTGTCTATCTAAAGTAGAAATTGCCTAGCTTTGCGCATCCTGTTTTACTTGTTAGTTACCTTGATAGAGTGGTGATGCTTTTATTTCAAAATGATAAAATCACATGCTGTCATCATGTTTTTTAGAGAATGTTCAATTGAGCTAAGCACATGATAATTGGTATTAATGTTGGCATATTTTTGCTTTATATGTCTTTGCAATTCTGTCCATTTCGAAGCTTTGCATCTTTTAAATGCTCCTTGATGCTTGCATTGCCAAAGGGGGAGAAAATTTTGAGTTCTCTGTAGCAAGGGGGAAAATAACTCAGGGGCGTTTTTATCTATGCAAAGGGAAAGATTTGCCGAAGGGGCTTACTCTTTTGAAAAGGGGAGGAAAATTCTTTGTCAAGTGACATGATTTGGCTCGTTTCTGAGTTTTTATTGCACTTGTGTGCTGAAATTTTTCTATTTTCTTGAACTTAATTTTGTTGTCAATGCACTCATCAAGGGGGAGACTGAGAAACCAAGGGTTGGTTGTTCAGAGTCTTGTGATGAGTGATTGACATATTTTATCCTCTGATTTCGATGGGTACCTTCGAAGGGATTCAAAGGTTGTTTCACCGAAGGGTTCGGTGGGTTCGGTTTGCTGCAGCTGTTATAGCGGAGTGTGCTGTCGGAGGGTCCGACAGTATACATGACTTGGTTGTACCGAAGGTCTCGTATTTGGGAGGTACACCGGAGTGTGTGACGAAGGTTGTTTACCCGGAGAGGTCTCTGGGTACTGGATACACTTGTCTATTTGTCTGTGGTGCGAAGGTGACTTCGGAGGCGTACGAACGGTTCATAGCAAGTGAACCGGGTCAAGCGGGAGGCTTGATTCCAGGCGAGCGGGGAGCTCCGTCACGAAGGCTGCGAAGGGGTCGAGGTTGGACCTCAGGTCGAGATGCGCCAGGAGAAAGGTAGTAAGTGTGGAAGTGTTGCTCCGGGTGAAGGTAACCCGAGACGAAGTCTTCGGAGGCGAGGCACTTCGACGGGTACTCCGAATGGAGTGACTTCGGAGTATGGTGGCCCAAGTCCTCAGCAATGAGGTAGGGCATTCGAATGTGTGCTCCGGAGGGAGGCACCGAAGGTATAACGACGAAGGTCTCAGAGTCGAGGTGCATCGAAGGCCATGGTAGGGTGAGGCTCGTCGAGGAGTGTGCTTAGGGAGAGACACGGTGACAAAGTGCTCCCTGGAATGCTTCGTGCGGAGCCTTGGATGAAGGAGGGACTTCGAAGGGGGTGGTACTCCGGAAGGTGGGGCTTTCAGAGTGAGGGCTGACTTGAGGTACTCCGGGGGCCCATTTTGCATGGCTTCGGACCACGGACTGACGGACGTTCGAGGCTGGGAGAAGCTATTGAAGCCGTGTGGTCACACTCCGAAGGGTGTTGGTGCGAAGCCCAAGGGCTTTGACGGCTTGGCTCAAAACTATCACTGTATCGAAGGCTGACTTCGGTGAAGCGAAGGCCGTTAAGCTCAAGGCTTCTCACCGAAGCCTACCGCATCCTCGTGTGCGACGAGGGCTTCAGAAGGCTCACAAAACTGCAAAGGCTGACTATGTCTGCTCTGCAAAGCTGATGCTGTCCCCTCATGAAGCTGACAAAAGAAGCCTCCAAATAAAATAGACTACCTGCTGTACCCCCCCTGTTCTGATGAGACAAAACCAGTGTAAACCCCTAGGGGTAAAGTCGTCTATTCATAGGGCTGAATAGTGCCTATAAATAGTGGAAGCTAGCTAGGTCACATGAACACTTTAAGCAGCCATTTTTGAGCTCTTGTGTAGCCGCCACATTCTTTGTATTCAGTCTGTGAGTTCATTTTGTGTTCCCTGTTCAAGCAATGATGCTTTAATTCTATTTTAATTTACTGCTTGAACTTGTATGCTTACTTACACTGCATGCTTTGATCTCTCTGTGTCTTACTTCTTCATGTGTTGAGTTTATTGCACTAGAGTGTTTTTGGAGAAGTGTGTGAGAGGTCTGTATGTGTGAAGTGTGTTTTCGTGTCTGTTCACTCTGTGTAAACTGGAAGGCTAGACCTCTTGATTACTAGCGAAGCACTGTTCTTGGCTAACTCGAAGCCCGTTTCTTCCCTCGGTGAAGTCCTCAGCGAAGTGTGTTCAGTGTGCGTTTAGACCTCGAAGTACGAAGCCTAGCACCAGTTTGCTATCAATGAGTATTGGGTCGAAGTCCTCAAAGGGAAGTTGCTCTTGCGAAGGGTGAGTGTGAAGCCTGCTCAAAGGCACTAGTGTGCGGGCCTGCACTGACTTAGCAGAGCTTAATTTTTGGAGTTGTGGTAGGAGCGAAGTCTTCTTGGCTTCGAACTTTGCCTCCTTGCGAAGCCTATTTCCGGAGCTGTAAAATACCTCGAACCAGAACTTCGAAGGGTGTGTTCGAAGCCTGTTCCGCAGAAGACAGAATTAACATAGAAGGCTATTTTAGTCTGAAATTTTAAAAGCTCCCATTCACCCCGTCTGGTCACATTTTTGGTCCAACAAAATGGTTGGCTAGCGAAGCGCTAACGGCTTGATCTACGATGCGGCTATTTTTGCTCAATCTCTAAAGAAGATAAACGAGGCGATACAGGTGTTACCTTGACCTGAGCGAGGCGGGGGTGATGATGTGATGCTTGATGAAGCCTACGCGTTCTTAACGTAGCCCCCAAGCATCATGTCTTGGAGTGCCTTTAACTTTGCCTCGATCTCAGCTCGGTCTTCTGCGGGGATATCTCAAGTACAGGTGTCAAGATGTTGCGGTTGTCGATATCCGCGCCTCCTATTGTGTCCATCAGTGGTGTAGACGTAGTAGTCGATGTAGATGTACCGGTGGCCGATGTAGATGTACTTGTCATGTTGGCATAGCTCTCCCCAGCGGAGTCGCCAAAAAGTGTGTTGACACGGAAACGTTGCCCCGCACTTGGGTCAGTTCGACGATCCAAAAGTGTGCGGATACTTAGAGACAAGCCTAAGCGTGACGCAGCACCGATGTCGCGTTCCAACTACCCTTAGTCATGATAAGGGGGGTGAAGTCGCCAAGCAATCAGATCACACAAATAATCCTATTAGCTGAAAGAAATATATTAAACAGAATAAAATCAGCAAACCGGTCGAAGCCTGTCTGCTTCGAAGTCTGGCTCGAAGGGGTCGCCGAAGTATACCTTCGACGTCTGGTGCGAAGTATCTCGCCGAAGGGTACTTCGGCGTTCGGACTGATCCGGCCGAAGATGAACTCCGAACATATCTGGACGCGACGATCACCTCCGAACAGTAGGGTTCGGTGTGAGGTCTCCGATACGGCAAAGTACAAATGATCACCCAAACGCCGCAATGCGAGCGACTTCGTCCAGAGTGAGGTACGAGCGTGGCGAATCCTGTTGTGACGAAGTGTGATGGCGAAAGCCTATCGTCGAAGCTTGTAGTCTCGCCGAAGGGTGTCCTGACGACCTCTAAACTGATCTCTCAGCTCCGGATGCCTCCGACAAAGTAACTCCGAACGTGTGAACCTGCAACAAAGAGAGTTCGAAGTACCAATTCGGCCTGAGGACCGAATTCTGCTAAGTGTTGCACTAGTAGCGAAGGTAGCAATCAGTTATGCAGATTAGTGGATACTTCACAGGCGAAGTAACAAGGCGATAGCAATCTATTACGTAGATTAACAGATACTTCACAAGTGAAATAACAAGGGTTACCACTGTTCCGAAATGGCCGGCGGAGGGCTTCCAGGCAAACCCACGAAGAGGTACAGGAAAAATAAAGGTAAAGTAAATACGATCAAAGCTAGGGCTTGGTGTGATTTGTGTTGAGGGTGCTTCTACGCTGGCCTCGCCTCTCTATTTATAAGGGCTTAATCTCCGATCTAATCTGCTATTAATCCAGATGGAGATAAAAATTTAGCCGGAGTTGTATACAACTCTGTCTCTGCCGAAGTGGGCTTCGGCCAGGCCTGTCGAGGCCTGCTCCTCGGGCCAAAGCTTCGGTGGCATGGGCCTCCGAAGGCATCCTGGCCGACAGGTCGTGGGCTGGCCAGAGGCTTTCGGAGCCCACAGCCCAATGGACCTTCGGCCCTATAGGGCTTCGGCCTGACTCCGGACATGTGTATTTATGGCCCAAATTACCAAAACTGTATTTTGACAATCTCGGCCATTAATGCCACTTTTTGCTATCAACAACATTTCATCATAATAAACACCTTAAATCTGTCTAAAACATTTCACCACCAATCGTGCCTTATAGATGTGAACATTTCCATCAACGTCTATCTTTTTCTTGAAGATCCATTTACACTCAATAGTTTTTACACCATCGGGTGGATCAACAAAGTTCCAAACTTGGTTTTCTCACATGGAATCAAACTTGGATCCAATGGCTCCAAGCCATTCTCAGAGTCTGTTCCCATCACTGGCTTCCGCATAGGTCTTGGGCTCATCATTTTCCAACAACAACATGTCGCGTTGCTCGGTGGTCAAAACAAGTACCGCTCTAGCGCGTGACTCATCCTCTCGTACCTTCGTGGGGCTGGTGTCTCTACAACAGGATCTACAACACTTTGTGCATCCTATTGTGGTTCAGTGCGATCTGGAACACCTTTCAATGAATCTCGAACCTCTTCGAGATGCACCGTCCTCCCACTAACTCCTTTAGAGAGAATCTCTTTCTCAAGGATTACACCATTCGAGCAATAAATACTTTGCCCTCTTCTCTATTATAGAAATAGTATCCTTTGGTTTCCCTAGGATACCCCACAAAGAAGCACTTGTCAGATTTTAGAGTGAGCTTGTCAGATGTCAAACATTTAACATATGCCTCACATCCCCAAATCTTTAGAAAAGACAAATTGGGACACCTCCCAAACTACATCTCATATGGCGTCTTCTCTACTGACTTAGATGGAACTCTATTTATCGTGAAAGCAGCAGTTTCTAGAGAGAGTCACCAAAAGGATAATGGAAGATCAGCATGACTCATCATAGACCGAACCATGTCCAACAAGGTATGGTTCCTCTGCTCGTACACTCCATTCCATTGGGCATGCCGGGTAGAGTCAGATGTGGAACATTTCCACACTGCTTCAGATGATCACTAAACTCATGGCTCAAATATTCAACTCCACAATCAGACCGTAGAAATTTAATTGTCTTGCCCGTATGATTTTGTACTTCATTTTGGAACTCCTCGAACTTTTCAAAGGACTCCCACTTGTGCCTCATCAAGTATACATAACCTGTTGGGGAATAGGGGAGCTACGCTAGCCGATAAATTCAAAATTTATGCCTTAATCCCAAGATTCATGTGCGTGCGAGATCATGGATCAGTACCTTCGAGCACAATACGCGTTAGGTGCAATGGAAGAAGATGTCGGAGTAGTAGCGCGTAAATCCTGTCCTCGCTTTGTCCTTGCCATCCTTCGCCGATCCGATCGATGAAGATGACGTAGTCATTCGTATGTAGATGTCCACAAGCATCACTATTGGAGCAACACCTCCACGGATTCCACACGTATAGGGATGGAGAACCTCCCACGACAGCGTGCTAGCACTGCATGTGAGAGACGAGGATCCTTGATCTCAACGATTGAGATCAAAAAAGGGAGGAGAGAAGTCTTTGGTGGCTAGGTCTAATCTAGGCTTATTCTTTGGTTCCAAGACATCCTCCTCTCCTTTTTATAGGGCTGATAGCCCCCTGGTCATGTCTATATCGAAGTCCTCAAAACCATAACAGATCCAATATGTTTGCCCACGTCGGAATTTCTGATCTTTGATCGGAACTTCCGAGAAGGTATTTTAGGTCTCCCAATATAGTACGACACCCAACAGATCCAATCTGTTATTGCCCACCTCAGAAATTCTGATACCATATTGGAACTTCCGATCAGTACAAAATTCCCCAATTCTGAACCGGAACTTCTGGCTCGTCGGAACTTCCGAAGCAAGATTTGCTCTTTGTATCGAGACTAGATAATAATCGGAACTTCCGATCCATGAAATTTTCTTGGGCATATCCTTCATAACCATATCTACTAAAGTCGTTGGTAAAAGTGATAAAGTACTGAAAACCATTCCTAGTCGTGTCACTCATTGGACCACACACATCAGTATTACTATGGCCAATAGCTCACTCGCCCTCTCACTCTGTCCAGTGAAAAGCATCTTAGTCATTTTTCCAAGTAAGCAAGACTCACATGTATCATATGATTCAAAATCAAATGACTCAAAAAGTCCATCACTATGGAGCTTCTGCACGCGCTTCGTAGGTAGGATTCAAATCATTGATTCGTTGTTTCTTAGTACTAATGTTATAAACGTGTGCATCTTCAAGACTCATAATATATAATCCATTCACAAATGGACAAACATCATAGAGCATGCCATTTGAAAATATTGAAAAACACTTGTTCTTTATTACGAATTTGAAACCATCTTCCTCTAAACATGAAGAAGAGATAATGTTTCTGCCTAAGGCAGGAATGAAATAATAATTATTCAACTCCAAAACTAGTCCTGAAGGTAGTGACAGTGAATAAACGCTAACGACAAATGCATCAACTTTCCACCATTCCCGACACGGACATTCAGCTTGCCACTTGCACACTTTATTACTCTACTCAGCCCATGCAACGATTTGCAAGTATGAATCATTGATCCGGTATCAAATACCCATGAATCATTTGGACGAGTAACAAGATTAATTTCAATAACATTAATACCTGAAGTGTAAGTCACACTTCCCTTCTTATTCTTCTGCGCTTCCAATGCCCAGGCTTGTGGTAGTGGTGGCACACATCAAATCTAGTAGGACTCGACTTGGACTTTCCAGTCGGTTTAAACTTAGCACTAGAGATCAAATTTGTAGTCCTCTTTCTCTTTTTTCTCTCCTTCTGAACCATCATCACATGATTTGGAGATTTCCTGATACTCTCCTCAACAATCTTAAGCATCCCATGCAACTCAGCTAGTGCCTTCTCCAGTCCAACCATGTTGTAATTCATGATGAACGGCTCAAAGCTTAGTGAGAGCGACTGGAGAATGACATCGATAGCTAAGTATGGATCCAGTGGAGAACCCAATCTCTCTACAGTCTCAATGTAACCAATCATCCTGATCTCATGGGGACTCACTGGGCTTCATTCAGCCAGCCTACTCCCAAACAAGGCTTTAGACAAATTGTATCTCTCAGCCCTTGCCTAGTTCTGAAACATGCCCTTAAGACCTACGATCATATCATAAGCATCACATTCCTCATATTGTTTCTGAAACTCAGAGGACATGCAGGAAAGCATCAGACAACTGACATCCATGGAATCACTAACATGCTTCTCATAAGAACGCTTGTTTTCTACAGAAGCATCCTCTCCTAGCTCATCGGGGTGGGGTTCCTCTAGAACGTAATCCTTTTTCTCTTGTTTAAGAACAATTCTCAAATTTCGGTAGCAATCCATAAAGCTTGTTCTAAATAATTTCTCACGTTCAAGAATAAATCACAAATTAAAAACTGGAGTGCTCTTAACAGAAGGAGTAGTAGATGTCATGATCTATAAAAGATTAAATGCAAGGTTCAACACTATGCAATGTTTATCTTCTATCCAATAAAAGATGTTCCACTATTTTAAAACAATCATTTTCCCTCTAATGACTAATAGTGGTGCAAGATACACCTTGTAGTTGCGCTTTCAATGACGAGGCTTGTGGCAATGGTGGTAAACATCAGAGTTAGTAGGACTGACTTGGACCTTTCTAGTTGGTTTAGGTTTCGTACTAGAGATCATATCTGAAGTCTTAGCCTTGCCCTTACTCTTTCTCTTTTTGCTCTCCTTATGAACCATCATCATATGATTGAGAGCTTTCTTGATACTCTCCTCAATAGTTTTGAGTATCCCATGTAACTCGGCTAGTGTCTTCTCTAGTCTATTCATATGAAAATTCATAATAAACGACTCAAACCTCAAAAGAAGCGACTGGAGAATCACATCTATAGTCTGGAGAACCACAAAGACCTTCATGTATTTCCCCCACGACAAGTCTAGACTGATCAACATTCAAAAATCTCAAAAGTACTCCATCAATAGTTCGGCGATACAATTCGTCATCGAGTAATACAAATTTAAACGCTTGCCGCCGAACTTTCCGATCAACCCGCTTGCTAGGATCTCTCAAATATTGAATAATTGGATACCTCCAATCATCCTCATGATTTCCTAAAGTACTCGCCAAATCCTCTCTTGAATTGGCATCCAAAATACAAATCTCAACCTGCCCCCCGTGTCCCAAACTATCCTGATAAAGGGAGGTCTGACCGGCCATGTAGGTCCGGTAAGACCAGCCATTGCCGGACGGCTGGCAAAGGGTGGTCAGACCGGCCAGGCATGGCCGGGGTCAGACCAACCAGACACCTGCGGTCGGACTGGCCATGTCAGGCCGGTCAGACCGATGTGTTTTGACTCAGGTAATGCAATAAAGTCAAGCATCGGTCTTCCTTGTGTGAAAAATTTACCTCTTTTAATTTAGTAACTAGATGCTTGTTGATCTAAGTCATTTGCTACTGAATTGGCTTCTAGACACATGTGAAATCTCAAAATCATAAAGACTAGCAATTATGTCTAAACACTTATCCAAGTAACTATTTAGCAAACCATTAAAACATTGAGTATCCTTAGCTACTTGTTGCACTACTAACAGCGAATCACCATATGCATGAACATACTTGACACCCATGGAAGCTAACAATTCAAGTCCTAGCAATAAAGCTTCATATTTGGCTTGATTATTAGTACAAGGAAATTCTAACCGGGCCGAGGTCTCGAAACTCATACCACTAGGTGATATGAGCACAACTCCAACACCTTGGCCATTTTTTAAATCTGAACCATCAATGTAAAGTTTCCATGGCATTACCTCAATCAAAGCAGTATCACTACTCCAATTGACATCTACATGGTGATCAACTATAAAATTTGCAACAACTTGGCCTTTCATAGCTTTCAGGGGTTCATAAGCCAAATCATACTCAATCAAAGAATAAGCCCACTTTCCGATTCTCCTACTTAGAATCAGCTTTTGCAACATCTATTTTATAACATCAGTCTGACAAGTAACAATACATGTGCTAGATAGAAGATAGTGTCGAAGTTTGGTACATGCGTAATAAAGTGACAAATATAAATTCTCTAAAAACACATACCTCGTCTTGGCATACAATAGGTGGCGACTCAAGAATGTGATGATGTATTCTTTTCCCTCTACCTCCTGGGTCAACACAACTCCTACCACACTATCTTCGGCGGCAACGTATAGCCGAAATGGAATCCCGGCTTTCGGTGCCCTTACCACAGGCGGTGATGACAAGCACTATGTAATTTTCTAAAAATCACGTTGCTGACTTGTCCCCCAAGTAAATTCAACCTCGTTATTTAGCCAAAGTATGGGGACAAAAGCATCGATCTTGCCAAACAAGTTAGATATAAAGCGGCGCAAATAATTTACTTTGCCTAACAACTTCTGTACATCTCTCTTGCATGTCGACGCTTCAAAGTTCTTAATCTTCTCATGCCTCTTAGGATCAATCTCAATACCTCTTTCATGAATCATGTATCCTAAGAACTTACCCACCGACATGCCAAAAGCACACTTGAGTGGATTCATTTTTAAGCAATACTGATGCATTCTCTCAAAAGCAACTCTCAAATCGGCTAAAAGGTTTCCCATAGCATCCGATTTGACTACAACATCATCTATGTAGACCTCTATCATAACTCCTAGCAAGTCATGAAAGATCAAGTTCATAGCACGTTGATATGTAGCGCCAGCATTCTTTAAACCAAAAGTCATAACAACCCACTCAAACAAGCTGACAAAACCAAGGCATCAAAAGGTTGTCTTATAGACGTCCTCTTCGGCCATAAAGATTTGATTATAAATAGTGTTGCCATCAAGAAAAATTAGTACCTTATGTCCCGATGCTAAGAGTACGACATCAAGTTGACGGTGGCGCCTCCATCTACCAGCATCCTCGAGATTGGCTTCTCGTCGATGTGCCCCTTGATGTAGAGAGGCTTAAGGTGATGAGTCATATCCTCGGGCTTCTCGAAAATGGCCTCCTGTGGGCCGAGGCTCCACTGAGTGACCTCGGCCTCGTCCTGTGGAAGAGCAAACTCAGCGAGTAACATGACGACGTTTATGTCCATCGCTTGAGGAGAGGGCCCCTCGGAGACCGAAGTTTAGTCGTCGTCCATCATGTCATTCTCATCGTCGCTTGGAGCAGGAGCCGGGTTGTTTATGACAACCGACTTCGGCTTCCAAACCTGCTTTGCTACTGGTTGGGGATGGATCTCCTATAAAATGGCATCCCACTCATCCTCGGCCTTCTTCTCACGCATCTCCTAGGCTTGAAAATGTTGTAGCCGCCTCTTTTGGGACTTGGTCATACCTGGAGGTGCCCATGAAGGATGTGGCTTAGTGTCAGGTGCCACAAATTTGCTCCTGGAACTCTTGGCCGAATGATGATTGCTCGGATCGGCCTCATCAATTTTGCGCTTGGTGGATACATCTTCTTGTGTCTTGTCGGTCAAACTGGCCTTACTGGGCCGGTCTGACCGGGATCTGTCGGTCGGACCGGCCAGGGTGGGCTGGTCTGACCGATTGGTGCCGGGTGCCTGCAAATAGTTGGTCGGACCGACCACATTAGGCCGGTCAGACCAGGGTACTGAGGGCGGTCCAACCGGCCCTAGTGCTACGGTCAGACTGACAAGCGACTTCTCAGTTGCCTTTTGTGGCTTGCTTCCATCCTGCTCTGAGGGGGGCATTGGGATTGGGACGTCCTAGGACTCTACCTTGATGACAATGGCTTCAGACGCCTCCTTCAGACATCCTCGTGGAGTGATGGATAGCCTGCCGAAGACATCGCCCCTCACCGCATTCATCTGACTCTGTATGTTATAAAACTCGAAGGGTACAAATGGAGCGATATAGTAAGAGGCATGGTACCAGGGAGGAGAAAAGTAGCATGGAGGCCACTGTGCCATCAGCAGAAGATACGGTGGCAGAGCGAAAGGTAGCTCCAATGGTCTCGCGCATTGTGGGCCAAACCTACTCTTCTAAAGGGGGTTCGGCCTCGCTAGAGGTCCTGGCCGAGAACTCACCTTCTTGGCCTCTTCTTGTGCTTCTAGAGTAGCATGTCGTATGTCACCTTCGGCTTCTTGCGAGTCGTAGCCGAAGATGATGCATTAGTGTTCACCTTCCACACTCCTACCTCAGGGTTCCTCGTCACGAGCGTGTGTGGGTGTGGTTCCCTGATGACGACCTCCTTCCCCTTAGCAGACCTGACTTGCTCAGGCCAAATCAGCACCTTCTTCCCGTTGAGATCGATAATGTTCATAGGGAAAGGGTCCTGGTCGAGCTTCATCTTTGGATTTGTAACCAATTTCAACCGTCACTAGGCCGACTCTTGGTAGGAGATGACCGTAACTCGGTGCAAGTGACGGGCTTGGCCTTACTAGACCAAGTCCACTCTGTGGTGTACATGTCGGTCGAGTCATCCTCGCTCTCCAATGATTCCTCATCGGAGTGCTCCATGATGTGCACCTCAACCTTAGGCTTGTTAAATGTCTTAGTGAATTTTCTACTTTTGGCTCGGCTTTCCTGAACTAGAGCCTTTTGCAGGACCTGACTAACATCAAAGAAATCCTGGCCATACAATTTCTCCTTAAGTTCAGAGTGTAAACTGTTGAAAGCTAGGTCGGCTAAGTCTCCATAAGAGATGTTTAAGGTAAAACATTGGTTTTTGTTCTCCCTAAAGCGCTTAATGTACTTAGATACACTCTCGCTAGCCTTTTGTCTAACCGATGTCAAATGCGAAAGTCTAAGATCGGTCTTCCTAGTATAAAAAAATCATGGAATTTCTGCTCCAACTGGGCCCAAGTGTAAACGGAGTTCGGTGGTAACGCCAAAAACCAAGTAAAAGAAGTGCCGGAAAGTGATAGAGAAAATAACCTAAAGCTTCAACGCGTCTGACGCACTGGCTTTGCCACACTATGCTAGGAACTGACCTATGTGCTCTAGGGTGGTCTTACTACCTTCACCATCAAATTTTGTAAATTGGAGCACCCTAAAGCCTCTTGGGTATGGGATGGTATCGAACTTCGACCAACAGTCAGACCAACAGCCTTTGAAATTTGTCCTCCAAACTCCGACGACCGTCTCGATGGTTAAGGATAAATTCAAAACTCTTGGGGGATGAAGATAGGATGAAAACACTACAAAAAACACCAAGAGATCAAAGCAATTCGTCCAGTAGACCAAATTACCAATAGAAACCGATAAAAATCCATTACGTGGATGAAACGAATGATTCACGAGCGAATCGACAAGGACTTACCATTATTACGATGCGGCGAACGGATGGTTTCTAGCACAAACCAGCAAAGATGTACGTGCTAAATTAAATCTAGGGCAAGAAAGGTAAATTGAAAGGTAAAAGTATGATTCTAGGAACTAGATTGGATCTATTAGGGTTTTGGGGGGGGGGGTTCATTGAATCAGCCTTGCCTCTATTTATACAGGTTGAGCATGACGTGCCTGGGTCTAATCTAAGGTTAGACACGAGTTCCAAGTCATTAAAATTAATTAGGGATAAAAAATACCCCCAAAATCATCTAATTGGACTTGGACTCACGTTGGGCCGGTCTGACCGGACCCATATGGCCGGTTTGACCGGGCCTACATGGCCGGCCAGAACGGGCCCACATGGCAAGTTGGACCGGTCTTTGCTAGGTCTTGGCATCTTTTCGGTTAAATTACCAAAAAGTGATATTTTGACAATTTTGACCATTAATGCCATTTTTTGCTATCAACATATACCCCATAAAAAGTTTGCCAAAAGCACAACGAGCTAAGGGTGATATGCTTCATATGAGCCTTTTGACACTTCAAGCGTTTTGCCACACTCTTGGGAAATACTTTTTTCAAATACCTACCATTCAAAGCTCTACGAAATCGCGCTCCTTGCAGAGACTCTAGCCAATATGCATTACCTGGAGCGATTTCAACATTTCTAAAAGGACCTTCCCAACTAGGCGACCATTTACCAAACTTAGGGCTCTTAGTGACTAAAGGAAAAATCGTCTTCCAAACCAAGTCACCAACTTGAAACGATTTTGCTCTCACCTTCTTGTTATAAGCTCTAGCCACTCTTCTTTTGTCTCTTTCTATTGCTTCTAGAGCTCTTAACCTCTTATTGGCCACCTATTCCAAATTATCCTTCAAAAGAGTTTCATACTCATCGACCGATATGCCATCTTGCTTAAGCAACCTTAAAGAGCCAAGATTCACCTCTACGGGTAAAACGGCTTCTTGTCCATACACCAACTCATATGGACTTACCTTGGTGGCACCATGCTTTGCAACTCTACATGCCCATAATGTTTCAAAAAGCACTTCATGCCACCTTATAGGAATCTCTTCAATCTTTTTCTTAATAAGCTTAATCACAGTTTTATTACTAGAATCGGTCTGACCATTGGCTTGAGCATAGTATGGTGAGGAGATTATCAACTTTGTACCATAAGATTCAGCAAAATCTCATACTTCTTTAGAAACAAATGAAACACCCTGATCTGTAGTAAAACTTTGAGGGATACCGAATCTATGTATAATGTGCTTCAAGATGAAATCAATTACCTCATTCTGCGTCATGTTCTTGAGAGGCATGGCCTCGGTCCAATTGGTGAAGTAATCTGTAGCCTTCAACATAAACTGATGCCCTTTTGAAGAGGAAGGATAAATTTGGCCGATGAAGTCCAAGGCCCATCCTCAGAATGGCCATGGTTTGATAATAGGATTAAGTAAATATGCAGGAGCAAGCTGAATATTACCAAACCTTTGACAAGCTTCACATCCTCTATAGTACTTAAAGAAATCTCCAGCCATAGTCGGCCAATAAAAACCCTTTCTTCTGAGCATCCAACTCATTTTCTGAGCCGACTGATGAGTATTACAAAGAACTTCATGTACTCCACCCACGACAAGTCTAGACTGATCGACATTCAAACATATCAAAAGTACTCCATCAATAGTTCGTCGATACAATTCGTCATCGAGTAATACAAATTTAAACGCTTGCCGCCGAACTTTCCGATCAACCCGCTTGCTAGGATCTCTCAAATATTGAATAATTGGGTACCTCCAATCATCCTCATGATTTCCTAAAGTACTCGCCAAATCCTCTCTTGAATTGGCATCCAAAATACAAATCTCAACCTGCCCCCCGTGTCCCAAACTATCTTGACATAGGGCGGTCCGACCGGCCATGTAGGTCCGGTCAGACCGGCCATTACCGGATGTCTGGAAAAGGGCGGTCAGACCATCCTGGCATGGCTGGTCCGACCGAACAGACACCTGCGGTCAGACCGGCCATGTAAGGCCGGTCAGACCGATGTGTTTTGACTTGGGTAATGCAATAAAGTCAAGCATCAGTCTTCCTTGTGCGAAAAATGTACCTCTTTTAATTTGGAAGCCATATGCTTGTTGATCTAAGTCATTTTCTAATGAATAGGCTTCTAGACACATGTGAAATCTCAAAATCATCAAGACTAGCAATTATGTCTAAACACTTATCCAAGTAACTATTTAGCAAACCATTAAAACATTGAGTATCCTTAGCTACTTGTTGCACTACTAACAGCGAATCACGATATGCATGAACATACTTGACACCCATGAAAGCTAACAATTCAAGTCCTAGCAATAAAGCTTCATATTTGGCTTGATTATTAGTATAAGGAAATTCTAACCGGGCCGAGGTCTCGAAACTCATACCACTAGGTGATATGAGCACAACTCCAACACCTTGGCCATTTTTTAAATCCGAACCATCAATGTAAAGTTTCCATGGCATTACCTCAATCAAAGTAGTATCACTACTCCAATTGACATGTACATGGTGATGAACTATAAAATTTGCGACAACTTGGTCTTTCATAGCTTTCAGGGGTTCATAAGCCAAATCGTACTCAATCAAAGCATAAGACCACTTTCCGATTCTCCTACTTAGAATCAGCTTTTGCAACATGTATTTTAGAACATCAGTCTGACAAGTAATAATACATGTGCTAGATAGAAGATAGTGTCGAAGTCTGGTACATGCATAATAAAGTGACAAATATAAACGCTATAAAAACACATACCTCGTCTCGGCATACAATAGGTGGCGACTCAAGAATGTGATGATGTATTATTTTCCCTCCACCTCCTGAGTCAACATAGCTCCTACCACACTATTGATGACAAGCGGTGATGACAAGCACTCTTTAATTTTCTAAAAAGCACGTTGCTGACTTGTCCCCCAAGTAAATTCAGCCTCGTTCTTTAGCCAAAGTATGGGGACAAAAGCATCGATCTTGCCAAACAAGTTAGATATAAAGCGGCGCAAATAATTTACTTTGCCTAGCAACTTCTGTACATCTCTCTTGCATGTCTGCGCTTCAAAGTTCTTAATCTTCTCAAGACTCTTAGGATCAATCTCAATACCTCTTTCATGAATCATGAATCCTAAGAACTTACCCACCGACATGCCAAAAGCACACTTGAGTGGATTCATTTTTAAGCCATACTGACGCATTCTCTCAAAAGCAACTCTCAAATCGGCTAAATGGTTTCCCATAGCATCCGATTTGACTACAACATCATCTATGTAGACCTCTATCATAACTCCTATAAAGTCATGAAAGATCAAGTTCAAAGCACGTTGATATGTAGCGCCAACATTCTTTAAACCAAAAGTCATAACAACCCACTCAAACAATCTGACAAAACCGGGGCATTGAAAGGTTGTCTTATAGACATCCTCTTCGACCATAAATATTTGATTATAACCAGTGTTGCCATCAATAAAAAATAGTACCTTATGTCCCGATGCAGAGAGTACGAAATCAAGTTGACGGTGGTGCCTCCATCTACCAGCATCCTCGAGATTGGCTTCTCGTCGATGTGACCCTTGACATAGAGAGGATTAAGGTGACGAGTCGTTTCCTCGGGCTTCTCAAAAATGGCCTCCCGTGGGCCGAGGCTCAACTGAGCGACCTCGGCCTCGTACTGTGGAAGAGCAAACTTTCGTTGCTTGGAGCAGGAGCCGGGTTGTTTATGGCAACCGGCTTTGGCTTCCAAACCTGCTTTGCTACTGGTCGGGGATTGAAATAACATCGGAATTGAAATAATTTTTGAAACTTTTGAATTTTATACAAATTTTTAGAAGTGTTTCTGAGAAACCAAGTTGAAATGTGCCTTGGTTTCAAGTCTGTGATGAGTGATTGACAAGTTCTCTTTTGGGTGAAGGGGTCCCTCCGAAGGGGTTCGGAGGTGTTTACCGAAGGGTTCGGTGATTACTGGTTGCAGTTGTGTAGCGGAGTGTGTCTATCGGAGGGGTCCGGTAGAGCACGATGACATGTGTACCGAAGGGTTCGGTACTTTGGGTGGTACACCGGAGGGTGTACCGGAGGTTGTTTACCGGAGAGGTCTCTAGGGTACTGGAAATACTTGTCTTCTTGTCGGTGGTGCGTAGGTGACTTTAGAGGTGACGGACGGTTTGCAACAAGTGAACCTGGGTCAAGAGGGAGGCCTTATGCCAGACGAGCGGGGAGCTCGGTCATGAAGGCTGCGTGGGGTCGAGGTCGATCCTCGGGTCAAGGTGCGCTAGGCGAAGGCAGAAAGTGCGGAGGGTGGCTCCGTGTTACGCCCCGGATTTAATAAATCGGGACTTTATTGATATTCCATAGAAAATCAATAAAAACAAGACGTTCATCACACGACCATGTACAATATGCCAATCAAAGATGGTTCGTAGACCATATTATTACAAAAGAGTTAAATAAAGAGAAACTAGGAAAATAAATCCTCTGGATGAACGCCTTCTTCCCGTCTCGCACCTTGACTGGGTCTCTACTCCAGACCATCACCCTCCTCATAGTAGACGAGCTCTGTTGATGTAAGTCAACGGGGGTGAGTACAATCGTACTCAGCAAGCCACCGGATGCAAATATAATGCAGAGTAATAGCAAGGAAGGTAGTGGCTTACTTTTTGCGGAAAATCATATTTGTAAAGCATTTAATGTAATTAGATTATTTATTACAAAAAATTAAACATGTGTAATGCATCATCATTTAACTCGAGGGGTACAGTCAGCCCACCCTCACTCAACAGTCCTTACATGCCATGAATCACACGATCATTCCAACATTAATAAATTAACTGCAAGAAGTCACACAACCCTCCCTTGACCGTGGGCATGACTTTTCGAAAAGATTATACTCTGACCAGAGGTGTACTACTATACCCACAAGGCACCCGTTTCTCGCACACCGCAGTGTGTTCAATGACCCATGTCACGGGAAGCTCGTGCCAAAACCTTTAGTATGGAACACACCAATTCGATAACACCCTCTTATAGGTTTCATATGGTGCCCCAGTCACTTCAGGCCAACACCATACCCCCCTTGAGCCTCATTGGTACAAGTCACCCGCAGGTTGCCCCTTGCCCCCTCCACTATGGTGCTTCAAGTTGGTACAAACCATACCTCCAGTTAGGACTTACCCACTAGACTTGTGGTTAGTACGAGTTTGTTTTGTAACAGATCCCACAGACCGGTCCTTATAGTGCCCTGGGTGCGACCCACCAATGCCCTAGCTTGCACCCGGAACCCACCATACTTATAACATAGCCAACTCCAACAGAATCCAGAGACGAGAATAACAAGGAAATCATATAGTAGAATCCAGCTATCTACGACTCGTTCTTTTATCCTATAGAAGTTGTGTCGATACATTGAACACTAGCTAATATAATATTTAAAATGTGACAAGGAGTTTTGGCTCAAAAAGCATGGCTTGGGTTTACACACAAGGACGAGGATCTAATAAATATAATTTAGAGCTTGTGATTAAACTAATGCAATATTTAATTCCTATGAGTTATAGCGGTAATTATGAAAAACTGGGCTCAAACATGATCAACTTGGGGTTTGTGACTTGCCTTGTTCCGCAAATGGTGAAGGTGGAACCTCGGGGTAAAACTCTGGATCCTCGACGGTGTCGTAGCCTTTTGGTACGAAAAGTAAACACGAAATTCAATAAACAATCCAAAAATCACCAAGACAAGCATACATGTTTTTGTTGTATTAATTAAAGGAAATAGAATCTTAAATTCTATGAAATTATTAACTAAGTGCTTAAGATTAGTTTTTAAGGGCTTCTGAATTTTATAAATTGGAATAAGTATTTACCCTAAGGGTTTTTTATTTTCCCATTTAAATGTGAATTAAAATGTACAAAACAACCCTACTGTTTTTATTGCATTAAAATAGTGAAAAGAAGTTATTATGTCCTCTGAAATTAATATATAAATTTTTACGGAAATTTCAGAGAGTTCTGAGTTTTTATCACATGAAATAATCATTTATCCAAAAAGGATTTTTGAATTATTTTTTAATAAGAATAAAATGTGCAAAATAAACATACTATTTTTATTGCATAAATGTGTTGAGAATAAAGATAAAAAATTTACAAAATTTGAATGGTGAAATTTGGAGTTAAATTGAGCAAGTTATGAATTTTTAAAGTTTAAACAATTTTCTGAATTTTTATTTAAACAGAAAACGGGTTAGGGTCCACGGTGAGCTAGGCCCACCATGGACCCGCACACTGTGCGCATGAACCGGACCAATCTAGACCATCCGATCTAGATCGGGTGGCTAGATGCGAGGCGGGGGTGATTAAGTGACGATCGATGGCCGGTGACGCCCGGTACCCCTTTGACCAGGTGGATAGCCTAGATTAAACCCGGGTGGGTTATAATCTTAGCCGTCCGCCTCACATCGAATGGCTCAGGGTCCATCCGGCATGGCACGCGCAGAAGGGGGCAGAGTACCCCTCTTCTACGGCTCCGGTGACACGGCGGCAAGGGTTTCCAGTGGCGGCGATGGCTACGCTGTCGAGCTAAGGCCTAAATGGGACTAGGAGGGCAAGGGGAGCTCGGGCGTACCGGAGGTGGTGGCGAAGAGTAACCGACGGCGATCGGTGACGAGAAGGGGTGGCAGAGTCCTTTGAGGTCAACTGCGACGAGGCGCTCCGGTGGTCCTCACGGCCGAGGGAGGAGGGGCTGAGGATGGGGAGGCGACGCTGGTCCTGCTGGTGCCGTCGGCGAGGGCGGTGGCAGCTCGAGGCACCAGCGAGGGGCTGCCGGAGTGGAAAGAGAGGGAGGAGGGTTTTCAGCATCACGAGGTGTTGGTAGAGCGTAGCTAGGTGTAGGACCGAAAGTAGCGACCAGAGGGGGGGTGAATGGGTGCCTAAAAAATTCTTTCGAATCAATGGCCTGCTCCCAACACCCAACACACCTCAACAGACTTAGCAGAGAAGGTAAACAGATCAATAGAGCCTAAAAATGACCGGTGTCCTAATTGAAAAGACACCAACACAGTGCTTAAAGGTAGATTAATAAAGAATTTAAAACATGGACGTATCAAGCTCCACGAAAGTAAATCATCACAGGCATTTAATCCAAGTGCACGTAAAACGAAAAATCTTACTGTTCACAGTTGTCTCTAGTTAGATACTTGTCGAAGCCTGCTTCGAAGAATGCAGTATCGAAGCCTGTGGTAGACGTGCCAAGGCCTGCTTCGAAGTTGTCATGTGAAGGCTATAAAAGTGAACTCCGAAGCCAGAGCAAATACTGACCAAACCATGTCCGAAGCTACACCAAAGCTAGTGAATTGCCTTCGAAGAAAAAAAGGAATTTCACTGCAATTTTGCCGTAGCAGAAGTCTGCTGGCCCGGAAGGAAAAACTTCGTTCGAAGTACAGAAACAAACTTTGAATCAGAGATCAAATCCAGCGAAGTTCCCTGCAGACCTTCGAAACAATTTTTTCGGACTTGGAAGCAAAACCAGGAAAAGGACTTCGAAAAATCAAGCAACTGCGAAGCCTGTACTCCAAAAAACAGACTGTGGAGTCCTGAGCACGGAACCAAAAGAATACTTCCTAAAGAACAGTACACCGTGGGGTTCACGTTCGAAGTGCAATGATCACAGCCTAGCTTCGTGCGTTACCAGCTAGAACCAACAACTTGCACGCCATCCAGCTATTACCGAGACAAGCCAAGAATTAAAAAAAAAGTCTACTGCCTGGCTAAAGGAAGCCTGCGATGCCTAGCTGCAGCCTACGGAGCTACCCCTGCAAGATGCGGAATAGGCTAAGAAAGACCAATGCAGACCCTAAGACAATAAAAAAATAGAGCCGGTGAAGAATCAGGGAAAAACAATACCAAATAAATAACGCCAAAGTTTTGTGCATTGTATTCAAACTCGAGATCAAAAGAACTAATAAAAAATACTGCTAAGCACTGGGAGTCTGAAAGCTTGCATGCAAGATCACAGTTCCTATCAACAGACTATTGTAGAAACAGAAACTCCATGAAGCGAACTCTGACCAAAGAAAAAAAATACCAAATAGACACGCAGATCGAGACAATAGAGTAATTATTTCACAGCGTGACGATTTGAGAATAGAGCAGAGATACCAGAACCTGGATGGAGGTTTGCTGGACAATCGATCGAAGAGAAACAGGAAAAACTCTCGATGAACAGGAACTCAAAAATGATGGCGGCGCACACGGGGGAAAACGAAGAAACAAATGACCCAATCCTTTTGATTAGTAAAGTAATTTCAGAAAGGGTAACCCTAACCCTAGGGATTGGGGCCCTATTTATAGGCAGCCCAATAGCCTAGGAAAATACCAAAAGCCCCTTAGGGTTTTTTACAGACGCTAAAATAAAATGGAAAAGACCAAACTGCCCTTAGGATATTTTTATAGACTTGACTGACTGACCGTGGGCCTAAGGACAAAATATTAAACTCCTAATTACAAATGACTTATCCTGAAGCGGAGCTTTCGTAACCACTACGGCTTCGCCTTAGAACGGTCCGATCCGAGATCAGCGGTTGTCAGTTTTGCGCCGAAACTGACAAACTGTCCACCGACTTTGCACCAGGTACCCAGATTGGGTCGGCCCGATTCCGCAACTCTCTCAGCCCAGCAATCGCTCACCGCCCGTGTACCTGAGTCAATCCTGGTCAACAGCCGAGTGGATCCTCTGCTGCTCCTAGCCCATGTACCCGGATTGGGCCAGCCCGACTTCGCGGCCCCTCTGCCCGACAATCGCTCGCTGCCCGTGTACCTGAGTCACATGCGGCCGAGACACAACATGTCTTCTCTCCTCTTCTTGTCCTCTTTAACTTTCATTGACAATGACTCATCACATCTGGAGCCATGAGGCCCACACTCTTCAGCATGGCTCCTCAATCTCCTCCTTGATGAGTGCATTGTCAACACTTCTCTTCATCAGCTCTCCAGTACCTACGAGCACATGTGGAAACACGAAAACAAAACACAAGAAAAATAGAGAAGAAGAAAATAAAATAAAAGTTTAACCCTAATGACCAAAAGACGAACAAAAGCAAGAAAGCGGTCATTATGGTTAACAAAAAAGTAAAGACTCAAAACGAGTGCAATATCAGAATTATCAACAAGGACATCCAAAGAGTATGGACAAACGGGACAAAAACTCCGCCTAAAACAAATCCCAGAGAAAGCCAAAACTCCCCCTTAAACTCTTCTCCCTAAATTTCTCCCCCTTGTTGACAATTGGACTCATCAAGCGAGACTAAATGCACTCCAAAGAGACACAGACACACACTCCCCCTGAAATGCAGCTCCCCCTCAAAATATGCAATGAATGCAACTGGGGTGAAGGTGGAGTGTTGAAAGCATGCTTCTCAAATATGATTGACTGCAGTTACAATATCTAGCAGGTATAGCAAAATACATAATGTCTAAGACACATGCCATGATCAGTGCAATAGATGATATCTAAAGAAAGTCATTAGCACGCATTTTTCAGTTTTTGCAAACAAAAGCATCACCACATTTTCTAGATGACAAGCAAGGTAAAGCATGAGATGCAAAAGCTAACTGATATCTACCAAGATAAGCATTGTCCAAAACAAAGTGCTTCAGCAAACTTGTTATCTTTTTAATTTTCAGGATTTTTCTCTTTCCTTTTTTATTTTTGCTAGGGGTTATTTGCATGTCAAACCTTATGCTGACCGACCAAGACAAGCCTAGGCCAGAACTGGACAATCAGAAGCTTAAGACATTGGTCTTTGCATACACTACACTGTCCTAGTTCATACCAAAGTGCTATGGTAAGCAGTCCAGAACAATGCAATGCGAAAAAGCAAACCCACCTGGATCTTTTCAACTCAAGCATAAAAGACATGGAATATTCATTTTTCTTTTTTTTTTCATCATTTTTATAGCACGTTTTCGATGTTAAAGCATATAGATGTTCAAGTTGCATATCTGCATCTAAGTGAGGAACGAGCTACAAGGCATGTAACAGATAGCAAAAGCACTCAGCCTACACATGCTAGTTACCAGAAGCAATGGTGATCATTTTTTTCAATTTTAAAGCATAAAATCCATGCATATGACAGATATCAGACATATCATGTGAACTGAAGCAAAGCATGATCATCGACAAGTAATCAAAAGCATGTACCAGCTAGAATAAGTAAAGATGTTCGATCATATAACAGAAGGAAGCTCAAAGTGTGATATGTGAATATGTATGATATGAACACACACAAAACGACTCAAGAAAAGAGTAAAGAAGAAAGAAAACTGACTCAAAAATATCCTAAAAAGGATACACAATACCCAAATCCCCTCGTAAATGCTCAAAGGTAGACCGATCTAGGGGTTTGGTGAAAATGTCAGCCAACTAATGATGGGTATCAACATGAACAAGGTTAATGACACCTTTCTCATATTGATCCCTCAGAAAGTGAAAGCGCACATCAATGTGTTTGGTTTTTGAATGGAGACAAGGGTTTTTCCCTACACTAATCGCACTGGTGCTGTCACAAAACAGAAGCACTCTGGTAGGAAAGAACAACCTAAAATATCGCAATGTGGAAATCATCCAAACCAACTGTGAGCAGCAGCTAGCGGCAGCTACATACTCAGCCTCAGTGATCGAAAGTGCAACACCAGACTGCTTTCGAGAAGACCAAGAGACAAGAGAAGAACCAAGAAACTGGCAAGTATCGAAAGTCGACTTGCGATCCAACCGGCACCCACCAAAGTCAGCGTCCGAATAGCCAGATAAATCAAGAGATGATGATGTTGAATAATAAAGACCTAGATTAGGCGCATAGGTGAGATACCTGAAAATGCGCTTGACAGCCTGACGATGAGACGCGCGTGGTGAAGACTGGAAGCATGCACACAGGCCCACGACGAACTGTATGTCTGGCCTTGTCGCCGTCAAGTACAACAGCGAATCGATCCTCCCTCAAAACTCTCTCTCGTTGTCCTTGACGCTGCTCTCGTCCTTGTCTAGGCCCCCATATGTACCCACTACGGTCATCTGAGGCTTCAGCTCTCCACCAAAGTCGAACTTCTTCAACATGTCACGAGTGTACTTACTCTGGTGGATGAATGTGCCATCCTTGGTCTGCTTGATCTGAAGCCCTAGGAAATACTTGAGCTCACCCATGAGGCTCATCTCAAACTCGCTGTGCATCTGCTCAGAAAACATGGACACAAGAACATCAGTAGTACCACCAAAAATGATATCATCCACATAAATCTGAGAAACCAAGAAATCTGAAGCATCTCTGAGCAAGAAAATAGTCTTGTCAACAGAACCCATCACAAAACCCTTCCCCAACAAAAACTGCTTCAACCGGTCATACCAAGCCCTAGGGTCTTGCTTCAGACCGTATAAAGCTTTTTACAGCTTAAAAACATGTCGAGGAAACTTTGGGTTTTCAAAACCGGGGGGCTGCCTAACATAGACTTCCTCCTCTATGTACCTGTTCAGAAAAGCACTCTTGACATCCATTTGAAAAAGCTTAAAACCCTTCGAAGCGGCAAAAGCTAAGAGAATGCGAATGGACTCAAGACGGGCAACAGGGACGAAAGTCTCTTCAAAGTCAATACCCTCCTTCTGGCAAAAACCCTGGGCAACCAGTCGAGCTTTGTTGTGCACCACAACCCCATCTTCACCTTGCTTGTTTTTGAACACCCATTTGGTGCCTATGGGGTTGCATCCGGGTGGCAGCTCAACTAGTGTCCAAACCCGATTGCGGACAAAATTCTAAAGCTCTTCTTGCATAGCATTAATCCAATTCGAATCAGAAAGAGCATGAGAAACGTCTCTGGGCTCAAAAGATGCAACAAAAGCAGATTCAGCAAACACAGCAAGAGAGTCAACAGAAGAGCGCAAAGTCCTTTCAGACAAATCACCGATGATGAGCCTGGATACGAAGTCATCACCTGAGTCACAGGTGAGTGAGAAGCGGCAACCATTTTCCCATGACGACAGGGATGGCAAACTAGATCCTTCTCCATCTTAAGCTTGGGCAATCCTTGGATGAGGTCCATAGAGCTCAATCTGACTAGCAGATCAAAACTCAAATGGCCTAACCACCTATGCCACTTCCATAGCTCAGAGGAGGATCCAGCAATCAAACAACGAGAAGGGCCAAAAGAACTAGAGAAGTCAATCCGAAAAACCTTACCAAAAGGTAAAATCTGGCAAATCAAAGACCCTCTAGAATCAACCACAGAAGACATGCCCTTCTTAAAACGAACCTCCAGACCATCCTCAAGAAGTTGCGAAACAGAAATCAAATTGAAGTTCAAATTTCCAACCAAAGAAACATTCGTCAAAGAGAAATGGTCTGAGATGCGAATTGAGCCAATGCTGTGTACCTTCCCTTGACCACTGTTCCCGAAGGTGATGTATTCCTTGGACCTCGGGGGAGAGAGACTGGAGAACCATCTGTGATGTCCCTTCATGTGGTGAGAGCATCCTGAGTCCATGATCCATATGTCCTCCAGTCCCCGATCCTGCACAGTCAGTGGTTGTAAGGGGGGCAAATGGTTCGGCACCAGGTTTAGCAAAAGAACTAAACCAGTGTCGAGCCATCTATTCAAAAGACGGAAAGAAGAAATCATCATAAGAGTCTGGACCAAAAAGCGACTCAAAGCGCGGTCCTTAGTTCTGCCTAAAGTCTCAGCCACGAGGTCCAGGATCGTATCAAAATGACCTAGAGCTCTACCGGAGTGAACACCACCCTCCGGAGCACGGGCATGAAAGTCGTCTCCTCTACCACCACCTACACGATGCGGGCTGGCCTCTAGCCTCTCCCCGCGTCGAGGAACTCTCAGTCTACCACCCTGCTGGTAGAACTGCTCCTGGCCACCACGAGCTCTCTCTGCTCTCTCAACCCGCTTCCTCCTGAAGCAAAACTCCGTAATATGCCCGTCTTTCTGACAAAACTCACAGTGGTAAGTGGGCTTCTTGGGATGTGGTTGAGGCTTGGGGTTCTTGGGCTTGGTAGTGTTGGTTGTTGACTCCTTGGTGTGAGAGGGTCCAGGAAGAGAGTCTAGAGAAGTGCGAAGGTGTTTGGGCTTTGGAACCCATATGGGCTTCTTGGGTGGAGCTTTGGGCTATTCTTGGAACACTCCATCCTTGGGCTGACTAGCCTGGAAGGACTGAGTGGAGTGAGTCTTGGGGTATCTCTGTTCAGGAGTCATTTTACTCCACTCCACTACCCGACTAATAGCACTCTCAAAATCAGCCTTGGTATAGGTGTAGCCTACCCCAAACCCATCCTGCCTCTTAAACTGCTGGATCATCATGCCGAGCTGTGGCTCTCTGGCATTCACCCAACTCAGGATCTGACGAAGGTAAAAGTTCTCATTCTGAACATCAACTAGCTCCTATCTCAAGGAAGCTAGAACCTCCACCTGAGACAAGCAGGTCTCACACTCTCTATCAACCTGGACAGACTTCTCGGCTTTCAGCTTGATCAACTCCAATCTAAGAGACAAGCAGTTCTCACAGATAGTGGGTGGAACTGACAGTGTCTCAAGCTCTAGCCTAGTCTTCTCCAGCTCAACTCTAACTCTCTCCAAATCACTCAAATGCTCATCACCCTTGGCTTTCAGCTCAGCTAAACTAGCTAGATGTGATGGGCAATCAGCACAAGGCACAATGACAGTGGCATGAGCATCTTTTAGCTCCAGCTGAGCGCTCTCAAGCTCAGTGGCCAAAGCGTCCCTCTCATCAACCCTTTCTGTGTACCTGGACTTCAGAGTCGTCAGGTCACACAGCAACACCTCAAACTTTGGGCACTCACTGCTATCACCCAAGCAAGGAGAAGAAGATAGACTGTCAATTCTGTCGTTGGCCACGGCAAGCTCACTCTCAAGTTCATCTATCCTCTTCTTAGCCCCTCTAAGCAGTTTTTCCCGATATTTCAACTCCTGACGATTACTTTCAAGTAAATCAATGATTTCGCGTTCATAAGAGGATACCTTTTCATTGTCGTCGTCGTCGGAGGAGCCCTTTTCTTCCCTATCCCCAAGAGTCATTGAGCAGAAGCTCTTGCGGGATCTTCGGCGTTGATGTGAGTGGCTCTTCGGCCTGTCCCCGAAGGCCATGAAGTAGAGGCCCGCCGGATCGTCCTTGTCCTTCCCCTTCCTAATGACAATCTCCTCATCGCTTGAGCTTGATGAAGAGGAAGAAGACGTAGACCGCTTGGAGTAGCTTTTCTCCATCTCGGCGAAGAAGGCCTTCTCGCGCTTCTTGTTCTCACGCCGGTAATCCTTCAGGGCCTTTCTGAAGAATCTAGTCTTTGGCTTGCCCTTTGTGAAGGAGGAGCTGTCGTGCTTACCGGAGTCGTAGAAACCACCACCGGTACCCTTCTTGTGACCATTATGCTTGGGGCAGTCGGCGATGAAGTGACCTGGATCACCACACTCAAAGCATCCGGATTTTGAGCATTCTCTTATCATAGACATGACGCACTCGGTTGTTAAACAGACACAGGTCATCATCTCCTAACGAATCGAGCTGGTCCTCAGTGATAGACATCAAGGAGAACCCAGCACAGCTCACATAAGAGAGATCAGCAGAAGGTGTAGCAAGGGCCAGGGTCTTTGATCCAGAGCCAGTGAGATTTCATCTCAACTGGGTATCAACCTCAGTGGCCTTCAGTGTAGGACCGAAAGTAGCGACCAGAGGGGGGGTGAATGGGCGCCTTAAAAATTCTTTCGAATCTATGGCCTGCTCCCAACACCCGACGCACCTCAAAAGACTAAGCAGCAAAGCGTGAACAGATTGTCTAAGTCTGAAGGTATCTAGCCTAGAAAAGACTGGTGTCCTAGAGAAACACCAATACAGGCAGATAAACAAAAATATTCAAGACATGGCAGATTAAACTTATCAGTAAAATAATCTAAGTGCACATGGAATGGAATGAGAAGTTACTGTTCAAAATCTGTCTCCTGTTCGAAACTTGGCGAATCCTGCTTCGCTGTGTCGAAGCCTGCTTCGGAGTTCCTTGTCGAAGTCGAGCGAAGGTTGTAGTTTACGTGCCAAAGGTTTGTTTGGTCTAGCCTAGTTCGAGTGTGGCAAAGAGCGAAGTATGCTTCGAAGCGAAGTATGAGAGTATCGAAGCTTGCTTCGAACAGTGTACTTCGAAGCCTAGACTTCGATCAAAAAGGTTCGAACAAGCTTACAGAAAAGCAACCTCCAAAAGGGAAGCGAAGGCCGACACACGACAGAAAGACTAAATCGAAGCCTTCCCTCTACCTTCGAAACTAGCTTGATCGAGGTATGACTACCAATGTGGTAACCTCCAAACCACTGACCAACTCCGAATCAAAGTCTGCCGATGTTCACACAAGAAGTCGAAGCCCACAATCATACTTCAAAAAACAAACTTCGAACTCACAAACTGAGATCACTGGAAATGACAGTAGTAGAGAAACTTCTCAGGAAATCTACTTCGAGCGAAGTCTACCAGAGAGACATGCTTCGAAGCTAACTTTGAAGCCTGTCGAAGTATTGACTTCGAAAAGCTCGAGTCGGAGTATACCTTCGCAAATTCTGTCGAAGTATGCCAAGCTAACAGACACTAAGCACAAAACATACTTCGAAGCTAGACACACAATACAAAAACGAAGTTGAACATTTTTGCAATGCCTTCGTAGGAGTCTGGCCGAAGCCTCCCTCTCAGAGCTGAAGGGCTTCGAACCAAAAACGAAGGGGCTTCGCCAAAAAACAATCAGGGAAAAGCTAAGACCTGTCTACTCGATCAAAAAGGCTATGCAGTGAAAAGCAAGCTAGAGTACTAGTGTACTGTTGCTACAGGGAGTAGGTACTACTTGCTACAAGCAAGAACTAGTACTCCTTACGAAGAACAGAAGCAACAGAGACGCAAATGCTAAGGAATAAAATAGCTGCGCACGTCAAACGAAGCTTCAGATTCAGGGAAATCGCTGCACACCCCACAACAAGAAAGGGAAATAGAATCTCACTGCATCAAGAAGAACAGAGGGGATGCAGGAATAAAAATGGGACGAACAGGAACCTGGCGGCGCACAATAGGAGAGAGAATGCAGGAAACACAAATGACCCAATGGATTAAAATGTGAATTCTGGAAGGGTGACCTAACCCTAGGGATTGGGGCCCTATTTATAGGCTGCCCAATAGCTAGGAATATTCCACCAGCCCCTTAGGGTTTTTTACAGACGCTGAAATAAAGGAAAAGACTAAACTGCCCTTAGGATTTTTTACAGACTCGACTAACTGACTGTGGGCCTAGGGACAAAATAGAAAATTCCTATTTACAGATGACTTATCCAGAAGGTAATCTTTCGTAGCGACTACGGCTTCTCTTCTGGACAGTCCGATACAAAATCAGCGGTCGTTAGTTTTGCGCCGAAACTGACAAAGCCTCCACCGGCTTTGCACCAGGTACCCGGATTGGGCCGGCCTGATTCCGCAGCTCTCTCAGCCTGGCAATCACTCACCGCCCGTGTACCTGAGTCAATCCTGGTCAATAGCCCAGTGGGTCTTCTGCTGCTCCTAGCCCATGTACCCAGATTGGGCCAGCCCGACATCGTAGCTCCCTCAGCCCGACAGTCACTTGCTGCCCGTGTACCTGAGTCACATGCGGCCCATGAAGCAGCAGATCTCCTCTCTTCTTCAGTCCTCTTTGACTATCGTTGACAATGACTCATCACATCTGGAGCCATGAGGCCCACGCTATTCAGCATGGCTCCTCATTCAGCTTGCTAAACAACTTAGAAATGGTCAAGGTATCATAAGAAGTGCTCTCAATGATAGAGGATACCTTGATCTCCCAGATCTTAGGGTCCAAGGTATGGAGAACCTTGAGCGCCTGCTCATGATCTCAGACCAGTTGAACTCCCTCGGCCTTGTTGGCCCGAAGCTTGTTGATGATCGATTGAAAACGGCCAAACAAAGCTTCAACAGATTCACCCGGCTTCTGTGTGAAATTTTCATATTCACGCTAATAGGTCTGAAAGAGCTGAGCCTTGACCTAGGCTGTCCCCTCATGGTGTGCCTGGAGGGTAGCCCAGATTTCTCTAGCAGTGGTGAGATGGCTCACACGCTCAAATTCAGTGGGACCTAATCCATAAAACAAAATGTTCACCGCTTTGTTGTTGTTCTGATGCTGGGCGATAATATCAAGAGTATTTCGCTCAGCAACAGGTAATACAGTGAAAGTAGCATGATCACAAATGTCCCAAATGTCCGAGCTTTGGCTCATGAGATAGGCTCGCATGCGAGTCTTCCAATAATTATAGCCATAAGCTTCCAAGGATGGGACCTTTCTAGGAGAAGTCATGATCACTACTGGGGTTTAGAACCGATTAAGTTATGGAAAAACCCTAACCAGGCTCTAATACCACTTGTAGGACCGAAAGTAGCGACCAAAGAGGGGGTGAATGGGCGCCTAAAAAATTCTTTCGAATCAATGGCCTGCTCCCAACACCCAATGCAGCTCAACAGACTTAGTAGAGAAGGTAAACAGATCAATAGAGCCTAAAAAGATCTAGCCTAAAAACGACCGGTGTCCTAATTGAAAAGACACCAACACAGTTCTTAAAGGCAGATTAATAAAGCATTTAAAACATGGATGTATCAAGCTCCATGAAAGTAAATCATCACAGGCATTTAAACCAAGTGCACGTAAAACGAAAAATCTTACTGTTCACAGTTGTCTCCAGTTAGATAATTGTCGAAGCCTGCTTCGAAGAACGTAGTATCGAAGCCTGTGGTGGACGTGCCGAGGCCTGCTTCGAAGTTGTCGTGCGAAGGCCGTAAAAGTGAACTCCGAAGCCAGAGCAAATATTGACTGAACCCTGTCCGAAGCTACACCGAAGCTAGTGAATTGCCTTGGAAGAAAAAAAGGAACTTCACTGCAATTTTGCCGTAGCCGAAGTCTGCTGGCCCAGAAGGAAAAACTTCATTCGAAGTACAGAAACAAACTTCGAATCAGAGCTCAAATCCAGCGAAGTGCCCTGCAGACCTTCGAAACAATTTTTTCAGACTTGGAAGCAAAACCAGGAAAAGGACTTCGAAAAATCCAGCAACTGCGAAGCCTGTACTCCGAAAAACAGACAGCGGAGTCCTGAGCACGGAACCAAAGAATACTTCCTGAAGAACAGTACACCATGGGGTCCACGTTCGAAGTGCAATGATCATAGCCTAGCTTCGTGCGTTACCAGCTAGAACCAACAACTTGCACGCCATCCAGCTATTGCCGAGACAAGCCAGGAATTAAAAACAAGTCTACTGCCTGGCTAAAGGAAGCCTGTGATGCCTAGATGCAGCCTACGGAGCTACCCCTGCAAGATGCGGAATAGGCTAAGAAAGAACTATGCAGACCCTAAGACAATAAAAAAATTGAGCCAGTGAAGAACCAGTGAAAAACAATACCAAATAAACAATGTCAAAGTTTTGTGCATTGTATTCCTCCTCAAGATCAAAACAACTAATAAAAATACTGCTAAGCACTGGGAGTCTGAAAGCTTGCTCGCAAGATCACAGTTCCTATCAACAGACTATTGTAGAAACAGAAACTCCATGAAGCGAACTCTGACCAAAGAAAAAATACCAAATAGACACGCAGATCGAGGCAACAGAGTAATTATTTCACGGCATGACGATTTGAGAATAGAGCAGAGATACCAGAACCTGGATGGAGGATTGCTTGACAATCGATCGAAGAGAAATAGGAAAAACTCACGATGAACAGGAACTCAAAAATGATGGCGGCGCACATGGGGGAAAATGAAGAAACAAATGACCCAATCCTTTTGATTAGTAAAGTAATTTCAGAAAGGGTAACCCTAACCGTAGGGATTAGGGCCCTATTTATAGGCAGCCCAATAGCCTAGAAAAATACCAAAAGACCCTTAGGGTTTTTTACAGACGCTAAAATAAAATAGAAAAGACCAAACTGCCCTTAGGATATTTTTACAGACTCGACTGACTAACTGTGGGCCTAAGGAAAAAATAGTAAACTCCTAATTACAGATGACTTATCCTGAAGCGGAGCTTTCGTAACCACTATGGCTTTGCCTCAGAACGGTCCGATCCGAGATCAGCAGTTGTCAGTTTTGTGCCAAAACTGACAAAGCGTCCACCGACTTTGCACTAGGTACCCGGATTGGGCCGACCCGATTCCACAACTCTCTCAGCCCAGCAATCGCTCGCCGCCCGTGTACCTAAGTCAATCCTGGTAAACAGCCCAATGGATCCTCTGCTGCTCCTAGCCCATGTACCCAGATTGGGCCAGCCTGACTTCGCGGCCCCTTTGCCCGACAGTCGCTCGCTGCCCGTGTACCTGAGTCACATGCGGCCCAGACACAGTAGGTCTTCTCTCCTCTTCATGTCCTCTTTGACTTCCGTTGACAATGACTCATCACATCTGGATCCATGAGGCCCACACTCTTCAGCATGGCTCCTTACTAGGGCAATTGTCGGGTGGCCGAAGTGTGGTGAGGGTTAGGATACTTATAGGGGCCTCGCCGGCATTGGGAAGGAAAGCTTAATAGAGGAAACCAAGAGGGATTCCAAAAATACTTCGGCGAGCTTCCATACGCACGGATACCTACCAAATGCGTCGGAAACGCATTGGTTTTCGGCGGAAAGCAATCACCGGCGATCAGGGGTTTCAAATCAGGGTTCAATTCGGCAATTGGTTGCCAGCGGTGGAGAGATTGGAAAGGGGCTCGCTGGGAATGGAAGGGGGGATCCCCTTCCATCGGAGACGAAGATGCTGACATGTGGGGGCCACACGTCAGTGGGCTTAGGCAAGGGCGAACGCGCCGAAAGGTGGGCCAGGGAGGGCAGTGGGCGAGGGGCGCGAGAGTGAAGCTGACGGGTGGGTCCAGGCAGGCGCAAGTAGGAGAGAGAGGAGGGGGACGACGCCAACAAGGTGGTCCCACCTGGTAGTGAGCGAAGCGCTGAGCTGGGCCAGGCTTAGGCGAATTGGAGGTTGCGGCCCACTAAGATTTTAAATGCATTTTCGATTTAAATTAATTCTAGAAATTCATATATTCCTTTGAACTTTGAAGTATTGTTGCTAAAATTTTGTGAAAATTCCTAAAAATATTTCTTGACTCATAGATTCCATCATAAATTTTTCAGCCTTAAATTTGAATTATTTCTCCATGTTTTGCTTTATTTGGGTTCTTTCATCCTTTTCTTTAATACAATAATTCCTTTTTATTTCAGAAATTTTATTTCCCTCATTTTTATTTCATTTTAAATTTGTGATGTTACACTCCGGCTGAAGGTACCCTGAGGCAAAGTCCTCGGAGGCGAGGCACTCAAAGGGTTCTCCGGAAGGAGTGAATTCGGAGTATGGTGGATGAAGTCCTCAGTATTGAGGCAAGGCGTTCGAAGTGTGCTCCGGGTGGAGGCATTCGAAGGGACACCTAACGAAGGTCTCGGATGTCAAGGTGCATCAAAGGCATGGTCCGGATAAGGGTCTTTGTAGAGTGTGCTCGGGGTTGAGTCACTGCAAAGGGGTTCTTATGGATATGCTTCGTGCAGAGGCCTTGGACGGAGGGACTTCGAAAGGTGGCGAAGGTACTCCGAAGGTGGGGCTTCAGAATGTGGCTGACTTGAGGTACTTCGGCCATGCATGGTTTTGGTACAAGGACTAATGGAGGTCGAGCTGGGAGTAGCTGCGAAGTCGTGGTGGTCCACTCCGAAGGTGATGGTGCGAAGGCTCAAGAGCTTTGACGGCTTCGGCTCAAAACCATCACTATATCGAAGACTATCTTCGGTGAAGCGAAGGCCCACGGGTTCAAAGCTTGTCACCGAAGCTTCTGCACACTTCGTGTGCGAAGGGGGCTTCAGAAGATTCCAAATGTGCAATGGTTGATCGTGGGTGCTCTACAAAAGCTGATGTTGTCTCCTATGCGATGCAGACAAAAGAAGTCTCCAAATAAAGTAGACTACCATCTGTACCACTGTGTCTGGCTGAGACAAAAATGTTGTAAACCCTAGGGGCATTGTAGTCTATTCGCAAGTCAGAGTATGCCTATAAAAGGAGAGGCGGGCTAGGGGCTAGGGGAACATTGTGCACTCCTGTAGAAACTTTTGTTTTCCTGTAGCTTTGACTAGCAACCATGAAGGGTTCTCTGTACTTGTGAGTTTTGTGTTCCCTGTTCTTGCAATAAAATTTCCATTCAGTTTTTCTTCTGTTGCATGAACTTGTATCTGTGTTTTTGCACTGTATAAGTTAAGTCCTCAGCTTTACATTTTATCCTGTGCCAACCTGAGTTGTTGTTTTGTTTCAACGAAGTGTGGTAGTTTTCTGGGTGTGTGTTCGCTCTATGTAAACATGAGGCAAGTCCTCTCTGATTACTAGCAAAGCACTGAGTGAAGCTAGGCTTGAAGCTTGTTTTCTTTCCTCTGCTGAAGTCCTTGTCGTAATCTGTATTTTCTGCTTTCTGACCTTTGAAATACGAAGCCTAGTACTAGTTGCTAGTGCTGAGTATTCGTTTGAAGCCCACAGAGGGAAACTTACTCCTGCGAAGTGTGAAGTGCGAAGCCTGCTCGAAGGCACCTGGTGTGTGGAGCCTGCACTATCCTTGTAGAGTTTTGTTTTTGGGTTTGTGTGAGTGAGTGAAGTCTCCTTGTCTTCGACTTTTTACCTTTTGTGAAGCTTGTGCTCGGAGCTATAAAATATAATTAGAAATTTTTTATTTGTGAAATTAAATTTAATAAAGTATAAGTAGAAATTTTTTATTTGAGAAATAAATGTCATGTGCAAAATTATAAGTAGAAATTTTTTGTTTGAGAAATTAAATTTAATAAAATATAAGTAGAAATTTTTCATTTGAGATATAAATGTCATGTGCAAAATAGAAAACAGTGGCGGGTCAGGGACGATAAAATATCTCTCGTTACATATGTTGATTAAGAGAATGTTGATGAGGACATCACTTCACATGATACACACATGGAGCCTCCACCTACAATTCAATTACAAGGACCAATCACACGCGCCCGTGCCCGTCGCTTGAACCATGGGGTTAATTCTTTTCTTAGCAACTATGTTAATATTTGTTTGGGCGGGATGCTACTGAATACTAGTGATATTTTGTTGCTTAGGAACATGGGAGATGGAATAGGAGAGTTGGAGTTGATGACGGAGTCGCACGGATGATTTGAAGTCAAGAATTCGCTGGTTCAGACTACATCAACCACCATGCACCAAAATGGGTGTAACTTCCTCATACGAAGTACGATTGGCGCGTTCTTGGACTTTCTGGAAAGCTAAGGAGAAGATGGATTGTTTGGCTTTCACCTCATTTGGAGTCTCTAGTCGTCCTGTGTGACTGAAACAATCCTGCGTTATAGAATTGGGCCGAGTTGGACCTTGTACCGAGTTGGAGGCCATGTTGGCCCATAATCCGAGTCGTGTGCACCTCCTACAGGCTGCCCACGCCCTATATACTCATGATAGCCATCATTAGGGTTAGGTTTTGCTTTGTTTGTATCTACACTCGTGTGTTTAGATCCCGCTCTTGCACCGGACCGATTGGCTGCTGCAACGGCATTTGTTAAACCTCACCTCATCATAGTTCATCTGTGATTTGGCATTCGACTCGTGTTATTCCTATTCTTGCTTGTGTTCTTGGATTCGGTTGCAAGAACCAGCCTTCATGGTGAGGTCAATCGCGCCCTGTGTGGTTGATAACCAATGGATACAGTGGTGTAGCGATTGTAAGGTTTTGATCCATCGGACCGGAGCCTTGGATCGTCAACGTCGAGATTCTCCACCAATCCAAGTTATCCTTACCTAGCGGAAGATCGGACCAATCCACCTATTAGTTGGTATCAGATTTCAGGTTTCCCGTTAGGTAATCTCGATCTTCTTTTATTTTTACCTGGAGTCCAGAAAACCCTCACAAAAAAATCCCCACCGAGAACCCCTTTGTGCCTTGCGATTTTAATTTCAGTTTTTAGCTTTGTTGAGTTTGTGTTCTTGGTCAAGTCTTGTTGCTGGTTTAGTCATCCCTTTGTGTCGTTTGAGTATTAGTTGATCTTGTGTCTCAAAAACAATTACCCCACCCGAAACCCCCCTCCACAACCCTAGTCGGTTTCCACTTGGTTTCCCACTCAGTTTTCCACATCGAGTCCTTGTGACCCCTCTTCGGTAAATCAGGCATAACTTTTCGCTCATTTGTCAGAAAAATCTGAAATTTTTGAGCATCTTCTTGTCCCAATTTCTTTGCCCTGTTTGGTTTCATCAGAATTGCCAAAAAAATCAGGAAGATAAAGAAAAAAATTGGTCAAAGTTTTTGCATGCCGTTCAGAGAACTTGTTGAATTTCTGTGAACCACATCCCACCTCAGTTGCAGGTGTCAATTTTTGTGGTTGCATCTCTTGTCATCCTTGTTCAAAAAAATATAGTGAAAAAACGAGAAGAAGCAAAAGAGAACCGGTCCTGTCGTTTGCTACCTTGTTCTGCCTTCCACTTGAGTTTTGGGCACATAGTTTCCCTCTATTGCTTGAATTTCACCTTGGGAGCACTTAGACCAGCAACTTTGATGAGTACTAAGGAACACTTATTGAACTTGGTTTAAATGTTATTACTATCGCTATTCCTTGCTACTTACTTTGCCTTCCAAGCTACACCTTCTCTTGGTCAGGACAGGTTCACATCTTGCAATCGCCCACCACCCTCCTCTTGGTTCTTCACCTGTAGGCCGGTTACCTCACTACGGCATGGTAAGAACACTTGCAAGCGTGGGTAAGGCGCTTGACGGATTGCTTCCACCACACACCCACCACCCCACCTAGTTGCTTTCCATAAGGATTATTCTTTGTTGTTTTGTCTTTTCACTAACATGGCAGATAACAACGGTACCCCTCCATCCGATTTTAATGACTGTGTCTCACGATGTGCTCTACTGGAGTCTCAGCGGCAGACCCAACACTCCATCGAACGTCTTGCGTGTACTGTGGCTGACCTAGTGGACCGGATGACTGCCCTGGAGACACGCTTGCCTGCTGCACAAGCCAACAATGACCATGTTGAGGAGGAAGACGACCATGTTGAGGAGGAAGATGACCTATCCGATGCCGGGAACAATGGCATTGACCCTGACGAGGCTGCACGACATCGCTTTCAATTCAATCGTCAAGGTATGGGCGGCCACCGCAACCACCATCCATGAGGTAACAATGACAACCACGAGAACAATAATCCCTACTCCAAGGTAAAATTTTCAGTATCTCATTTTGCTGGCACCTATGATCTAGATGCATATTTAGATTGGGAGATATCAGTCGAACAAAAATTTAATGCTCACATGGTTCCTGCTATCCACCGCGTGCGCTTAGCTACTAGTGACTTCACTGGATATGCTCTTCTTTGGTGGACTGAAATAGTTCAGGTTGGCAATGAACCACAAAATTGGGGTATGTTAAAATGGCAAATGTGTGGTAGATGGGTTCCTCCTTCATATAAACGTGATTTGAGAAAAAAATTGCAGCGCCTAAACCAAGGAAATAAATCGGTAGAGGAGTAGTATCAGGAGCTGCAAATAGGTTGCATGCGTGCTGAAATTTTAGAGGACAATGAGGATAAAATGGCCCGTTTTTATGGTGGTTTAAGACGTGAAATTCAGGATATCATTGATTATACAGAATACAATACTATCACTCGTCTTTTCCACCTTGCTATACTTGCAGAAAAAGAATTACAGGGTCGCCAACAACCACAACGCAGCATGAGGACCAACATTGGTGGTGCCACTTCACGCTCAAGTGGGCAGCAGCAGCGACCACCACCTCCTTCTTGACCGGCGGTTACATCAACACCTTCTGCATCTACAGGCCAGGCTGAGAGCTCCAAAGCTACAACATCCAAGGCGCCAGCCAAGCCCACCTCCTCGGCGGCCTCTACTGCACGTTCTGCAGCGATCCAGTGTCACCGATGCAAAGGATTCAGCCATGTTATGAAAGACTGCCCTAGTCAGTGGGCTTATATTGCTACGGAAGACAGTGGCTATGTAAGTGCTAGTGATGTTAAGATGAATATGCACTTGCTGCTAACATTGCAGGAGATTACGATGCTTCCGACGATGACGCTGTTTTTGCACCGGATGCCTCTGCCAACCATGAAGCACTTATTGTACAACGTGTTTTCAGCACTCACATGGAGCAGGATGACCGGGCACAACGGAATAATCTGTTTTAGACCTTCTTCATCATCAATGACCGTCGTGTACGTGTCATCATCGACAGCGGTAGTTGCAACAATTTGGTGAGCCACGACATGGTAACTAAGCTTCAACTTCCCACATGTGTGCATCCACACACTTACCACGTGCAATGGTTCAACAATAGCGGTAAGGTCAAGGTAACACAAACTGCTCACATCAGATTTTCCATTGGTACATACTTCAGAGTTGCTGATTTTGATGTAGTACCAATGGAAGCATGTTCTCAATTACTTGGTAGACCTTGGGAGTATGATACTGATGCTACACACCATGGTAGGAGCAATAAGTACACATTTATGTATAAAGGAAAGAAAGTTACTTTGCTTCCTATGACTCCTGCTGTAATTGTGAAATTTGAATAAGGAAAACATGCTAAGGACGCACAAACGAGCAAACAACCTTCTGAAAATCAGCAAGTTGCTAAAACGCTTTTGAGGTAACAGAAAGATAAAGTTGCTTCTCCTTATTCATCACAAGTTATTAATCTGAAAGGACGTGTCATGCTTGCAACTAAAACTGACCTTGCTGAAATTTGTGATGATACTCCTATGATATATGGCTTGATTTGCACGAACGTGCTGTTTTCACTTGTGAACATTCCTAGCTCTGTTCCCGTTGTAGTCACTGACCTTTTGCAGGAGTTTAATGATGTTTTTCTTGCTGAGATACCACCCGGGCTGCCACCGATACACGTCATCGAGCACCAAATTGATTTGATCCCGGGAGTGTCTCTTCCTAATCGTGCAGCGTACCTTACCAATCTAGAGGAGACAAAAGAAATTCAGCGCCAAGTACAGGACCTTCTTGATCGTGGGTACGTCCGTGAAAGCCTTAGTCCTTGTGCCGTACCCTTTCTTTTGATGCCTAAGAAAGATGGTAGTTGGCGCATGTGTGTTGATTGTCGTGCTATTAATAATATCACCATTCGATATCGACACCCTATTCCTAGATTGGATGACATACTTTATGATCTTAGTGGTTCCATTATCTTTACTAAGATCGATCTCCGTAGTGGCTACCACCAAATTCACATGAAACTAGGTGATGAATGGAAAACTGCTTTTAAAACAAAGTTTGGATTATTTGAGTGGCTTGTCATGCCTTTTGGACTTACTAATGCACCTAGTACCTTCATGCTCTTGATGAATGAAGTCCTACGACCCTTTATAGGATGCTTTGTGGTAGTATACTTTGATGATATCTTGATTTACAGCAAGTCTCCCACTGAACATGTTGAACACCTACGTGTTGTTTTTTCTGTCCTACGTGAGGCTAGATTGTTTGGTAACCTTGAGAAGTGCACGTTTTGCACGGATCGAGTTGTGTTTCTTGGATATGTTGTCACTTCATAGGGCATTGAGGTTGACGCGGCCAAGGTCGAAGCAATCAATAGCTGGCCGCAACCTCAAACTATCACACAGGTATGTAGTTTTCTTGGTCTTGCAGGATTCTACCGGCGTTTTGTGAAAGATTTCAGCACCATAGCCGGTCCTTTGAATGAGTTGACCAAGAAGGGAGTTACTTTTACTTGGGAACCAGCACAAGAACAAGCTTTTGCCACACTCAAGGATCACCTTACACATGCACCTCTACTTCAGCTACCCGACTTCGTTAAGACTTTTGAGTTAGAATGTGATGCTAGTGGTTTTGGAATAGGAGGTATGCTGCTACAAGGAGGTAAACCCGTGGCCTATTTTAGTGAGAAATTATATGGTCCACAGTTGAATTATTCTACCTATGATAAGGAATTATATGCCTTAGTGCGTGTGCTTTAAACTTGGCAACATTACCTTTTGCCTAAAGAGTTTATTATTCATTCGGATCATGAAGCATTGAAGCATATACATAGTCAAGAAAATCTGAATAAACGCCATGCTAAATGGGTAGAATTTATTGAGACTTTTCCATATATCATTAATCATAAGAAAGGGAAAGATAATGTGATTGCCAATGCTTTATCTAGACGTTATACATTGCTTTCTCAACTTGATTATAAGATCTTTGGTTTAGAAACATTGAAAGACATGTATGCTACTGATTTGGACTTCAAAGATGCTTTTGCAAATTGTACAGATGACCGTGCTTGGAACAAATATGTGCTGAATAATGGATATCTTTTTCGTGCTAACAAGTTATGTGTGCCGGCTAGCTCTCTTCGCTTGTTGTTATTGCAGGAAGCACATGGTGGTGGTTTGATGGGTCATTTTGGATCAAAGAAAACTGAAGATGTGATGTCCACACACTTCTATTGGCCTAGGATGAGACGAGATGTTGAGCGCTACGTGGCACGATGCACTACTTGCAATAAAGCTAAGTCCCGTCTAAACCCACATGGTCTTTATATGCCTCCGCCTATTCCTAGTGTACCTTGGGAGGATATTTCTATGGATTTTGTGTTAGGATTACCTAGAACTAAGAGGGGGAGGGATAGTATTTTTGTGGTGGTAGATCGGTTCTCTAAAATGGCGCATTTTATACCTTGTCACAAGAGCGACGACGCTACCAATGTTGCTGATTTGTTTTTCAGAGAGGTCGTACGCTTGCATGGAGTTCCCAATACCATCGTTTCAGATCGTGATGCTAAATTCTTAAGTCATTTTTGGAGGACGTCGTGGCATAAGTTGGGGACGAAGCTGCTATTTTCTACTACTTGTCACCCACAAACGGATGGGCAAACGGAGGTCGTCAACCGTACATTGTCCACCATGTTGAGGGTTGTTTTGAAGACCAACTTGAAACTCTGGGAAGAGTGTCTACCTCATATTGAGTTTGCATATAATAGGTCAGTACACTTCACTACTAAGTTAAGTCCGTTTCAAGTGGTCTATGGCTTTAATCTATGTGCTCCTATTGATTTGCTACCTTTGCTACTATTTGAAAAATTGAATTTTGATGCTACTACACGTGCTGAATTATTGCTTAAGATGCATGAAACTACTAAAGCAAACATAGAGAAAATGAATGAGAAATATCGTGCTTATGGTAGTAAGGGTAGAAAAGAGATAACATTTGAACCGGGTGATCTTGTTTGGTTTCACTTGCGCAAGGATCGTTTTCTTGATTTGAGAAAGTCTAAATTGATGCCCTGTGCTGATGGTCCTTTCCATGTGCTTGAGAAGATAAATGATAATGCATATAAACTTGAGTTGCCTGCAGTTTTTGGGGTTAGTCCCACATTTAACATTTCAGATTTAAAGCCCTATATGGGAGATGACGATGAGCTTGAGTCGAGGGCGACTCCAATTCAAGAGCGGGAGGATGATGAGAACATCACTTCACATGATACACACATGGAGCCTCTACCTACAATTCAATTACAAGGACCGATCACACGCGCCCATGCCCGTCGCTTGAACCATTACGTTAATTCTTTCCTTAGCAACTATGTTAATATTTGTTTGGGCGGGATGCTACTGAATACTAGTGATATTTTGTTGCTTAGGAACATGGGAGATGGAATAGGAGAGTTGGAGTTGAAGACGGAGTCGCACGGATGATTTGAAGTCAAGAATTCGCTGGTTCGGACTACATCAACCACCATCCACCAAAATCGGCGTAACTTCCTCATACGAAGTCTGATTGGTGCGTTCTTGTACTTTCTGGAAAGCTAAGGAGAAGATGGATCGTTTGGCGATTTGACTCATGTTCTTCCCATTCTTACTTGTGTTCTTGGATTCGCTTGCAGGAACCAGCCTTCGTGGCGAGGTCAATCGCGCCCTGCGTGGTTGATAACCAGCAGAGACGGTGGTGTAGTGATTGTAAGGTTTTGATCCGTCGGACCGGAGCCTTGGATCGTCAACGTCGAGATTCTCCACCAATCCATGTTATCCTTACCTAGCGGAAGATCGGGACCAATCCACCTATTAAATGTAGCCTGGTGGTTTGGGGTGTTTGTTTGAGACATGAGGTCTAGGGTTTGACCCTTGCTACCCCAAACTTTTTCAATTTTTTTGTTATTTACTTTTTCATTTTTTTCAGCACTTTTTTATTAATGTTTAAATCCTAGTTTGAATTTGAAACTTCTTTTTATAATCAAAATACAACGTAAATTATCTAATTTAAAATTTTGGTATTTTTCTGGGTCAGATTACTATTTTTAACTTATTAAGTGATTTTCTAGGATTTAATTTGAAATAAGTGAAATCTGAACTACAAGTACTTGAAATAATTATCAAAAATTTATAGAAAAATCATATTCATGTTTTTCACTCTATTTTTAGTTATTATCCAATAAATTTAAAGACATTATAAAAAATATAAGTTGCGACACTCTATCGGCAACATGGAGCTTTATAGTTTTTTAATTATAAAAAATCTAGTGAAGTCTAAAAAAGACGAGACTTGACACGGTGTTGTGTTATGATACGTAGATGCTGTGATAAAAATTTTAAAATGTTTTGATAATTTTTTTGTGTAGGGTGTTAAGAAAGCGGACATTCTCCAAGGACGACTTATGATTTAGGGAAGGAATGAGAATAGTTTGAAAGAAAATCGAGCGTAAAATTCTCGTTTGAACTTGAAACTTTTTTACAATCAAAATACAACATAACTTATAGAATTTAAAATTTTTGTATTTTTCTGGGTAAGATTACTATTTTTAATTCATTAAGTGTGTTTCTAGGATTTAAATTTAAATATGTGAAAACAGAAAATAAAAATTGAAAATATGGAAATTAAAAACTAAAATCTAGCCCACACGGTGCTAAAACCTGGGCTTGGGGTAAACTTTTGCTATCCCGCCTGGGCCAATTATGGGTCCGATCAATGCTGACCGTCGGATCTGATCCGACAGCCTCGTGCGATCGGCGCCCAAATAAATACCCTTGTTGTGCACCCCAGTCGTAACCCTAGCCCGCATAGCTTGATTTTAGGAGGTGATGGGGTCATCCGAGGTGCATAACCCCTCCAAGAAGGTTAGGGTGAATCACTCTTATGGTCCTATTGCTACCATCTAGTTTGGAGGAGTTGATTCTGTTGGTACTGATTTGGCATAGAGGAGGAGGAGCGGGACCAATGAGAAGATGAAGGTGCTGCAGAGCCTCGTACCAAACTCCAGCAAGGAGCATGAATTTATCTTTGGCCAATGGCATCGCCAACGCAGACAAACAAAGCCTCCATGCTCGACGATGCCATCAAGTACATGAAGCAGCTTCAGCTCCAGGTGTAGGTAAGTGAAAATGTGAAACAATGCTGCATTGCAACTGAATGAGTTTCCGCCTTGGGTATAATGTATAGAAAATGCTGGTCTACAGCTTTGGCACAATTGACAATTGAGTCACAAACTGAATAGGGCAGACCAAAGGTAGCACGAGGTTGCATGCCGTTATGTAGCAATCAATAGAGTTAGTCGAGGAATCTACAAGTGACTATAATCTAGATCTGAAAAACTTAGCTCAACAGGCTTGGAATTTCATATTCATGTGAGTTGGAACTTCCGAACTGGCATCAGAACTTCCGATCCACCGGAAATTCTAATCAGTATTAGAATTCCTGGTAGCAACAATTGCTCTCTGTATTGAATCATTATTCGATATCAGAACGTCCGATCAGTATCGGAACTTCCGATCCATCACTAGAACTTCCGATCAGTATCGGAACTTCCGATCCGCCACTAGAACTTCCGACTAGTATCGGAACTTTCGATTTTCCGCAGACAGAAATAGGTCTAATATATTTTTCCACCATGTATCTCCATACATGAGGGATCCATATCGAACACTACACACGTAGGCTTTGATACCACTGTTGGGAAAGGGGAAGCTACGCTAGCCAAAAATTTTCAAAAATTCGCCCCAAAGCCCAAGAAGCATGTGCGTGCAAGATCATAGATCAGTACCTTCTAGCACAATATGCGCTAGGTGCAGCGGAAGAGGATGTTGAGTAAGCGCATCCTTGCCTATCCTCACTTCATCCTGGCCATTCCTCACCAATCCAATCGGTGAAGATGACGTAGTTGTTCACGTGATGAAGTCCATGAATGTCGCTATTGGAGCAACGCATCCATGGTATCCACACGTCTAGGGATGGAATCTTTCCCACGTCGACGTTCTAGCACCGCTTGTGAGAAAACGGGATATCCTTAATCTCAACTTTTGAGATCAAGAAAGGGAGGAGGGGAGTTCTTGGTGGCTTATCCTTCAATACCTCCTCCCCCTCTCTTTATATAGGCACAAGAGCCCCTAGTGAAAATACTCCGAAGGCTTGTGTAAGACATCTTGAAAGATGGGCACCACGTCAGAGTCGAAGATGTAGGAAATGGTGTTGTGCCGCTCAAAAAATTGGTGAATGTACTCCCACATGGATTCTCCTTCACTTTGGTCAATTTGGTGTAGGTCATGCAGACAATCAGACCTTTACCAAGTTCCTTGATAATTGGCGATAAATGTTTCACACAAATTATCCCATGAGTTGTGAAACCAAGGGTGGTTTCGGTCTGGATGATGAGTGGTTGACAAAGGATGAGCGGATGAGTTTTTGAGTGATCAAGTGGTTGAGCGATTGGTTGTGTGTTAGGTTGAGTGCATCGAGGGTTTCGATGTGAAATGGAAGTTTGGCTGCTGAGGGTTTCGACGGTGCGTCACGTTCTTGTTTTGGCTTGTCTTGTTTGTGCAGGGAGGAGATGTTGACCAATTGTCGAAGGTGGGTGATCGAGGGTCGAGCGGGGAGCTTGATGCCGGAGGATCAGGGAGGCCAGGTGAAGTTGGAGAAGATCTCAAGAGTGTGCGAAGAGACCGAGCAAGACTTGGACGGACGACTGACTGCGATGGCGTGACGACCAGGTTTGCGAGAGGGAGGCCAGGACAAGCATTCAGGTGGCTCGAGGGAATCGAGAGCAGAAGTGGCTTGCTAGTGCTCGGAGTCGCGAAGCGGTGTCACGAGTTGAAGGGTTGAGAGGCTTTGTCGGTTTTTGCTGAAATTCGTCGAATCGTTAAATGTTTTTGTTAATTCAATAAATAGGTGTCTAGTATTAGTTTAAATTTTCAGCTTTGTAGTGTAACCTCTTGGTATAATTTTTAGAGTGGTTCTACTCTGAAATTATATTAAAGGGAGAGTCATTTTGTAATTTTACTTTTAGGTTTTATAAGGTGATTTTTAGAATTGTTAATTCTGAAATTACTAAGGGTCTTTGTGAAAAATGGGGGCTTCTAGAACATCAGTTGGTAGGATATTATCCCCATGATCTCTCAACCAAAAAGACACTTGTGACAGACATTTTTGCTATGAGAAATCCACAGAAAATTTGTTTTGAAGGAAGATTGGATGATGAACAGTGATCGGGTTGGTTTTTCTGGATTCTACCGACAACACTATTCACTGTAATTCCTGCTTCCAGCACAGGTAATTTGTGTGATCGAATTCGATTTTGTGTTGCGTTTTCTTATGAATCTAGTGCAGAAGTAGATAGTGATGTTTATACATCTTTTGTTGTGCATGAATTGAATGATCCATTTTCGAAAGTTGCAAAGGATTTCTGTGATTTCTTCTTATTTCTTTAGCTGATCAAAGGAGGCACCACAATACTGAAAACTTATTCTAGAAAAGTGGTTCAGTTTTTGTTTTTGCTCCCGACATATTTGATAAAATGTTTCTCCAAGTGTTCAATAGTGTTTTGGCTGATTTTTGAGTAGGTTCTTGAGTAATGTCATGATTGATTGATGGACAAGTCATCTTGAAGTAATAATTAAACCAGCACCTGTTCTGATCCTGTAGCAAGTAAGGGGTTTTTGGTTAATTTTGTTCTGAGATCTGTTCTGGCTTATGTGTATTACTGGATGTTGATTTGTGATATTTTCCTACTGTTGTTCTATTCTGGACTGTGGTGGATGTGTTACAAGGAAGGTGTTCTATTAATTTTCTATATCATCTCTGATTAATTGATCCATCCACTCTGAAATTTCTGTGGCCTATTCTCTGGTTGATGATATGCCTTACTGCTATTTAGTGTATTATCCAATGAGATGTCTGACTTTTGTTTAGTTTAAAAATAGTGAGTTCAGATTTGATTAGCTAATTCTTCCTACCATATGTGTTATTCAGCTGGTTGAGTTTGTCAGGTGCAGTTTTTATTCTCAGACTTGTGTGAAACTACTGTGTTGAGTCTGATATATTTATTCTGAGTAAAATGTGCTGTTACCTGTGATTTCATCATTCTAGTCATATAGTTTTTGTATTGCTGTTTTGAACTGTTACGACAGTGTTAGTTCATTACTTGTTTGATTTATCTATTGTGTTTTCTGTAATTTCTCTGTTCATCATCAAAATGAGTTTACAATGCTGAGATATATTGGATCAAATTCAGTTAGTTGAGTTTGAGTATTTGAAACTGTTTTGAACCCTTAAGTTCACCAATTCAGTTCTCTTGTGTTGATCTTGTAGATTACTGTTGGCGCAAATGTTACGCCAACAGGTTCTCTGAGATCAAGAACGGACAAACAAGGAGTTTACGTTTTAGGACTACCTCGAGCCTCCGAATTGGATAATAACTCGAGTGGTCCGAATGAGTGTAATGAATAACTTGTTCTGGATCCTTTCTTACAGGGTACAAAGGGGGGTATTTATAGGTGAAAAAACATAAGGAAAAGACCTATTTACCCCAAGATTACAACCGACATAGTGGAAACTATTCGGTACCATAAACAAGGTTATATAAGGTAAAATACTACAAGGTAGATGGATAAGCTGGACATCCCATCAATCATGTCCTTCAGCTCCGAGGCCTCCATCTTCCATTCGGAGGGTTCGCCAGGGCTTCGCACCGTTGCACCCTTCGGTGTGGCGACTCATACTTCGAACAACTGCTCACTAGCTTCGGAGTCCTCCTCAGCCTTTGAAGGATTAATCTTTAAGCCCTGGAAATGGAGTAATTTCCCCCAACAGTAGCCCCTCGAATACGCCTCTCTGCAGTTAACCTGTTTAGGAAGAAGGCAGTATACGGAAGGAACATTTCTATTTTTAAGGCTTAAAGAGGATTTGAGCATGTTGCGACTTAGCCGAGAACTTCGAGCCCAATGCGTTCGAACCTCCCCCTTCGGGTTCTTGATGCAATGGGAACACACGTTAGGAAGGGAATGGTCTCGGAGTGCAAACGTCGTGGAGCGCCGTTTGATTGTAGCCGTTACAGCGCAAGTAGCCGTTACACTCTGCAAAAAAGGTAACAGTCGATTTTTACGGCAGTTGCTCGCCGTTCCAATTACCGGACCCAATTGTCGGCGACAGAAGCCGAACCTGCAGTGTGAAACCAATCGAAGAGTAGCACTAGACGTGCGGTTATAAAAGGGAAGGACAGGGATTAACCGAGGATTTTTACCGCATCCATTACTCGTGACTCACTCTCCCCCAATCTTCCAACCTTTTGAGCACCCAAGTGCGATGGCGAGAACTAGCCACACCACTCCGGCAGCAGCCAACAATCTAGCACAGAGGCAAACGTGGGCTGCCTCGGCAGCATCGGCAATGGCGGGGACTACGAGCGGCACTTGGCCCAAGAATCCTCGGGCGCTCCGTCCGCCTTCCAAGAAGAAGATCACCCAAAGCTTCCTCATCAGTCAATCCGTGAGCACCGCAGAATCTATTGAATAAGCCGTAGACGGAAAGCTGGGTGCTAGACTGAGGACTCGAGTCCCCGGGCCAGAATCAACTCCGAGGCCATGAAGCGGGGAGGTGGTGGTCTTCGAAGCGTTCTTCGAAGCAGGCTTGGGGTTGCCGGCCGTGGACTTCTTGGCGGAGGTACTGGACTTGTTCCACATAACTCTGCCTCAGCTATCTCCCAACGCCATCGCGCGTTTGGCCATCTTCGAATGGGCGCTCCGGGCAGAAGGATGCGAAGGACGCTCTGAGATCTTCGCCGTGACCCACGAAGCTATATGCCAGCCGAAGCCCCAAGACGGGCCTGGGGACTCCAAGGTGACCATAGCCTTCGGCAGCGTCAATTTCCAGCTACGGAGGGAGCATGCCCTTCATTTCCCTGCAAAAACCATAAATGACAGGTGGTATACAAACTGGATACTTTGGTGGTTTTACGCCGAAGTCGGAGAGGACTCCCCCCTCGCTGGTCCTCTCCAGGAGATCTGGTTCCGGAAGGAGGCGGACATCTCTCCGAACCCTAGCCTGCTCTCGACGAGGCTAGGGCTGCTTACTTCGGTGGCTCGCCGCATGAGTATGCATGATCTGGCCGAAGAGTTCATCGCCCTTCGGATCCCTCCCCTCGGAGCTAACTGGCCAATCTTGTTTCCATAGGCCTCGGAGGGGGACCTCCGAAACTTAGGTAAGACTATTCCCTGCAGCATCATATTAGATGAAGGAAACAATTGTATTCATAATTTCATACCTTTTTCTTTCAGCGGCGCCTCTGGCATTGGCTCCGGAGGACATAGTTCGGGCCACCGAACGAGTTCTCGGAGCCCCTTCAGTGGCCGAGAGGCAAAAAAGGCTAGAGCTGGTGGGATGCTGGGAGCGATCCAACAGAGTGTGGAGAGCACTTGGGATGGAGCCCCCCCTCTGCCAGACTTCGCCCCGACCGGAGTGCCTGCTCGCAAAAGGAAAGCCACTGCCGAACCATCCAAGAAAACCGGCAAGCATCCGCCTAGGAAGAAAAAAGTAGCAAAGCCCCCTTCGTAGTTGACGCCTGCCTCGTCTGCCTCGTCTCCGGGTGATCAGAGCTCGGCCTCCGAAGAGATAGAGGACTCTGACGCCCAAACAGCAGCGGCCTTTGAGAGCTATCTCCTGAACGATGACGAAGACCTAGGGGAGGTCCCCCCTGCTACCGTCGTCGTGCAAGTGGAGTCGGGCTCCGCCACTCCCAACATGCCTACACCCGAGGCAGTTACGGAGGAAAACGCGGCTCCGGCAAGGAATGTTGGGGGCAGGACCTCGGGAGATGACTTCGCCGACATCCTTCAGATGTACGAGGTCCTGGAGGATCCAGCGATCCTACCCCACGAGGCTCCCAGAGGTACTTTCCGAGCTCCCCCTTTTTAATCAATACCTGCACACTATCTCTGGAAATATGCTTATTAATTTTGTTATTGAAGTAGGTACCTCTACGGGTGTCAGTGCTTCGGTGACGTCCGAAGCTCCTGCACCTTCGGAGGTTGTTGCTCGAGCGGACCCTCCCGTGCCTTCGGACGCTCCGAGCTTGATGGTGGAGAACGCGTCCGTCAGAGCGGATGATGCGCCTGCCGAGACGAACTTGGCTGCGGAGGTCATCCCTGCAGTGGCGGCCCCGACCACCGAGGTTGCTTCTGCTGCTGCGGTTCTGGTCGAAGGGGTAGCTGCCGATGATCAGAGTGTCCCTGCTTCGGCCTCTTTCGTACCGGGGAGGGGCAAGAGCATATCTAGCCTCGGCCTTCTTCCTGGCCAGGCCGCGACCTCCACCGCAATTCGGAGGACGAGGCCGCAGCGGATGATCTTCAAGCTTTGTCTTGGCTTCCTCTGCTGGCTCCGTTCTTGGAGCATCGGAGTGGCCTCCGGAACCTCATGGAGCCCCTGGCAGAGAGAAGCCAGGATATCGCCAATTCGGACTTGGTCTCCATCTTGAGCGAGGCCAGGGCTTCGTCACTCAACTCAGCCCTCGAAAGGGCTGCCCTTCAGGTATGAAAAGACACCATAGCTGCTTCGCATTAGTGACCATAAATACTTTAGTACTTACTTGTTCTTTTTGCAGCAATTTGTCCTTGCTAGAGCAGCAGCGACTTCCAACGAGGTCGAGGTTAATCGACTTAACCGGAAGGTCACCACCCTCCAGACGGCCCTTAACGACTCCACCGAGAGATCCCTCAGGCTGGAGGAAGAGTTCCTAGAGGAATGGAGGGCTAGGGCGGCGTCTGACGAAGCCCTCCTGGTAGCGCGACAAGACAGCGACGCCCTTCGCTCGTCTTCCCAAGAGGTCGAGGCCGAGCGCTTCGTCCTTCGGGCGGAAGTTGAAAGACTCCGCCAAGAGGCTGCTACTTCGAGCGCGCAGTTGGTGGAGCTCCAGGGGGCTCTTAGCCAGGCGATGGCCCTCAAGAGCTCTTTAATGCTCCAGGTGGCTGAAGTGTCTGCGACTGCTGCAGGGCTGGAAACAGCGGAGAAGAAGAACTCCAGCATTGCGGACCGTACCTTGGAGGCTCTTCAGGGTACCTTGGAGTACTTCGGCACTCTGTGCCCTTCGTCTTCTGCTGCGACCCACGAGCCCCTTGACCGAAAGCTGACGAGGATCCAAGTGGCTTCGTCGCAGATGATGAACTCCGGCATTCGGTATGGAGAGATCTCCGGACAGTGTGCCAGCATTGGGGTTCTTCGTCACCTTGAGTCTCTCCGGATCCCCCTCGGCTCAGTCGGGGGTTCGACCCCTGGAGGCTTCGCATCCGACGACTTGCTGCGGCCATCTTCGGAAGTGGCTTCGGCCTGGGAAGCCTTCCGGTCAACCTGGAAGACAGACCACAAGGTCACAGCTAAACCTTGGATTGACGAGGCCCGTCGGCAGAAGCAGGCGCATACAAGGCCACCACTTCCTGCTTCGCTAGCCCCTTCGGTTCCTGCTCCGCCAACCGACCCGCAGGTCTAGCCACTTAGGGTTATTATGTACACGAAGCCTTGTAAAGCCTCTTTTTATTAATGAAAAAGCCATAAACAAGAACTTGTCTAGGGTGTTCTGCTCTTTTTTAGGTTTTGTCATGCCCTTCGAGCCCTAACTTCGTACTTTTGGAAATTACCGACGAGCTCCGAAAGGAGTGGGCAAACCTCGAGGGCTTGAGGCCTTACCGTCGTTCCCGCTTTTCTGTTCCTCGTGGAGACGGAGGAGAAATCACCCTCGAAGTTTGCCAAGATGTCTTAGCTTATATTAAAGAGGAAGAGAAGGCGGAGGGATCTTCGTCTTCCGAACCTATTGACTGGTCTGACTCAGAGTACCGGGCCGAAGACCCTGTGGAGGCTGACTCCGAAAGGCTCTTGACATGGGCGGAGCTTCAAGAAGAGCAAAAGAAACTACGAGCCTCCAAGAAGAAGAGAAGTGTTCGAATGAAGAGGGCCAAGCCGACAGCTTCGAGCTCCGAAAGGCAGAGTAGCCGAAGGAGTAGCTCTAGATGTCGACAGGGTCTTCGATTTTTTCTAGGCTTGGACCAAAACTTTTCTTGATGTAAAAGTATAATGATTTAATGTGAAATGCTTCGAAAGTATGTTGTGTGACTCCTATCCTCCGACCCCCCTTGTGGGTGGTGGAGCCTTTACTATAGAAAAGGGTTCGCTAGGCACAATAATGCTCCGAACAACCGAATGCTTCGAATTTACACTTGTCATTTGTACTTTTAGCAGTACCACTTCGCGGCTCTCCTCTTATTAATAATTTTTTTACACGGATCTTGACAAAGCCGGAGCATGGAATCCATACTTTGGCCACCTTCGGCTCTTGTACAGATAGCTCGCGCTCGAGGACTAAAAATCTGTTTGCTTTTAAAGTCTTTAGACTCTTGTATGGATCCTAACAAGCCAGAGCCTGGAATCCGTAGGTTGGCCACCTTCGGCTCTTTTACAAATGTTTCGCACCCGGAGGCCGAAAATCTGTTTTTCTTTAAAGTCCTTAGACTCTTCTACGGATCCTAACAAGCCGGGGCCTAGAATCCGTAGGGTGGCCACCTTCGGCTCTTTTACAGATGTTTCGCACCCGGAGGCCGAAAGTCTGTTTTTCTTTAAAGTCCTTAGACTCTTCTACGGATCCTAACAAGCCGGAGCCTGGAATCCGTAGGGTGGCCACCTTCGGCTCTTTTACAGATGTTTCACACCCGGAGGACGAAAGTCTGTTTTTCTTTAAAGTCCTTAGACTCTTCTACGGATCCTAACAAGCTGGAGCCTGGAATCCGTAGGGTGGCAACAGATCCTCTGAACCAATGGTTCGAGGGCAGCTGCCTGGGCCTTGCAAAAACTGCTTGGCTCTACAAGCATCTACGTCCTCCCGATGCGTCCATCAGGAGTAAGGGATATTCGAAGCGCAAACAAAATTCGACCCTTATCTTTATTCATAGAAAGGAAAGTTTTACAAGTGATTACAAGGGGCCCCTAAGCAAAATAACGCTTAAGGTGGTCCGCATGCCATGCATGCTTCAATTCTTCTCCTTCTAAATTAGCTAATTTAAACGATCCGGGACGTCCTGAGCGTAGGATAACATATGGTCCTTCCCATTTGTTTCCTAGCTTCCCCGGAGCTATTACACTTCGCAACACTAGATGACCAGGCTTTAACTCATTTAGCTTTACCTTCGGGTCATACCATGTTTTGGTGTGGTCCTGGTACTTAGTCAGGTTGGCGATAGCTCGAAGCCTTGTTTCTTCTGACAAATCCAGCGAAGTGCTCCTGTCATCTTCGTCCTCAGGTTGAACTACGCAAAGGGATCCACCTCTGAGCTCCGTAGCAGTCATGGCCTCATCTCCGAAGAGCAATCTAAATGGTGTGAAACCTGTTGACCTGGTTTGAGTGGTTCGAATGGACCACAAGATTTTGGGGAGCTCTTCGACCCATAGCCCCTTGGACAATCCAACGATTCGGCGATTCAGCCCGGAGAGAATGTTCCTGTTGGCTCGCTCAATGGCTCCGTTGGACTATGGATGTCGCACCGCCGCGAAGCACAGCTTAATGCCCAGTTCTTCACAAAATGTTTGGAAAGTGTCAGCTTCGAACTGGGTTCCATTATCCACCGTCAACTCTCTTGGAACTCCGAACCTGCATATAATATTCTGCCAGAAAAATTTTTGCACATTCCTCGAGGTGATAGATGTTAATGGCTCCGCTTCAACCCATTTTGAGAAATACTCGATTGCCACTACCGCAAATTTCAAGCCGCCTTTTGCCATTGGGAAAGGGCCTATGAGGTCCATGCCCCATCTAGCCATTGGCCACACTAGGGCAATAACTTGAAGCTGAGCTGGCGGGCGATGGCTCCGTCTGCCCATCCACTGGCAGCCTTGGCATGTTCGAACTAGTTCCTCCGCATCTCTTACTATAGTTGGCCAATAAAACCCTTGCCGAAGCGTCTTGCCCGCTAGCGCTCGAGGGGCTAAATGACCTCCGCACAAGCCTTCGTGGATGTCTCGAAGTATGTCTTCACCTTCAGGCTGTGAGATGCATCGAAGTAGAGGTGAACACACTCCAGCTTTATATAATATTCCATCAATAAGCTTGTAATTTCGAGCTCTTTCTTGCAACCTTCGGGCTTCTGGACCTTCGGGAGGGTCCATGCTACTTTGCAACGTGTTCATAATCGGAGCCCGCTAATCTGTAATTGGAATGCACAGTACCTCCGAAGAGGGTTTTTGAACAGCCGCTGGCTGCGCTAGTTCTTCGTAAAAAGCACCCTCCGGGAGGTCCACCGCCCCTCCTACAGCCTTTGCAAAAATATCTGCAAGTTGATTCTCTGCCCGAGGGATACTTCAAACTGTAAATCCTTTGAATGCTGCTTCGGCTTTGTGGATTTCTTCAAGGTATTGTGCTAGATGTGGATTCTTTGCTTGAAAACTTTTATCAACATGCCCCGCGATGACTTGGGAATCTGTCTTAATCACTATTCTTGCAGCTCCGAGCGCTTTTGCCTTCCTGAGGCCTAGCAAGATTCCTTCATACTCGGCAATGTTATTAGTGGTTCTGAAGTTGAGCCTCGCAGAATACATGGCATTCTGCCCCGATGGTGATATGATGATGGCCCCTGCTCCGGCACCGGATGCTTGATAAGCTCCGTCAAAAAATATTGTCCAAAAACCTTCGGAGGATTCTTCTGGGGCCCAAATAGCAGATGGGGTCCACTCTGCTACAAAGTCGGCTATAATTTGAGATTTAATAGCTGTTCTTGCCGTGAAGGAGATTCCGAAGGGTGCTAGCTCGACCACCCATTTTCCAATCCTGCCCGTAGAATCTTTGTTTCGGAGCATATCTCCAAGAGGATACGATGTAGGGATGATCAAGTTATGCGCCAAGAAATAATGCCTTAGCTTTCGCGAGGCCATTACTAGGGCATAAGCAAACTTCTCGAGTTCGGAGTATCTGACTTTAGCTCCGGATAATGCTTCCGACACAAAATAAACCGGGTTCTGGACTAGCTTTTCTTTGAGCTCAACTTCCCGGACCAATATTGTGCTCACTGCTGAACTTGTTGCTGCAAGATAAAGGAGCAATGTTTCTTCTGGAAGTGGAACGGTTAAAATTGATAATCTTCCAAGGTATGCCTTTATATCATCGAAGCTCTTCTTGCACTCCGGTGTCCACTTAAAGCTTTCGGACCCCTTTAGTGCTTTGAAAATTGGGAGGCTCCGCTCTGCTGACCTGGCCAGGAACCTGCTAAGAGCTGCGAGTCTTCCTGCTAGCTTCTGAACTTGCTTCAAATTCTCTGGTGGAGCCATCCTTTGTAGTGCACTTATCTGTGTTGGGCTAGCTTCGATTCCCCTGCTCGAAACTAAGTACCCTAGCAGTTTTCCTGCTTGTGCTCCGAATATACATTTTTCCGGATTGAGGCGTACTCCACATGCTCGGAGGCTCTCAAATGTTTCAGCTAGATCTAGGCTACGCTGGTGCTTTTGAGCACTTTTTATTACAATATCATCCATATAGGCCTCGACATTCCGGCCTATCTGATGACCTAGAGCTTTAGCTATTAAACGAGAAAAGGTGGCTCCGGCATTCCGCAGCCCAAAAGGCATTCTTACATAACAAAATACTCCGGAAGGAGTTATAAAGCTTGTCTTGGCTTTGTCTTCGTGTTTCAGCCATACTTGATGATATCCGGAGTAAGCGTCAAGGAAACTTAGCAATTCGGAGCCAGCTGTGGAATCTACCAGCTGATCTATTCGGGGCATCGGGTAGGGGTCTCGCGGGCATGCTTTATTTAATGAAGTGAAGTCAATACACATGCGCCATTTGTTCGAGTCCTTCTTCCTTACAAAAACAGGGTTAGCCAACCACTCGGTATGGGCTACCTCCCTGATGATGCCAGCTCTTAACAATTTTTCTACTTCGGTTTTGGCAAGGCTTGCTCTTTCTGCTGACAGCTTGCAGAGCCCCTAGCGTACTGGCCTGGCCCTCGGGTTGACGAGCAGACTATGCTCAATGATGCTTCGATCAACCCCAGTGATGTATTCGTCGGTCCAAGCAAAGACGTCCAGATTTTGCCTAACGACTTCTTCTAACGAAGTAGCTATATCCGGGGATAGCCCTCTGCCGAACTGCACTGGATACTCTTTGCCATCTTTTGAAATTATTCTTGTTTCGACATCACCCTCTGGGCTTGGCTTGAGCGAGGATCCCTTCGAAGGGTTCGAGGCCTCCAGCACTTCTTCGATGCTTTCCGCCACATTATGCACTTGCCGGGGATCCAACGGCTGCCCATGGCCATACTCTGTCCTCCGGGCTACAGCTTGGTCTCCTGAAATAGTAAGCACTCCACCTTGCGTGGGCATTTTGAGACAAAGGTAATTATGGTGCGCTATAGCTCCGAACTGGTTCAACATCCCTCGGCCGAAGATTGCATTGTAAGCATATGGAGCGTCGACAACGTTGAAGATCACCTCTTCTATCCTGGCTAGAGGCCCCTCTTCGAAGGCAACCTCGAGGCCTATCTGGCCGAGGGCATCGAGAGGCGGTCCTGAGAACCCTTGAAGCGGCCGAGCTGCTGGGAGTAGATGCTTCCGAGGTATGCACATCTGATCGAAGGCCTGGACAAAGAGTATGTCTGCGGAGCTCCCACCATCTACTAGGATTCTTCGGACCTCCACTCCTGCTATATCAGCAGAAATGACCAATGGGTCAGCATGGGGGAACTTCACCCCCGCCGCATCGTTGGCGGTAAATGAGATGGGTACGTGGGACCACTCTGGCATCCCTTCGGCGGAACTCGAGGTCCCAATGTGCCCGACTTCGCGGACGTACTCGCGCCGCTACCTTTTGGACATGCTTCCGAGGGTCCCCCCTCCGGAGATGGGCAGGACCACTCTCTTGCCGCGGTCCTGCGGGTCTTCCTGCTTTGGTGGTGGCATAACGTTGGCCACCGGCAGCCGCATGGGGGCTTCAAGGGCACCGGCTCGGGCCACAGCTTGTACAGGCTCCGACCGTGCCGGTGGTGGGGCTCGATCCAAAGCACCCCACCCCGCACTTCGTCCTAGGTATTCACCCCGAAGGGTTAACACCGACTTGCAATCCTTCGTGTCATGGCTCCTATTATCGCCATGCACGCAGCAGAAAAAACTCTGGCGCCTGCCAGGCGCTCTCTCTTGAGGCTTCGGTGCTCCAGCCTTGAAGTTCTGTGCCTGCTGGAAATTGGCAGGTGACTTCGGGACAGAAGGTGCAATGCTTAGCACCTTCGAACGGAAATGCGTCTTCCCCCGCTTGTACTCGTTGAAGAGGTTGTCTTGTGGAGGTTGTAGAGGAGCGGAGGCTTCGGGCTCCCTTTTGACTTCTCGGAGGGTGGGCGATGGTGCTTCAGCTCGCCGAAGACAGCCTCCTCCGCCTTGGCATACTGTTCGAAGTATGCCATGAGCTGCGCCACAGACGTCACCGGCTTCCGATGGAGTTTGCTGAGGAGGTCGGGGTTTAGCACCCCTTCGCGGGCAGCATCGACTACCGAAGAGGTAGACAGGCCCTTGATCTGTGATTTGGTGTGGGCGAAGCACGTGAAGTACTCCTGGAGTGTTTCTCCCACCCGCTGCTTCTCCTGGAACAAACTTCCTGTGGACATCGGGGCCACGAAGGTGCCTTGGAAGTTGCTCACAAATTTCTTCTTCAGCTGCTCCCAGGAGCCGATCGATCCTGGCTTCAGGGACCAAAACCAGCGAAGTGCCACACCTTCGAGGGCGAGGGGGAAGCATTTTGCCATAGTGCTTCGCATCCCTCCACTTGCTTCTATTGCTAGGGCGTATGAGCGGGCGAACTCTCCGGGGTCCGACCCCCCGGAGTACTTGTGCAATTTCGAGGCCTTGAATCTGGGGTCGAAAGGCACTCTTTGTAAATCCGAATGTAATGGAGATTCGTCATCGAAGGATGCATTCTCGACCTCCTCCAGGACTTGGATAACTTCTGGGAGATTGTGGGTACCACCGTCTTGAGGCCCTTCTGGAGTTTCGGTGGAAGCTTGAGTGCGGAGGCGATCGGCGGCCTCTTGCCTCCACCTGGCTACTTCCTCCTGAAGCCTAGCTAGTTGCGTAGCCTCGGTTTCAGGAAGGTCTTCGTCTTCGTCGGAGGGCACCTCCGGGTCTCGGGAGCTGACGTAATCGGTCTGAAGCACCGTAGGAGGAGCTCGAGGGCCCCGGGGTGCTCGATGCCCAGCAGCCTCGGCGGGAATCGCCGGAGTAGCCGAGGGTCCGGCTCCTGTGGTCCTAGGGGACCTTCGGAGAGGACCCGAATCCTGACTTCGCTTCGGAGGCATAGCTAGCCACGAAGAGGTCTTGGAGACGGAGGACTTCGAATGACTCGAGAGGTCGAGTGAAAGCCTTCGGGCTGCACTAAGAAGCCCTTAACTGAAGGGTGCGCGGAATCTTGAGACTCCGAGGCTCCCTCCGTAAGTGCTCTTCGAAGTGCAGTCAGCAGCAGAGAACAAGATTTTAGAACTTGGTTCCCCACGGATGGCGCCAACTGTTGGCGCAAATGTTACGCCAACAGGTTCTCTGAGATCAAGAACGGACAAACAAGGAGTTTGCGTTTTAGGACTACCTCGAGCCTCCGAATTGGATAATAACTCGAGTGGTCCGAATGAGTGTAATGAATAACTTGTTCTGGATCCTTTCTTACAGGGTACAAAGGGGGGTATTTATAGGTAAAAAAGCATAAGGAAAAGACCTATTTAACCCTAGATTACAACCGACATAGTGGAAACTATTCGGTACCATAAACAAGGTTATATAAGGTAAAATACTACAAGGTAGATGGATAAGCTGGACATCCCATCAATCATGTCCTTCGGCTCCGAGGCCTCCATCTTCCATTCGGAGGGTTCGCCAGGGCTTCGCACCGCTGCACCCTTCGGTGTGGTGACTCATACTTCGAACAACTGCTCACTAGCTTCGGATTCCTCCTCAGCCTTTGAAGGATTAATCTTTAAGCCCTAGAAATGGAGTAATTTCCCCCAACAATTACCATTTAGAACTTCAAAAGTACCTTTTCAAATGTGTTGAACAAGTTGCTGAAATTACATCTGTTCTGAAATTCAGTTTCAAATCAGAATTAACACCTGTTTTCAGAGAAAAGGTTTATAGCATTTGATCAGATTCTTCTTCTGAATTTAAACTCAATCTCTGATCTCTGTTCTGAGTTTTCTGAAAAACTGCAGCAGTTGCCTGAGTTTGTTCAGCTGAAATTTGTTGATGTGTGGTTGATGCATCTGATTGATGTTGTAACGCTCAGATTTAATAAATCGGGACCTTTATTGAAATTCCATAGAAAATCAATAAAACAAGACGTTCATCACACGACCGCGTACAATATGACAAGCATTCATGGTTCGTAGACCATATTAGTACAAAAGTGTTAAAGTAAAGAGAAACTAATAAAATAAGACTCCTAGATGAACGCCTCCTTCCAGTCTCGCCTTGACTGGGTCGCTACTCCATACCTTCATCCTCCTCATAGTAGACGGGCTCTGGTGGTGTAAGTAAACAGGGGTGAGTACAATCGTACTCAGCAAGCCACCAGATGCAAATATAATGCAGAGTAATAGCAAGGAAGGTAGTGGCTACTTTGCAGAAAAACATATTTGTAAAGCAGTTAAATGTGATCAAGTTACTAATACAGAAGAGTAAACATGTGTATGCATCATCTTCTAACTCAAGGGGTACAGTCAGCCCACCCTCGCTCAATAGTCCTTACATGCCATGAATAACACAAACATTCAAGCAATAGTAAACTAACTGCGAGAAGTCACACAACCCGTCCTTGACTGTGGGCTCGGCTTTTTGAAAAGATTTAAACTCTGATCAGAGGTGTACTACTGTACCCACAAGGCACACACTCATCACATACACCAAAGTGTAATGAGATGACCCATACCATGGGAACTCATGCCAAAACCTTCCGCATGGAACGCACCAATTCGATAATCACCCTCTTATGGGTTTCATATGGTGCCCCAACGCGTCGAGCCAACACCATACCCCCTTGAGCCTCATCGGTACAAGTCACCCGTAGGTTGCCCCTTGCCCCCTCCACTATGGTGCTTCAAGTTGGTATGATCCATACTTTCAGTTAGGACTTACCCATTAGACTTGTGGTTAGTACGGAAGTGCTTTGCAACAGATCCCGTAGACCGGTCCTTATAGTGCCCCGGGTGCGACCAACCAATGCCCTAGCTTGCACCCGGAACCCACCATACTTATAACTTAGCCAACTCCAACAGAATCCAGAGAAGAGAATAACGGGGAAAATTCATATAGCAGAATCCAACTATCTACGACTCGTTCTTTTATCCTATAGCAGTTGTGTGGGTACATTGGACACTAGCTAATATAATATTGTAGAGTGACAAGGAGTTTAGGCTCAATAAGCATGGCTTGGGTTTACACACAAGGAAGGGGATCTAATAAATATAATTTGTAGGGCTTTGAGATTAGACTAATGCAATATTATCCTATGAGTAACATATGGTGGGTTCCGAGTGCAAACTCGGGCATTGATTGGTCGCACCCGGGGCACTATCAGGACCGGTCTGCGGGATCTATTGCAAAGCACTTCCGTACTAACCACAAGTCTAATGGGTAAGTCCTAACTGAAAGTATGGATCATACCAACTTGAAGCACCATAGTGGAGGGGGCAAGGGGCAACCTGCGGGTGACTTGTACCGACGAGTATCAAGGGGGTATGGTGTTGGCTCAAGGCATCGGGGAACCATATGAAACCCATAAGAGGGTGATTATCGAATTGGTGCGTTCCATGCGGAAGGTTTTGGCACGAGTTCCCGTGGTATGGTTCATCTCATTACACTTTGGTGAATGGGATGAGTGCGTGCCTTGTGGGTACAGTAGTACATCTCTGATCAGAGTTTAAATCTTTTCGAAAAGTCGAGCCCACGGTCAAGGGCGGGTTGTGTGACTTCTCGCAGTTAGTTTACTATTGCTTGAATGTTTGTGTTATTCAGGGCATGTAAGGACTGTTGAGTGAGGGTGGGCTGACTGTACCCCTCGAGTTAGAAGATGATGCATACACATGTTTACATTTCTGTATTACTAACTTGATCACATTTAACTGCTTTACAAATATGCTTGTCCGTAAAGTAGCCACTACCTTCCTTGCTATTACTCTGCATTATATTTGCATCCAGTGGCTTGCTGAGTACGATTGTACTCACCCCCATTCACTTACACCACCAGAACCCGTCTACTACGAGGAGGATGAAGGTCTGGAGTAGCGACCCAGTCAAGATGAGACTGGAAGGAGGCGTTCATCTAGGACCCTTATTTTATTGTTTTCTCTTTACTTTAACACTTTTGTACTAATATGGTCTATGAACCATGAATGCTTGTCGTATTGTACGTGGTCGTGTGATGAACGTTGTTGGACCGGAAACGGCGACCAGAGGGGGGGTGAATGGGAGCTTTTAAAAATCTGGGCTAAAAACTTAGCCTTTGGTTCTGTTCTGTCTTCTGCGGAACAGGCTTCGAACACAACCTTCGAAGGTCTGGTTCGGAGGTACTTCGACAGCTCCGAACACAGGCTTCGCAGGAGCAAAAGTTCGAAGCCAAGAAGACTTCGCTCCACTAACAACCCTCGAAAATCTACTCCGCTCAGTCAGTGCAGGCTCCGCACACGAGGTGCTTCGAGCAGGCTTCGCACTTCACCCTTCGCAAGAGTGGATAGCCCTCTGAGGACTTCGACCAAGTACTTGGCGACAGCAACGGGTGCTGGGCTTCGTACCCGAAGGTCTACACGCACACGCAAATGGACTACGCTAAGGGCTTCGACACAAGAAGCACTACGGGAAAAGATCAGGGCTTCGCTAGTAAGCAGCGAGGTCTTGCCTCGAGTTACACAGAGCGACAGCACACTGTAAAACACACTTCGCGATAAAAACACCCTTCGCCAAGACAGGCTCCGGTGAACTAATAACTAGCGAGGTATGCAACACGAGCTCAAGCAAAAGCACAAAGAAGCAGGGCTTCGCCGCTTGAACACGGAACACTGAATAAAATGAACTCAGAATGAATACAGCGAGGTCTGTGTACAGGAGCTCAACAGTAAATGCTCAAAGTGTTAAAAGTTACCTACCGAGCCCCCATATTTATAGCCCACGGCTTCATCCTAAGGAAGTGACTACTTTACCCCTAGGGTTTACAACAGATTTGTCTCTATAGAACTAAGGGGTACAAAAGGTAGTCCACCTTTATTTTGGAGGCTTCTCTGTCAGCTGCAGAGGGGACAGTTTCAGCCTTTTTCAGAACAGACAGTGTCAGCCTTTACAGAGTTGACTTCTGGAACCTCCCTTCGCACCGGAGGGTGCGGTAGCTTCGGCGAGAAGCCTGCAGCCTGTTGGCCTTCGCTTCGCCGAAGAAGTCCTTCGATACAGTGACGGTTTTGAGCCGAAGCCGTCAAAGCCCTTGGGCCTTCGCACCACCACCTCCGGAGTGGATCACCACGGCTTCGCAGCTACTCCGAGCTCGAACACCGTCCGTCCGTGTACCGAAGCCATGCATGGCCGAAGCACCTCAAGTCAACCTCACTCCGAAGCCCACCTTCGGAGTACCACCCTTCGAAGTCTCTCCTTCGTCCAAGGCCTTCGCATGAAGCATTCCATGAGCACTCCGTCGCAGTGCCTCTCCCCGAGCACACTCCACGACGAGCCTCACCCGGACCATGCCTTCGATGCACCTCGACTTCTGAGACCTTCGTTGGGCCACCTTCGAGTGTCTCCCTCCGGAGCACACTTCGAACTCCTTGCCTCCGCAGAGGACTTGGTCCACCAACTCCGAAGTCACTCCATTTGGAGTACCTTCGAAGTGCCTCACCTCCGAGGACTTTGTCTCGGAGCACCTTCAGCCGGAGCCACGCTCCGCACTCTCTGCCTTCACCTGGCACGCCTCGACCCGAGGACCGACCCGGACCACCTTCGCAGCCACCGTGACGGAGCTCCCTGCTCCCCTGGCATCAAGCCACCCGCTTGACCCAGGTTCACCCGGCTCGAACCCTGTCCGTCGCCTCCGAAGTCCCTGCGCACCACAGTCAAGCAGACAAGTGTATCCAGTACTCCGGAGACCTCTCCGGGTTAGCAACCTTCGGCACACACTCCGGTGTGCCGCCCAAAGTACCGAAGCCATCGGTACGAACCCTGTCATCGTGTACTGCCGGACCCCTCCGACAGGTACACTCCGCTGCAACAGCTGCAGCAAGCAAACACCGAATCACCCTTCGGTGACAACACCTCCGAACCCCCTTCGGAGGTACCACCTCCGAAGCCCCTTCGGAGGTACCCTTCGAACAGAGGGTAAAAGCCTGTCAATCACTCATCACAAAACACCGAAACCAACCCTTGGTTTCTCAAACATCTTGTTTTATTGATTTTCTATGGAATTTCAATAAAGGTCTAGATTTATTAAATCTAGGCATTACAAGATGGTATCAGAGCCGACTTGACTGTAGGAAGCCAAACAGACCTGACCCTAGGACTTATATTAACCGTATTTTCTTACAAATTACTTACTACCTCATCTTTCAGAGTTTTTACAAAAAAATTATATCTTTTGTAGATGTCGGTTCATACCATGAGTGGGACTCTCCGCGATGAGGTTGGTTTCGTCCACAAGCTCCGCATGCTCATAGGTTTCGTTGGATTTGAGCTTGAGCCTGCGTTCCACGAAGTCTTCCCCGATGAGAACAAGAGCTACTGCGAGGTCACCGTCGTCATCTGGTCCTCCTCCACGCAGCCAGCCCACACTTACCGAGCTGGAGGACCCACCTTTTTGGTAGCCAGTCAACGCGCTGCTCTCCAGGCCTTCTCTGAGCTCCAGGTGATCTATGACAGCCAGCTCTACGACACAGACTACCGCTTCATGCCTATGTGCACTCCAGGGAGTCATCACAACGTCTATGTTAGCACCTTCTCCCAGCTCCACTCTGCCATCGGCCACACCATACATCTACTGGAGGCGATGGACGATCTTCACACGGAGGCCATACTCGATGCCAACAGCCAGCATGACACCATGGACTATTACCGTCACTCATCGGAAATCTTGAACCGCGAGAATGCAGATCTCCGCCACCAGGTTTAGCAGGGGCGCCACTTGGCCGCCGAGGTAGAGGAGTTGTGGCATTAGAACGAGCTTCTGCGCCAAGACGTCACCGACACCGCGCAGCTACGTCGCCAGGTAGAGGAGCTACAGAAGGACCTAGAGGAGGTCACTCCCCTTCCGCCTCGCAAGCGGAAGTCACTCCGGACGCCTTCGGCCAGGCCCAAGAGGATCTCCCGCAGTGCCCCTCCTACCGGGACCTCTAGCTCCACCACCCCTACACCGACCGCCTCCGCCTAGCCGATGATCGAGCCCTCCCATGAGGAATTTTAGACATAGCTCACGGTTGCTTATTTTCATTTGCTTTGTTTTTGATTGTATTGCCATTCATGTCATATATAAGGCATGAGTGAAGACTAAATAAGTATTTGGATGTAATAATCCAAGTTTAAAACTTTTGAAATAAAAGATTAGTTTCAATCCCTCTAAAATATATGTCTCCTTTGGAAACCCTCACTTCATGATGACCAATACAGAAGGATCTGATGCCCCTCAGAACGGGGGTGACAATGGAAATTTTCCTCAGTGGGGAGCGACGGGACAACGACAGGCCCTAGTCGCCAACCACCCCACATTGGCCAAGATGATGGCCAATCAGAACCAACTTATTGCTATGCTGCTGAACCAGATGCAGCAGCAACAGAACCAGATGCAGTAGCAACAAGCTCAGCTCTTTCGTCTGTAGCAGCAGTAGCCAGAGCCTCCACGACCAGCTACCCCGGCACTAGCACTGGCCTCCCAACTGTCAGAGTTGCAACGTGTCCGGCCTCCCATCTTCTCCAACACCACCAACCCAATGGAGGCTGGTGATTGGCTAAGAACCATTGGGAAGAAGCTAGATCTCCTTCCGTGCACCGAGCAAGAGAGAGTAGCTTTCGCTGCTCACCAGCTCTAGGGTCTCGACGCAGAGTGGTGGGACAATCTGTGCGAGACCCTATCGGAGGGCCATGTCCACACTTGGGTAGAGTTCTCCGCCGCTTTCCGTGCTGCCCACGTCCCCGATGGCATAATTGCCTAGAAACAGCAGGAGTTCTGGGATCTGCAATAAGGAAGTAGGTCCGTTACTGAATACCTCCATGAGTTCAACCGGCTAGCTCGGTATGCTCCAAAAGAAGTCCGCACGGATACAGCCCGGCAGTCCAAATTTCTCCGGGGGCTGAAGGAAGAGCTTTCCCTTCAGCTGGTCTCCGAAGATTATGCCAACTTTCAGAAGTTGGTGAACAAGGCTATCATTCAAGAGACCGAGCAAAACAAGGTCGACATGAAGAAGAAGAGGATGATCGCCTTCCGCTAGAACCAGGGAATGGCGCAGAGGCCACGTTACGCACCTCCCCACCAGCGCCCCAGTATCACCCGCGCCCTGTATACTGTCCCGCTCCACCAGCCAACAACCCGAGAGCAAGACACCCTCGCCCCGCTCCTGCCGCACTAGCTGCTCCACCCACCCCTGCCAAGAAAGCAGAGGTCTTGCGCGACAAGCACGACAAACCCGTTATCTACTTCAACTGCCGATAGGAGGGACATTACTCCCATCAGTGTCCCCATCCCAAGCATCCACAAGGAGTCGCAGCAAATCTTGTTGTCCGCGCTCGCGTCAACCACGTCTCCGCCGAAGAAACCCACACTGCACCGGAGATAGTCATGGGTAAGTTTACAGTAAATTCAGCACCTGTAGTGGTTTTATTTGACACTGGAGCTATGCATTCATTCATTTCAACAAGTTTTGTGGAAACTTATAACCTGAATAAATGCGAATTAGCAAGACTGGTACTGATAGCCACTCCAGGCAAACAGACCCAAGCCCGCTCTTATAGTCCGAGGGTATGGGTAGATATCCAAGGCCCCATATTTTGGGCCGACCCCATTCTGATAGAATGCAGAGGTTTGGACCTAATTTTAGGAATGGATTGGCTCAACAAACACCAAGGAGTGATAAGATGTGCCTAAAGGCAAGTGACCATGACCAGTGAAGAAGGGATTGTCGTTACATTTCAGATGTCAAGTCAGAAGTCCGAAAAACCACGTCTGCATCAGATTACCTTGGAAGAAATACCGGTAGTATGTGAGTACCCGGATGTCTTTTCGGAGGATTTACCAGGGATGCCACCCAAGAGGGACATTGAGTTCAGGATCGATCTAGTGCCTGGAACCAGTCCCATCTACAAGCGACCCTATCGGATGGCTGCTAACGAGCTAGCAGAAATGAAGCAGCAGCTAGAAGACGTCGAGATAAAGGGATACATTTGACCCAGCACATCCCCGTGGGGAGCCCCCGTCATCTTCGTCGAGAAGAAGGAAGACAGGGCTAAGCGTATGTGCGTGGATTGTCGAGCCTTGAATGAGGTAACCATCAAGAACAAGTACCATCTACCCAGGATCGACGATCTATTCGACCAGCTGAAAGGAGCCACAGTGTTCTCCAAGATCGACCTCCGGTCCGGATATCATCAGCTGAGGATTCGAGAGGAAAATATACCTAAGACGGTGTTCACCTCCCGTTATGGACTTTATGAGTGCACTGTCATGTCCTTTGGATTGACCAACGTCCCGGCCTTCTTCATGAATATGATGAACAAGATGTTTATGGAGTATCTGAACAAGTTTATCGTGGTATTTATAGATGATATCCTCATATATTCCAAGAACAAAGAAGAGCATGAAACCCACATCCGGTTGACCCTAGGAAAACTTAGGGAGCATCAGTTATATGCCAAGTACAGCAAGTGCAAGTTTTGGACGGCGGAAGTAAAGTTCCTAGGGCACATTATCTCAGCACAAGGTATCGCGGTAGACCCTGCCACCGTGGAAGCAGTTACAGATTGGCTGCCACCCACCAGCGTATCTGAGATACGAAGTTTTCTGGGCTTAGCAGGTTACTACCGACGGTTTATTGAGAATTTCTCCAAGATAGCCAAGCCTATGACCAAGTTGTTGCAGAAGGGAGAGAAGTTTGAATGGACTCTAGAATGCGAGGAGAGTTTTCGGACCCTCACGACACGGTTGGTGTCAGCACCCATACTGACCTTACTAGATATAAGGAAGGACTTCCATGTCTATTGTGACGCATCTCGTCAGGGTTTGGGATGTGTTCTTATGCAAGACGGAAAGGTTGTCTCATACGCCTCTCGGCAATTGAGACCACATGAGCTGAACTACCCCACCCATGACCTGGAATTGGCTGTAGTAGTGCACGCTCTGAAGATATGGAGGCACTATTTGGTTGGAAAATGTTGCGAAGTTTTCACGGACCACAAGAGTCTGAAGTATATCTTCACGCAGCCGGATCTCAACCTTAGGAAAAGGCGATGGCTAGAATTGATAAAGGACTACGACCTAGGCATTCATTACCATCCTGACAAAGCAAACGTGGTGGCTGATGCATTGAGTCGTAAAGGATATTGAACCGTAATCATGGTCTAGGATCACACGCCTTTGCTGTATAAGGAAATGGAGAAGCTAAACCTCGGGATCACCACGAGTGCCTATTTAGCCACCCTCGAGGCCAGACCAGTCCTGTTCGAACAGATCCATGAAGCTCAGTTAGAATACCCGGATATAGCAGCAATCAAGAAGAACATGAGGCAGGGCAAGGCCCCTGGATTTTTAGAAGATGAGAATGGCATCGTATGGTTCAGAACCAGGATCTGTGTGCCCGATAAACCAGAGATAAAAACCCTTATTCTAAGAGAGGACCATGACACTTTGTACTCCATTCACCCCGGGAGCATGAAGATGTACCAAGACTTGAAGGAACGATATTGGTGGGTCAGTATGAAGAAAGAGATTGCTCAGTTCGTAGTAGAATGTGACACCTGTCGGCGAGTGAAGGCAGAACATCAAAGACCAGTAGGATTGTCACAGCCCCTTAAAGTGCCTGAATGGAAATGGGAAGAGATCAGTATGGACTTCATCACCGGACTCCCAAAGACCCAAGTCAGATATGACTCCATATGGGTAATCATCGATCGGCTAACGAAGGTAGCTCACTTCATAGCCATCAAGACGACCTATAGTGGCCCTAAACTAGCAGAGTTTTACATGGCCCGCATAGTATGCCTTCATGGGGTACCTAAGAAGATTGTCTCCGATAGAGGGAGTCAGTTCACGTCTCAGTTCTGGAAAAACCTTTAAGAGGAAATGGGGATGACACTGAATTTCAGCACAGCCTACCACCCCCAGACGGATGGATAGACTGAGAGGGTGAATCAGATACTGGAGGATATGCTTCGGGCATGTGCCCTGGACTTTGGAGGAACTTGGGACAAGAGTTTGTCATACGCCGAATTCTCGTACAATAATAGCTACCAAGACAGCCTTCAGATGTCCCCATTCGAAGCCTTACATGGACGCAAGTGCAGAACACCTTTACTTTGGGATCAGACCGGTGAGTCCCAAGTTTTTGGAACGGACATCCTTCGGGAAGCTGAAGAGAAAGTAAGGATCATCCGGGATAGACTAAAGACAGCCCAATCTTGACAGAAGAGCTATGCGGATGATCACCGACAGGATCTAGCCTTTGAAGAAGGAGATCATGTCTACCTCCGGGTTACTCCCCTCCATGGCACTCAAAGGTTTAACATGAGAAGGAAATTAGCGCCTCGATACGTTGGACCTTTCCCCATCGTCCGATGTCAAGGCGAGGTCGCTTACCAGTTGGAGCTACCACCATTATTGGCTGGGGTACATGACGTGTTTCACCTCTCACAGCTAAAGAAGTGCCCTCGAGTTCCGACAGAGAAAGTTGACCTTCAGCAGTTGAATATACAAGAGGATCTGACCTATGTCGAGAAACCCATCAGAATCTTAGAAGTCAAAGAAAGGATAACCATGAGTTGGGTCATCCGCTTTTGCAAGGTCTAATGGAGCAACCACCGTGTTGAGGAAGCTACCTGGGAGAAAGAAGAGGAACTGAAAGCGCAACACCTAGAGCTATTCGAGGATTGATCCGAATCTCGAGGACGAGATTCTCTATAAGGGAGATAGGATTGAAACATCCCAGGAATTAAAAATAAATAAAATAAGGAAAATGAATTTTCAGTAATTTAAAGGATTATTTAATTAAGGAAAAGGCTAAAAGAACCCAATTTAAGCTAAACAAGGGGAAAAACTTCAAATTTTAACCTGAAAAATTTATGGTGGAATCTAGAGGGCAAGAGATAATTTTAGGAATTTTTACAAAATTTTATCAACAGTGATCCAACCTCTAAGCAAATAAATGATTTACTGGAATTATTTTAATTGAAAAATATATTTAAAACCCCTGTGGGCTGCAACCCCGAATCCTCCCCAAGCCCGGCCCAGTCCAGACTTAAGGCACTAACATGTGGGACCAACATGTCGGCGCCGCCCTCCTCCCCTCTCTCCCACTTGCGCCCTCCTTGGACCCACGCGTCAGCCCCTTTTCCCCACCTGACCGCCCGGGCCCGTCTATCGACCTCCTTCCTTTTTCTCTTGCCCACTGACAGGTGGGACCCACCTGTCGGATGCTTCGTCTCCGATGGAAGGGGATCCCCCCATTCCTTTCTGATGACCTCCTTCCATTTTCCTTCCGCCGACCGCCCTTATCCGCCGATCCGACCCTAGATTCCTGTTCCCCGATCGCCGGCGACCCCTTTCCATCTAAAACCGACGCGGTTTCACCTTTGTCGAAGCTAGCCCGTGCTCATGACAAGTTCGTCGGGGACATTTGGAAGGCCTTGATTCCCTTCCTATTACTCACCGGCGAGCCCCCTATTTAAACCCTACCAAACGCCGCAATCCGCCCACACCCCGTAGCCCGAGCTAGAGCAAAACCAGGAGCGCCACCGTCCGATTTTTGGCTTTGCCTCCTGCTCCACCTCCGGCCACCGCTCGCCATTGCCTCAGGCCCCCGCCGACCACGTCGTGGCCACCGTTGGGATCCCCGTCGACCACCCATCACCGGCCTCCCCTCCGTTGGCCGTGAGCGCCACCGGACCGCTGCTGCCATCATCGACCCGAAGGTCCCCTCCGTCTACCCCTCACCGCCGGTCATCATCAGTCGCCCAACACCAGTGTCCCTGGTATGGTCGTGACCCCCGGGCTCTCCTCTTTCCATTTTTTCCTAGATCAAGGGCGTAGCCCCTCGCCGTCATCGTCGCCGCCGTGCCCGAGCCCGCCGGAGTCGAGAACGAAGGGGGGTAGTTACCCCTTAGCACGTGCTGTGCTAGATCTCATCCGGGCCGCATGATCTTGATAGAGCGGCGTAGATTAAATCCCGAGGGGATTTAATCCGGGCCCTTGATCCATGCTGAAACGGTATGGAGCGTTGTGGGCCGTCGGTTTTCACTGAACGATCCCGCGCGCACGTCGTCCGTTGGATCTGGATCCGACCACTGCCACACGTCTGGCTCACGCGCTCAGTCAATGGTTCATGGTGAACCTGGTTCACCGTGGACTAGAGACTGTTTTCATGTTTAAATAAAAATCTAGAAATTGAATTAAACTTTGAAAAATAATAACTTGCTCATTTTAACTCCAAATTTCACCATTCAAATTTTGTTAAATCTATCTCTTTATTCTCTACATATTTATGCCATAAAAACAGTATGTTACTTTGGAACAAAATATTCTTATTAAATAAATGAATAAAAACCCCTTTAGGAATAAATTGATATTTCATGAAATAAATCGGGAAAATCCCTAAAATTAACCCTTAATATATTCACCATAACTTTAGAATATTTAGGGTTTTATTCCTTTGTTTAAGACCATAAACTTGTATGTATATGTTTTGTAATGTTTTTATTGTTTATTGAATGTTGTGTTTAATTTTTGCGTATCGAGAAGACTACGATACCGTCGAAGATCCGGAGTATTACCTCGAGGTTCCACCATCGCCTTTTTCTGAGCAAGGCAAGTCACAACCCACATTTTGATCATCATTGAGCCCATGTTTTAAAAAATTATCGCTATAACTCATAGGATAATATTGCATTAGTCTAATCTCAAAGCCCTACAAATTATATTTATTAGATCCCCGTCCTTGTGTGTAAACCCAAGCCATGCTTATTGAGCCTAAACTCCTTGTCACTCTACAATATTATATTAGCTAGTGTCCAATGTACCCACACAACTGCTATAGGATAAAAGAACGAGTCGTAGATAGTTGGATTCTGCTATATGAATTTTCCCCGTTATTCTCTTCTCTGGATTCTGTTGGAGTTGGCTAAGTTATAAGTATGGTGGGTTCCGGGTGCAAGCTAGGGCATTGGTTGGTCACACCCGGGGCACTATAAGGACCGGTCTACGGGATCTGTTGCAAAGCACTTCCGTACTAACCACAAGTCTAATGGGTAAGTCCTAACTGAAAGTATGGATCATACCAACTTGAAGCACCATAGTGGAGGGGGCAAGGGGCAACCTACGGGTTACTTGTACCGATGAGGCTCAAGGGGGTATGGTGTTGGCTCGACGCGTTGGGGCACCATATGAAACCCATAAGAGGGTGATTATCGAATTGGTGCATTCCATGCGAAAGGTTTTGGCATGAGTTCCCATGGTATGGGTCATCTCATTACACTTTGGTGTATGGGATGAGTGTGTGCCTTGTGGGTACAGTAGTACACCTCTCATCAGAGTTTAAATCTTTTCGAAAAGCCGAGCCCACGGTCAAGGGCAGGTTGTGTGACTTCTCGCAGTTAGTTTACTAGCTTGAATGTTTGTGTTATTCATGGCATGTAAGGACTGTTGAGCGAGGGTGGGCTGACTGTACCCCTCGAGTTAGAAGATGATGCATACACATGTTTACATTTCTATATTAATAACTTGATCACATTTAACTGCTTTACAAATATGCTTTTCCGCAAAGTAGCCACTACCTTCCTTGCTATTACTCTGCATTATATTTACATCTGGTGTCTTGTTGACTACGATTGTACTCACCCCCATTTACTTAAACCACCAGAGCCCGTCTACTACGAGGAGGATGAAGGTCTAGAGTAGCGACCCAGTCAAGGCGAGACTGAAAGGAGGCGTTCATCTAGGACCCTTATTTTATTAGTTTCTCTTTACTTTAACACTTTTGTACTAATATGGTCTACGAACCATGAATGCTTGTCGTATTGTACGCGGTCGTGTGATGAACGTCTTGTTTTATTGATTTTCTATGGAATTTCAATAAAGGTCTGGATTTATTAAATCTGGGCGTTACAGGTGTGCTGATAACTTTTTATCTCTGAATTGATTTTCAAGTTTATGTGCTGATCTATAGCTGTTTTGAAATTCAAATCTGAGAAAACCATTTTAGTGGCTACTGCTATCTGTTCTGATTTGAGGAAATTCTGTTGTGCTGATTTATTGATATGATTCAAGTTAGGTGAGCTGTTCTGAGTTGCTAAATCCTAAAAGTATAGTTTGCATCTGCATGCTTGATTTGTGCTGACAAACTGAAAAAGAAGGAAAATTTTTTTTCTCAGTTTTCAATCAAAGTTCAGAGCAAAACCCTGTAAAAATTGAATCTGTTCAAAGTTAGGTGTTTGATGTTTCTTGGACACACTACAATGTTGTCTACAAAACTTGTTTAGCATTTAGCATTCTTGTTTCAACAAGTAAATCAATTGTGTGATTGAAATATCACATGAATTCATTACTATTCAAATCTGAAATTGATTAAGTTTTGAAATCAAACTTGTTCTGAATTTGAAGTGTACAATTTGGTTCAATACCTGAATGCTGAACTTTATTGAAACTTGTTGTCACTATTCACTATCAAGAATGTTTCAGAGGTATTGAGATTTCATTTGAAACTCTATTGAAACAAGCTGATTCTCTCTTACATATTTGACTTGAAATCTTGCGTGAGTGGTTTGACATTTGTCGATCATACAATACTCAAACTTCACTGAATTATGGTTTTAAATCTAGTGGAGCTCAAATTTGTACTGATTGGTTTCAATCTTGAAATTGAGTGTTTAGAGGTGTGTTGGGTGATTTGATTAGGCCATCACATTCGAAAGAAAGTATCGAGGCGCCTATTCACCCCCCTCTAGTCGCCATTCCGATCCCACAATTGGTATCAAAGCCGGTTAGATCACCAGTTGACCTTAACCGGTTTTGTGATCCTTGTTTTTGGCGACATGGAAAGGAACACCAAGATCCCAATGTTTGATGGTCGAGATTATGCTTATTGGATGGTGCGCATGGAGGCTTATTTGCTTAGCCAAGGAAGTGCGATATGGGACATTGTTGCATCCTTGTATGAGATTCCTAACACTCATACCTCAGAGACTGAGAAGGCACAATATGAATGTAATAGCAAGGCTAGAAACATTCTTTTTATCAGTCTGAGTTGCAACGAGTTTGATACGGTCCAGCACCTTCGGACTTCACGAGAAATCTGGATGACCTTGAGTACTTTTCATTAGGGCACTACCCAGATTAAGGCTAGGAGGCATAGCATGTATAATCAAGAATACCAAATGTTCGTGCAAGGCCGTGGTGAATCGGTAGATGCCATGTTTGTGCGTTTTGATGGGATTATTAGTAATTTGTGCGCCATTGGGACTTTGGCTTACTCTGACCACGAGAGGGCGATCAAACTTCTCTATGATCTTGATCGTAGCATATGGGAGGTGAAGATCTCTAGTATGGAAGAGTCGGCAAGCTTGAATGGGTTGAGTGCTTTTGCTATCTTTTACACACCTGATAGCTAGGTCCTTTCTAACTTGGATGCTAATATGCAACTTGATTTCATCAAAAATGAATGAAAATGAAAATGAATGAAAATGAAAATGAAAATGAAAAATGAATGAAAATGAAAATGGAAATGAATGATGTTGTGTGCTAAAATTGAAAAGATTTAGGTGGGTTTGCTTTGTCACACTACTTTGTTCTGTACGGCTTACCATAGCACTTTGGTATGAACCGGGACATTGAAGTGTATACCGAGATCAATGCTTTAAGCTTCTGATGGTCTTTTGCTTGACCTAGGGTTGGCTTGGTCGGTTAGCATAAGGTTGATATGCAAATAACCCCTGGCACAAAAATGAAAAGTTGAAATTCATTGCATATCATGTTTGCAGAAGCACCTTGAAGTGGGATACACTTATCTGGTGTGTGCTTGTTTAGCTTTTGCATCTCATGCCTTGACATGTCTAGTATACTTGTCTGAGTGGTGAGGCTTTTATTTGCTAAAATCTGAAAATGCTTGTTCATGCCTTTTGTTTAGATGGTATTCATCTGAGATTGTCACTCAGTACTTTTAGACAATAATCAAGGCAAATGCTTGTTTGTACTATAATTGCAGTTGCTCATGTTTCAGAAGCTCACATCTCTGCTTTACCCTCATTCCCCTCTTTGCATCTTTTTATCTCCTTGATTCCTGCATTGTCAAAGGGGGAAAATGATCTACATGATGCTTTGGCTTTTGGATTGCTTGGTTAAGGGGGAGTTGGCTTTCATGTTGAAATGTTTTGCTTTGCATGTTGCATCGACATGCTTTTGCGTTTTTCCTTTGCCTTGCATAAGGTTTTTTCCCAAGCGGGGAGATCTTTTACCAAGTGACATGTTTTGCTTTGCATGTTGCATCGAGATGCTTTTGCGCTTTTGCTTTGCCTTGCATAAGGTTTTTGCCCAAGCGTGGAGATATTTTACCAAGTGACATGTTTTGCTCTTTTATGAGTTTTTATGGTCACTTGTGCGCTTTACTTGCAATCCTCATCATGTCTTTGCTTGGGGTTGTCAATGCACTCATCAAGGGGGAGATTGTGAAACCAAGGGTGGTTTCGGTCTGGATGATGAGTGATTGACAAAGGATGAGTGGATGAGTTTTTGAGCGATCGAGTGGTTGAGCGATTGGTTGTGTGTCAGGTTGAGTGCATCGAGGGTTTCGATGTGAAATGGAGCTTTGGCTACTAAGAGTTTCGGTGGTGCGTCGCGTTCTTGTTTTGCCTTGTCTTGTTTGTGTAGGGAGGATATGCTAACCAATTGTCGATGGCGGGTGATCGAGGGTCGAGCGGGGAGCTTGATGCCGGAAGATCAGGGAGGTCGGGCAAAGTTGGAGAAGATCTCAAGAGTGCATGAAGAGACCGAGCAAAACTTGGATGGATAGCTGACTACGACGGCATGACGACCGGGTTTGCGAGAGGGAGGCCAGGACAAGCATTCAGGCGGCTTGAGGGGATCGAGAGAAGAAGTGGCTTGCTGGCGCTCGGAGTCGCGAAGCGGTGTCACGAGTCGAAGGGTTGAGAGGCTTTATCGGTTTTTGCTGAAAATCGTCGAATAGTTAAATGTTTTTGTTAATTCAATAAATAGGTGTGGGACCGAAAGTAGCGACCAGAGGGGGGTGAATGGGCGCCTAAAAAATTCTTTCGAATCAATGGCCTGCTCCCAACACCCAACGCACCTCAACAGACAATCATAGGAAGTAAATAGATCACAAGTGCTAAAAATAATCTAGCCTAAAAACGACTAGTGTCCTAATCGAAAAGACACCATCAAAGTGCTTAAAGGCAGATTAAAAGACTACTCACAGACCAAGCATTAGATTTAACACATATTCAATCAAACTTATAGTTCACACATATGTGTAGACAGAAATCAAATGTCACGGTTCACATGTATTTAAACAAACATATGACATGCACTTGGATCACACGGATGAATCAATGTATATGCATATCATAGTCTAAAAATAAAGTGCTTCAAGAGATTGAATCAAACATAGCGTAGATATTCAGAGTACATAGACATATCAATAAAATCCTAAATGCAATCTGATGAGAAAAAACAAATGCCGAAAGTGATTTAATCGAATATTGAGCATTCAGAGATAAACTTACTGTGCTTGTTTGCCCATGGGCCCCACACCTACGTCCGTTGCGAAGCTTCTGCCGGTTCTACCTTGGTCACGCTACTGTTCCCGAAATGCCGTGCCGTGCGCAGCTGCTGGCGGGAACAAAACTGTTTGTTGTGCGCCGCTGCTTCCCATCCTACTAGCCTCTACTGCCTATGCTGCTAGCTTTTGTTGCGTATACTGCTAGCTGCTATCGCGCTAGATCTGCAGCCTAGCTGCGCTAGCCTCACGTAGGCGCGTAAACACTGCTGCCCTAGGCGCTAGCCTCAGCCATAGGTGTTAGAAAACTAGAGTAAAACTCACCGGGGAGAAAGAAAAACTCACGGAGAAAAATAACACATGCAGCGGCAGCGATTTCAGATCGGAATAAGAACACCGGCGGCGGAGAAGAGGACGCGGGAAAAGTGACCGATAAAATCAGAAAATTGGGAAAGTGTATTTCAAAAATGGGTAACCCTAACCCTAGGGTATTGGGGCCTTTATATAGGAAGCCCGATAAATACCCCTAGGGTTTTTACACACGTTGAATAAAAAATGGAAAAGATCGAAATGCCCTTAGGACTTTTTACAGACTCGACTGACAGACTGTGGGCCTAAAGGCAAAATACTAAAAACCTAAATAAAGATAACTTGTCCTGATGCGGAGCTTTCGTAGCAGCTACGGCTTCGCCTCAGAACAGTCAGATCCGAGATCAGCGGTCAGTTTTGCGCCGAAACTAACAAAGTGTCCACTGTCTTCGCACCGGGTGCCCGGATGTGGCCGGCCCGATTCCGCGGCTCCCTCATCTCGGCAATCACTCACCGCCCGTGTACCTGAGTCAATCCTAGTCAATAGCCTAGTGGATCCTCTGCTGCTCCTAGCCCATGTACCCGGATTGGGCTAGCCCGACTTCGCGGCCCCTCTGCCTGATAGTCGCTCGCTGCCCGTGTACCTGAGTCACATGTGGCCCAGACACAGCAGGTCTTCTCTTCTCTTAATGTCCTCTTTGACTTCCGTTGACAATCACTCATCACATCTGGAGACATGAGGTCCATGCTCTTCAACATGGCTCCTCAATAGGTTTCTAGTATTAGTTTAAATTTTCAGTTTTGTAGTGTAACCTCTTGGTATAATTTTTAGAGTGGTTCTACTCTGAAATTATATTAAAAGGAGAGTCATTTTGTAATTTTACTTTTAGGTTTTATAGGGTAATTTTCAGAATTGTTAATTCTGAAATTACTAAGGGTCTTTGTGTAAAATGAGGGCTTCTAGAACATGAGTTGGTAGGATATTATCCCCATGATCTCTCAGCCAAAATACACTTGTGACAACCATTTTTGCTATGAGAAATCCATAGAAAATTTGTTTTGAAGGAAGATTAGATGATGAACAGTGATCGGCTTGGTTTTTTGGATTCTATCGACAACACTAACACTATTCACTGTAATTCCTGCTTCCAGCGCAGGCTGTGGTCGAATTCGATTTTGTGCTGCGTTTTCTGATAAATCTACTGTAGAAGTAGATAGTGATGTTTATACATCTTTTGTTGTGCATGAATTGAATGATCCATTTTCGAAAGTTGCAAAGGATTTCTGTGATTTCTTCTTATTTCTTTTGCTGATCAAAGGAGGCACCATAGTAATGAAAACTTATTCTGGAAAAGTGGTTCAGTTTTTGGTTTTGCTCCCCACATGTTTGATAAAATGTTTCTTCAAGTGTTCAATAGTGTTTTGGCTGATTTTTTAGTAGGTTCTTGAGTAATGTCATGATTGATTGATGGACAAGTCATCTTGAAGTAATAATTAAACCAGCACATGTTCTGATCCTGTAGCAAGTAAGGGGTTTTTGGTTAATTTTGTTCTGAGATCTGTTCTAGCTGATATGTATTACTGGATGTTGATTTGTGATATTTTCCTGCTGTTATTCTATTCTGGACTGTGGTGGATGTGTTACAAGGAAGGTGTTCTATTAATTTTCTATATCATCTCTGATTAATTGATCCATCCACTCTGAAATTTCTGTGGCCTATTCTCTGGTTGATGATATGCCTTACTGCTATTTAGTGTATTATCAAACGAGATGTCTACCTTTTGTTTAGTTTAAAAATAGTGAGTTCAGATTTGATTAGCTAATTCTTCCTGCCATATGTTTTATTCAGCTGGTTGAGTTTGTCAGGTACGGTTTTTATTCTCAGACTTGTGTGAAACTACTGTGTTGAGTCTGATATATTTATTCTGAGTAAAATGTGTTGTTACCTGTGGTTTCATCATTCTGGTCATATAGTTTTTGTATTGCTGTTTTGAACTGTTACAACAGTGTTAGTTCATTACTTGTTTGATCTATCAATTGTGTTTTCTGTAATTTCTCTGTTCATCATCAAAATGTGTTTACAATGCTGAGTTATATTGGATCAAATTCAGTTAGTTGAGTTTGAGTATTTGAAACTGTTTTGAACCCTGAAGTTCTCCAATTCAGTTCTCTTGTGCTGATCTTGTAGATTACCATTTAGAACTTCAAAAGTACCTTTTCAAATGTGTTGAACAAGTTGCTGAAATTACATCTGTTCTGAAATTCAGTTTCAAATCAGAATTAACACTTGTTTTCAGAGAAAGGTTTATAGCATCTGATCAGATTCTTCTTATGAATTTAAACTCAATCTCTGATCTCTGTTCTGAGTTTTCTGAAAAATTGCAGCAGTTGTCTGAGTTTGGTTCAGCTGAAATTTGTCGGTGTGTGGTTGATGCATCTGATTGGTGTGCTGATAACTTTTTATCTCTGAATTGATTTTCAAGTTTATGTGCTGATCTATAGCTGTTTTGAAATTCAAATCTGAGAAAACCATTTTAGTGGCTACTGCTATCTGTTCTGATTTGAGGAAATTCTGTTGTGCTGATTTATTGATATGATTCAAGTTAGGTGAGCTGTTCTGAGTTGCTAAATCCTAAAAGTATAGTTTGCATCTGCATGCTTGATTTGTGCTGACAAACTGAAAAAGAAGGAAAAAAAATTGCTCAGTTTTCAAGCAAAGTTCAGAGCAAAACCCTGTAAAAATTGATTATGTTCAGAGTTAGGTGTTTGATGTTTCTTGGACACACTATAGTGTTGTCGATAAAACTTGTTTAGCATTTAGCATTCTTGTTTCAGCAAGTAAATCAATTGTGTGATTGAAATATCACTTGAATTCATTACTATTCAAATCTGAAATTGATTAAGTTTTGAAATCAAACTTGTTCTGAATTTGAAGTGTACAATTTGGTTCAAAACCTGAATGCTGAACTTTATTGAGACATGTTGTCACTATTCACTGTCAAGAATGTTTCAAAGGTATTGAGATTTCATTTGAAACTCTATTGAAACAAGCTGATTCTCTCTTACATATTTGACTTGAAATCTTGTGTGAGTGGCTTGACATTTGTCGATCATACAATACGCAAACTTCGCTGAATTATGGTTTTAAATCTAGTGGAGCTCAAATTTGTACTGATTGGTTTCAATCTTGAAATTGAGTGTTTAGAGGTGTGTTGGTTGATTTGATTAGGCCATCACATTTGAAAGAAAGTATTGAGGCACCTATTCACCCCCCTCTAGTCGCCATTCTGATCCCACAGGAGTTGATGCAATTCTCAAGGAGCGAGGCCAGCTAGCTGACGGTAGAAGCCAAAAGCATGATGGAGATGTAATTGACCATGACATCCTAGTCTCCTCCGGCTACATGAATGGCCATAAAATATAGTCGTGACCATTGGGAGGGGCGGTCTTACCATCATATGTTGTGATTCTCGTCGGGCAAAAGTTACGAGTCCATTCGACCCATTGGAGGCGTTCGTAAAAGGAAAGGAAGATGTCATGGTGTAAAATGTTAGAGTCAGGCCGGTTGATTCTAGGTGCACCATGAATCTAGTGGTACTGTTCACGACGACGAATCTCTCCATGTTCGTGTTCTCTATGGTGGCGAGAGATGGCATTCCACATTCATTTGGATGAGAACATCTCGATTGCCCGGATGGACAGGAGTGAGAGCTCTGGTCATGTGATCGAGGTTGGCGAGGAGGTGTTACGTTGGCCAAATGAGCCACTATTGCCTGAGTCATGGCCCGAGCCCTTTGGTGCTCAGGTTTATCAGGGAGTGCGGCCAACGTCCTCCCAATGACGAGAAAGTTATCTGTGGGCATTCGATACACATCATGGCCTTCAATGTCCATGGTGTATGCAGCTTGTGCACCTTGTCTGCAGGTTCCAGCCTCCGTACGACCTCTCGCTCGGCGATTGGCCCTAGCGGTGTTCCTCCTCCGATGCTCACATTGGCGAGTCCTAGACTCAGTATCATTGGAGCCCTAGCGGGGAGATTTTTAGAGCGGGGAGGCCAGTCGGCGAGGTAGCTCCGAGGCGACCATAGAAAATTGTCGTCATTGAATGGTGCGCCCTTCAAAGTTGGTGAAGATGACATAGTCGAAGGGCGAATCAGTGACAGCTAGGGGGTGAACCTTGGGTAGAGCTGTTTGTTTGGACACCCGAGATCCATGGCGGAATGCCTTAAGCGGAGCAGGTTGCTCAGATGCTTGGGCCATTAGCAGGTGTACTGTAGGAGTCGTGGAGCTTTGACCCCTGGCAAGGTGATGGTTGGGACCAATTGGTTCATACAATCACCAATGAAAGTTAAACTTTTGAAGGCGGTCGTGACACCAACAAGGACCTTGGTATCAACTTTGCAAATTATTGTCATCTAATCAGTCTATAAATCACAAGCCTGTTCCCCTACTTGGCACGCCAACTGTCATTGTGTATGAACAAAAATAGCCTACGGGGGTACCCATAGAGAGATTTAGTTAGGTTTGATAAGGAGCTATGATATGACTCAATGGTTACCTTGAAAAGTGACATAAAAATGCTAGGGGTTTAGACAGGTTTAGTCCTCCCGGAGGATAATAACTCTACTCATGTGTGTATGATGTATGGGGGTGACCTCTGCCTTGAGAATATGGCAAAGCTTCTAGAAAACAATCGGAGTCTGCGGAGGAATGATCCAGCCGAAAGACGTTTGCTAATGTGTCAAAAAGAATGTGTTTCTCTCTCATAGGCTCCCTTTGATCCCTTTATATGGGAGGGATCAAGGGTTACAAATCTAGAATAAAATACCCTACTAATGACCGAGAGAACATTCGGTTAGTGGGCAATAACTATTGGAGATAACTGTTGTTCTTGATAGTGGTATTCATGGAGATTAACGATGACCTAGCCTTTAAAGTCGGCCATTAGAACATCGGTGGTCGGGGGGCTAGTCCCTGGGTGTAGGACTCGAGGAATTGAGACCCCTAGCTACTAGTTTTTTGGAGAAATCTAACTGTTAGTGGGTCCACACGAAAAGTCCTCGGGAAGGAGCTCGAGATCATATTCCTGACAGTCCCTGACCCCCCCAGCTCCTCTTCTTCTTGTTCACTGGTTCTATTTCACGGGTAAACGGGTATACCCATAGGTATACGGTGCCTACGGATAATTGGTATGGGCTCGGTTGTTTAACTGTCGGGTAAATGGGTATGGTAGGGGTGGGCATAAATTAACCGAAAACCAAACCGAACCGAAAAAAGCACTGTTTTGGTTATTTTAAAATTATTCGGTTTTCATTTTAAAAAAATTCGATTTTCGATTTTCGGTTCGGTTTTCATCGGTGGAAAACCGAAACAACCGAAAAACTGAATCCTAGAAGCAGTCGTTGCTCGGAGTTGCATGCATGCAATTGGCCATTGGGCTGGCCCTTGGGAGTGGGGAATCAAGACATTGGGCTCCCAACGCAGACACACGATAGGCCATTGGGAATCAGGCCATTGGGCCTTGCGATACTACTGTGACTTGTTTTCGCACTGGCGCCATGGCGCGATTGCCCACTCCGCTCCAGTTTCAGGCCAGCGGTCCAGTATTCGGTAAAAACCGAAAACCGAAAAAAACCAAATAAACTGATTGCCCACCCCTAGGGTATGGGTATGGGTAGGTGAGGAGCCATGCTGAATAGCGTGGGCCTCATGGCTCTAGAAGTGATGAGTCATTGTCAACGATAGTCAACAAGGACTGAAGAAGAGAAGAGATCTGCTGTTTTATGGGCCGCGTGTGACTCAGGTACATGGGCAGCGAGCGACTGTCGGGCAGAGGAGGCTGCGAAGTCGGGCTGGCCCAATCCGGGTGCATGGGCCAGAAGCAGTAGAAGACCCACTGGGCTGTTGACCAGGATTGACTCAGGTACACGGGCGGTGAGTGATTGCCGGGCTGAGAGAGCTGCGGAATCGGGCCGGCCCAATCCGGGTACCTGGTGCAAAGTCGGTGGAGGCTTTGTCAGTTTCGGCGCAAAACTGATGACCGTCGATCTTGTATCCGACTGTCCAGAAGAGAAGCCGTAGTCGCTACGAAAACTTAGCTTCCGGATAAGTCATCTGTAACTCTAGGCCCACAGTCAGTCTGTCGTGTCTGTAAAAATACCTAAGGGCAGTAGAGTCTTTTCCTTTATTTTTGAGTCTGTAAAAACCCTAAGGGGCAGGTAGAATATTCCTAGTGTTGGGCTGCCTATAAATAGGACCCCAACCCCTAGGGTTTGGACTACCCTTTGTGCTGAAATCAAATCCACCTTTTTGGGTCACTTTGTCTCCCTTCTCTCTCCTGTGTGCGCCGCCAGGGGCTTCCCTCTCCCTGTTCTTGCATTATTTTTGTCTCAAATCAGTTGGATGCATTTAATCCTTGGTCTCCTGTGAATTTATTGCTTGCATCTTGTTCGGTTTGGGAACTTAATGCTTTGGACACGAGCTGGTGATTTTATTTCTTGGGGAGAAGCTTCTTCTGTTGCTTGTGTTCTTCACGGTGGGAGTACTAGTTCTTGCTGTTGCAAGTAGTACTGCTTTGCTGTAGCCACAGCGTTCTGTAGCAGCTTTTCACCTTCTATTGCCCAGCTTTTTGATCGAAGCTGACAGTCCTTTTTACCTTTTTCTGGGTGTGTCTGGCGAAGCTCGTTTCAGTGCGAAGCCTCTCAACTCCGTGAGACAGGCTTCGATCGAACCTCTTTAAAGGCTTCGCTCAGACTTCGAACTCCGTTTTTTTTTGTGTCTGAGTTGCTAGTTTCGAAGTTCCTCTTGTATGGACAGCATCGCATACTTCGAACTAGCATACTCCGAATCTATCTGTTCAAAGTGCATACTTCTTTAGGTTTCGAAGATAGAGTGTAGGCTTCGGACTTGATTTTCTGTCACGTGACAGACTTCGCCCCTACGTTCGAAGGTTGTCTGTTTGTGTGTTCGAAGTTTTGTGTTCGAAGTTTCGTGTTCGAAGGTTTAGCTTCGAGGCTTACGGTTCGAAGTACGTTCGAGGTCTTGTCTTCGAAGTGCATACTTCGAAGCAGGCTCGACACTCTTTTACTTCGCTCCGAAGCTCGTGAGTCGAAGCTGTGTGCGAAGACTTGTCTTCGAAGTGCATACTTCGAACCAAGCTCCGGCACTGCTTTTTACTTCGCTCCGAAGTACTCTTCGCTTCTTACCACTTCGCACTAGCCTAGACAGTCACACCTTCGGCACTTCGGACAGACTCCGTCATCAACCTCCGAAGCAGACCTCGACGTGCGAAGGGGGCTTCGCCAAGTTTCAAACAGGAGACAACTTTGGACAGTAACTTCTCATTTCACTTTATACATACTTAGATCTTTTCATTGAGAAGTTTAGGCCTGTTACAATTTGTTCATCTGCCTAGTTGCACCACTTTAGTTTTACACTGTCTCTCATCAGATGCTTCTAGGTTAGAAACCTTTAGACTTAGGCCTTCTGTTTATTTTCTGCTGCGTAGTTTTTTTGAGGTGCGTTGGGTTTTGGGAACAGGCCATTGATTCGGAAGAATTTTTAAGGCGCCCATTCACCCCCCCCCCCCTCTGGTCGCTACTTTCGGTCCTACAAGTGGTATCAGAGCCTGGTTAGGTTTTTTCATACCTTAACCGGTTCTAAACCCCGGTAGTGACCATGACGTCTCCTGGCAAGGTCCCGTCCTTGGAAGCCTATGGCTATAATTATTGGAAGACTCGCATGCGAGCTTATCTAATGAGCCAGGGCTCGGACATATGGGACATTTGTGTTCACACCACATTTGTCATTCTGCCAGTCACTGAGCATGGTACTGCTGGTATCATTGCTCAGCATCTGAGCAACAGTAAGGCTGTGAACATTCTGTTTTCTGGTTTAGGTCCCACTGAGTTTGAGCGTGTGAGTCATCTCTCCACTGCGAGAGAGATCTGGGCTACCCTCAAGGCACACCATGAGGGAACAGCACAGGTCAAGGCTCGGCTCTATCAGACCTACCGGCGTGAATATGAGAATTTCACACAGAAGCCGGGTGAATCTGTTGAAGCCTTGTTTGGTCGCTTTCAGTCGATCATTAACAAGCTTCGGGACAACAAGGCTGAGGGTGCTCAATTAGTCTCAGATCATGAGCAGGCGCTCAAGGTCCTTCATACCTTGGACCCAAAGATCTGGGAGATCAAGGTATCATCTATCGTTGAGAGTACTTCTTACGATACCTTGACCATTTCTGAATTGTTTAGCAAGCTAAAGGCCACTGAGGTAGATATCCAGTTGAGATCAAATCTCACTGGCTCTGGATCAAAATCCCTGGCCCTTGCTGCACCTTCAGTTGATTCTTCTGCTGTGAGCTGTGCTGGGTTCTCTTTGATGTCTATCACTGAGGATCAGCTTGAGTTGTTGGGAGATGATGATTTGTGTCTTTTTAACAACCGGGTGCGTCGTGTCTATGATAAAAGAATGTTCAAAAGACACGGCACAAAATCCGGATGCTTTGAATGTGGTGATCCAGGACACTTCATCGTCGACTGCCCCAAGCGCAGTGGATACAAGAAGGGCACCGGCAGCAGCTTCCACAACTCCGGCAAGCATGAGAGCCCCTCCTTCACCAAGGGCAAGCCGAAGACCCGATTCTTCAAGAAGGCCCTGAAGGACTACCGGCGAGAGAACAAGAAGCGCGACAAGGCCTTCTTCGCCGAGATGGAGAAGAGCTACTCCAAGAGATCCACGTCTTCTTCCTCTTCATCGAGATCAAGTGATGAGGAGATCACCATCAAGAAGGGGAAGGACAAGGATGATCCGGCGGGCCTCTGCTTCATGGCCTTCGGAGACAAGCCGAAGAGTCGCTCACACCAACGCCGAAGATCCCGCAAGAGCTTCTGCTCCATGGCTCTTGGGGATAGAGAAGAAAAGAGCTCCTCCGACGACTCCGACGACGACGATAGCAAGGTATCATCTTATGAGCGTGAAATTGTAGATTTACTTGAGAGCAACCATCAGGAGTTGAAGTATCGGGAGAAACTGCTTAGGGGGGCTAAGAAAAGGATAGACGAGCTAGAGAGTGAGCTTGTCGTGGCCAACGGTAGGATTGAGAGTCTATCCTCTTCCCCTTGCTTGGGTGACAGCAGTGAGTGCCCGAAGTGTGAGGTGCTTCTGTGTGACCTGTCGACTTTGAAGTCCAGGTACACAGAAAGGGTTGATGAGAGGGACGCTTTGGCCACTGAGCTTGAAAGCGCTCAGCTGGAGCTGAAAGATGCTCAAGCCACTGTCGTCGCACCCTGTGTTGATTGCCCATCTCATCTAGCTGCCTTAGCTGAGCTGAAATCCAAGGGCAATGAGCATTCGGGTGATTTGGAGAGGTTGAGAGCTGAGCTTGCCCAGACTAGGCTAGAGCTTGAGACACTGTCAGTTCCACCCACTGTTTGTGAGAATTGTCTGTCTCTTAGAATGGAGTTGATTAAGCTAAAAGCCGAAAAGTCTGTCCAAGTAGAGAGTGAGTGTGAGACCTGCTTGTCTCAGGTGGAGGTTCTAGCTTCCTTGAGAGAGGAGCTAGCAGATTCTCAGAATGAGAACTTTTACCTCCGTTCTATCCTGAGTTGGATCAGTGCCAGAGAGCCACAGCTTGGCATGATGATCCAGCAGTTCAAGAGGAAGGATGGGTTTGGAGTAGGTTACACCTACACCAAGGCTGACTTTGAGAGTGCCCTCAGCCGGGCAGTGGAGTGGAGTAAAATGACTCCAGAGCAGAGGTATCCCAAGACTCACTCCACTGAGACCTCCCAGGCTTGTCAGCCCAAGGATGGAGTGATCCATGAACCACCCAAAGCTCCACCCAAGAAGCCTATCTGGGTTCCTAAGCCCAAACACCTCCACTCTTCTCTAGACTCTCTTCCTGGACCCTCTCAGCCCAAGAAGACCACACCAAACACTACCAAGCCCAAGAACCCCAAGCCTCAACCACATCCCAAGAAGCCAACCTATCATTGTGAGTACTGTCAGAGAGACGGGCATCTTGCGGAATTTTGCTTCAGGAGAAAGCGGGTTGAGAGAGCAGAGAGGGCTCGTAGTGATCAGGTGCAGTTCTACCAGCAGGGTGGTAGACTGCGTATTCCTCGGCGCGGGGAGAGGCTGGAGGCCAGGCCGCGTCGTGTAGGTGGTGGTAGAGGAGACGGCTTTCTTGCCCGTACTCCAGTTGGTGGTGTTCGTTCCGGCAGAGTTCCAGACCGTGTTGGCTACGGTTCTGGACCTCGTGGCCGCAGGGATAGGAAGGACCGTGGACCGCGTTTTGAGCCGCGTTTTGGTCCAAACTCTTTTGATGGTTTTCGCTTTCCATCTTTTGAGCAGATGGCTCGACACTGGTTTAGCTCTTTTGCTAAACCTGGTGCCGGACCATTTGCTCCCACTTACAGACATTGATTGTGCAGGACCGGGGACTGGAGGATGTTTGGATCATGGACTCAGGATGCTCTCGCCACATGACGGGACATCGCAGATGGTTCTCCAGTCTCACTCCCCCGAGCTCCAAAGAGTACATCACGTTCGGGAACAGCGGTCAAGGGAAAGTAAGTGGAATAGGCTCAATTAGCATTTCAGACCATTTCTCTTTAAAGAATGTTGCTTTGGTTAAAAATTTGATCTTTAATTTAATCTCTGTTTCGCAACTTCTTGAGGATGGTTTGGAAGTGCGTTTTAAGAAGGGCAATTCTTCTGTGATTGATTCTAGAGGGTCTTTGGTTTGTCAGATTTTACCCTTCGGTAAAGTTTTTCGAATTGACTTCTCTAGTTCTTTTGGCCCTTCTCGCTGTTTGATTGCTGGATCTTCTTCTGAGCTCTGGAAGTGGCATAGGAGGTTAGGTCATTTGCGTTTTGATCTGCTAGTCAGGTTAAGCTCTATGGACCTCATCCGAGGATTGCCCAAGCTTAAAATGGAGAAGGATCTAGTTTGTCATCCCTGTCGTCATGGGAAAATGGTTGCCGCTTCTCACTCACCTGTGACTCAGGTGATGACTACGTATCCAGGCGAACTTTTACATTTGGACACTGTAGGTCCAGCTCGGGTACGCTCAGTCGGTGGGAAGTGGTATGCACTTGTGATTGTTGACGACTTTTCTCGTTTCTCGTGGGTTTTCTTTTTGGAGTCTAAGGATGAAACTTTTCAATTTGTCCATGACCTGATTTTGAAGCTGAAGAATGAGAACAATGGTCGGATGCGAGCAATTCGCTCCGACAACGGCTCTGAGTTCAAGAACTCTCAGTTCGTCAGCTTCTGTGGTGATCAGGGTCTGGACCATCAGTTTTCTTCTCCTTACACTCCCCCACAGAACGGCGTTGTGGAACGAAAGAACCGCACGCTAGTTGAGATGGCCAGGACGATGCTCGACGAGCACAGGACTCCTAGGCGTTTTTGGGCTGAAGCCATGAACACGGCTTGCTATCTTGCCAACCGTATTTTTCTTCGAGCTTACATTGGTAAGACTTCATATGAGTTGCGGTTTGGCAGACAGCCCAAGGTGAGCCACTTGCGAGCGTTTGGCTGCAAGTGCTTTGTGCTCAAGAAGGGTGGGCATTTGGACAAATTTGAGTCTCGTTGCTGGGATGGTATTTTTCTTGGTTATGCATTGCATTCTCGAGGCTTCCGTGTTTGGAACCTCGAATCCCAGCTGCTTGTCGAGACGTGTGAGGTTTCTTTTGATGAGTCCTTGCCTTCTTTGACTCCTTCTTTTGAGCTTTCTGGTGATGATGAGCTCGGAGAGTCCATCTTCGAGGAAGATGAGGATACTCCAGCTGCTGTTGAGGGCGGGCCTTCTGCATCCCCCGCAGAGCCCACACCCTCTGTGACTTCGACTGATGATGAAGGCGGACCTCTGATCACTTCTTCTACTTCGATCGAGCCCCTTCAGTCAAGTCCAGAGGTGCCAGCTGCTGACTCCGGTGAGGTGACTTCAGATCACCAGGGAACCCGAGCAGTTCAGCGTGACCACCCCTCAGAGCTCATCATTGGTGATTTGACTGAGAGGACTTTGCGTTCTTCTGCCTCTCTCGCTGTGTTTGCTGAATCTGCGTTTGTTGCATCTTTTGAGCCAAGAGACATTTCTCATGCTCTTTCTGATTCTAATTGGATTAATGCTATGCAAGAAGAGCTTGAGAATTTTGTCCGCAATCGGGTTTGGACACTAGTTGAGCCGCCACCAGGATGCAACCCCATAGGCACCAAGTGGGTATTCAAGAACAAACAAGGTGAAGATGGGGTTGTGGTGCGCAACAAGGCTCGACTAGTTGCCCAGGGTTATTGCCAGAAGGAAGGTATTGACTTCGAAGAAACCTTCGCTCCTGTTGCCCGTCTTGAGTCCATTCGTATCCTTCTAGCTTTTGCCGTTTCAAAGGGTTTTAAGCTTTTTCAAATGGACGTTAAGAGTGCTTTTCTGAACGGGTTCATAGAGGAGGAAGTATATGTTAGGCAACCCCCCGGTTTTGAGAACCCTAAGTTTCCTCGACATGTTTTTAAGTTACACAAAGCTTTATACGGGTTGAAGCAAGCCCCCAGGGCTTGGTATGACCGGTTAAAACAGTTTTTGTTGGGGAAGGGCTTTGTGATGGGTTCTGTGGACAAAACTCTTTTCTTGCTCAGAGATGCTTCAGATTTCTTAGTCGCTCAGATTTATGTGGACGATATTATCTTTGGCGGTACTACTGATTCTCTTGTGTCCAAGTTTTCTGAGCAGATGCACAGTGAGTTTGAGATGAGCCTCATGGGTGAGCTTAAGTACTTTTTAGGGCTCCAGATCAAGCAGACCAAGGACGGCACCTTCATCCACCAAGGTAAGTACACTCGTGACATGCTTAAGAAATTTGACTTTGGTGGTGAATTGAAGCCGCAGATGACCCCGATGGGTACCTCTGGGGGTTTGGACAAGGACGAGAGTGGTGTCAAGGTCAATGAGAGAGAATTTCGAGGGATGATCGGTTCGCTGTTGTACTTAACGGCAACAAGACCAGACATACAGTTCGCTGTGGGACTTTGCGCGCGTTTTCAGTCTTCACCACGCGCGTCTCACCGGCAGGCTGTCAAGCGCATTTTCAGGTATCTCACCTATGCGCCTGATCTTGGTCTTTATTATTCAGCATCATCATCACTTGATTTATCTGGCTTTTCGGACGCCGACTTTGGTGGGTGCCGGTTGGATCGCAAGTCGACTTCCGGTACTTGCCAGTTTCTTGGTTCTTCCCTTGTATCTTGGTCTTCTCGAAAGCAATCTGGAGTTGCTCTTTCGACCACAGAGGCTGAGTATGTAGCTGCTGCTAGCTGCTGCTCACAGATGGTTTGGATGATTTCCACTCTTCGAGACTTTGGGTTGCTCTTTCCTACCAGGGTTCCATTATTTTGCGACAGCACGAGTGCTATTAGTGTAGGGAAAAACCCATGTCTCCATTCAAAAACCAAACATATTGATGTGCGCTTTCACTTCTTGCGGGATCAATATGAGAAAGGTGTCATTGACCTTATTCATGTTGATACCCATCATCAGTTGGCTGACATTTTTACCAAACCCCTAGATCAGTCTACATTTGAGCGTTTACGAGGGGATTTGGGTGTTGTGTATCCTTTCTAGGATATTTTGCGTCAGTTTTCTTTCTTTTTTTTACTCTTTTCTTGAGTCTTTTTGTGTGTGTTCATATCATACATATTCACATATCACACTTCTGAGTCTGCTTCTGTTATATGATTGAACTGCTTTACTTATTCTAGCTGGTACTTGCTTTTGATTACTTGTCAATGATCATGCTTTGATTCAGTTCGCTTGACATGTTTGATATCTGTCATATGCATGGCTTTTACGCTTTCAACTTGAAAAATGATCACCATTGCTTCTGGTAACTAGCATGTGTAGGCTGAATGCTTTTGCTATTTGTTACATGCCTTGTAGCTAGTTCATCACATAGATGTAGATATGCAACTTGGACATCTTTATGCTTTAACATGGAAAAAGTCCTATAAAAATGATAAAAATCAAAAATGAATGAAAAATTCCATGCCTTTTTTTGTGTTTAAGTTGAAAAGATCCAAGTGGGTTTGCTTTGTCGCACTATATTGTTCTGGATTGCTTACCATAGCACTTTGGTATGAACTAGGACAGTGTAATGTATGCCAAGACCAATGTCTTAAGCTTCTGATGGCCCAGTTTTGGCCTAGGCTTGACTTGGTCGGTTAGCATAAGGTTTGACATGCAAATAACCCTTGGCAAAAATGACAAAGGAAAATGGAAAAAGCGTGAACTTTAAAGGGATAACAAGTTTGCTGAAGCACTTTGTTTTGAACAATGCTTATCTTGGTAGATATCAGTTAGCTTCTGCATCTCATGCTTTACCTTGCTTGTTTACTAGACAATGTGGTGATGTTTTTATTTGCAAAAATTGACAAATGCGTGCTAAATGACTTTCCTTAGATATCATCTCTTGCACTGATCATGCCATGTGTCTTAGACAGTATCTCTTTTGCTATACCTGTTAGATACTGTATTTGCAGTCAATCATATCTGAGAAGCATGCTTTCTACACTCCACCTGCACCCCAATTGCATTCACTGCATATTTTGAGGGGGAGTTGCTTTTAAGGGGGAGTCTGTGTCTCTTTTGAGTGCTTGATGAGTTCACTTGTCAACAAGGGGGAGAAAATTTGGGATCAGAGTTTAAGGGGGAGTTCTTACTCTGTTGATATCCTTGTTGTTCTGCAATCGCACTCATTTTGCGCTTTTACGTTTTGGTTAACCATAATGACCGTTTCTTGCTTTTGGTTGGCTTTTGGTCATTAGGGTTAAACTTTTACCTTATTGTTTTTTCTTCTTGTTTTCTTGTATTTTGTTTTCGTGTTTCCACATTTGGTTCACAGGTGCTGAAGAAATTAGAATTGAGGAGTGTTGACAATGCTCTCATCAAGGGGGAGATTGAGGAGCCATGCTGAATAGCGTGGGCCTCATGGCTCTAGAAGTGATGAGTCATTGTCAACGATAGTCAACAAGGACTAAAGAAGAGAAGAGATCTGCTGTTTTATGGGCCGCGTGTGACTCAGGTACACGGGCAGCGAGCGACTGTCGGGCAGAGGAGGCTGCGAAGTCGGGCTGGCCCAATCCGGGTGCATGGGCCAGAAGCAGTAGAAGACCCACTGGGCTGTTGACCAGGATTGACTCAGGTACACGGGCGGTGAGTGATTGCCGGGCTGAGAGAGCTGCGGAATCGGGCCGGCCCAATCCGGGTACCTGGTGCAAAGTCGGTGGAGGCTTTGTCAGTTTCGGCGCAAAACTGACGACCGTCGATCTTGTATCCGACTGTCCAGAAGAGAAGCCGTAGTCGCTACGAAAACTTAGCTTCCGGATAAGTCATCTGTAACTCTAGGCCCACAGTCAGTCTGTCGTGTCTGTAAAAATACCTAAGGGCAGTAGAGTCTTTTCCTTTATTTTTGAGTCTGTAAAAACCCTAAGGGGCAGGTAGAATATTCCTAGTGTTGGGCTGCCTATAAATAGGACCCCAACCCCTAGGGTTTGGACTACCCTTTGTGCTGAAATCAAATCCACCTTTTTAGGTCACTTTGTCTCCCTTCTCTCTCCTGTGTGCGCCGCCAGGGGCTTCCCTCTCCCTGTTCTTGCATTATTTTTGTCTCAAATCAGTTGGATGCATTTAATCCTTGGTCTCCTGTGAATTTATTGCTTGCATCTTGTTCGGTTTGGGAAGTTAATGCTTTGGACACGAGCTGGTGATTTTATTTCTTGGGGAGAAGCTTCTTCTGTTGCTTGTGTTCTTCACGGTGGGAGTACTAGTTCTTGCTGTTGCAAGTAGTACTGCTTTGCTGTAGCCACAGCGTTCTGTAGCAGCTTTTCACCTTCTATTGCCCAGCTTTTTGATCGAAGCTGACAGTCCTTTTTACCTTTTTCTGGGTGTGTCTGGCGAAGCTCGTTTCAGTGCGAAGCCTCTCAACTCCATGAGACAGGCTTCGATCGAACCTCTTTAAAGGCTTCGCTCAGAATTCGAACTCCGTTTTTTTTGTGTCTGAGTTGCTAGTTTCGAAGTTCCTCTTGTATGGACAGCATCGCATACTTCGAACTAGCATACTCCGAATCTATCTGTTCGAAGTGCATACTTCTTTAGGTTTCGAAGATAGAGTGTAGGCTTCGGACTTGATTTTCTGTCACGTGACAGACTTCGCCCCTACGTTCGAAGGTTGTCTGTTTGTGTGTTCGAAGTTTTGTGTTCGAAGTTTCGTGTTCGAAGGTTTAGCTTCGAGGCTTACGGTTCGAAGTACGTTCGAGGTCTTGTCTTCGAAGTGCATACTTCAAAGCAGGCTCCGACACTCTTTTACTTCGCTCCGAAGCTCGTGAGTCGAAGCTGTGTGCGAAGACTTGTCTTCGAAGTGCATACTTCGAACCAAGCTCCGGCACTGCTTTTTACTTCGCTCCGAAGTACTCTTCGCTTCTTACCACTTCGCACTAGCCTAGACAGTCACACCTTCGGCACTTCGGACAGACTCCGTCATCAACCTCCGAAGCAGACCTCGACGTGCGAAGGGGGCTTCGCCAAGTTTCAAACAGGAGACAACTTTGGACAGTAACTTCTCATTTCACTTTATACATACTTAGATCTTTTCATTGAGAAGTTTAGGCCTGTTACAATTTGTTCATCTGCCTAGTTGCACCACTTTAGTTTTACACTGTCTCTCATCAGATGCTTCTAGGTTAGAAACCTTTAGACTTAGGCCTTCTGTTTATTTTCTGCTGCGTAGTTTTTTTGAGGTGCGTTGGGTTTTGGGAACAGGCCATTGATTCGGAAGAATTTTTAAGGCGCCCATTCACCCCCCCCCCCCCCTCTGGTCGCTACTTTCGGTCCTACAGTAGGCACCACCCATACCTATCATACCCAATTGCCATCCCTAGTGGAAATCCACTAAGTATTTCCCCTCTACGTAAGTTTGGTTGTGGTGCAAACACACCATTCTCACCACCATAGCATACATCAATGGGTCAACACACGAATTTGAGATCTATATTGAGATACTAATATTCGTCAATCACAATGTATCTCAAAACCCTCTCAAGGGGATCTATTTATTGCCCAATATGCCTATATTCAATGAGGTACATTTCCGGGCATTAGTACGAGGATTAATGTACCAATAAGAATGCCAGGAAATCAATTATAATGTCTGTTGGGGGAAATACTTCATCCTTAGGACTTTAGAAATCAATAGTCAAAGATAAATTCACCAGCCTTAAAGTTTGTGTTCATCTCCGGAGATGATGAAGTTTCTAAGCCGAAGGATACTTCGGCTTCATGATTCGAGACTAATTCTAAGGATAATACTTCTCTTAGACGTACGAGAAAATAGAAGGATAAACTTCTAAAGTAATAAATGTGAGAAACCAAGGGTTGGTTTCGGAGTCTGTGATGAGTGATTGACAGATATTATCCTCTGATTTGAAGGGGTCCCTCCAAAGGGGTTCATAGGTTGTTTCACCGAAGGGTTCGGTGGGTCTGTTTGCTGCAGCTGTTGCAGTGGAGTGTGCTTGTCGGAGGGGTCCGACAGTACACGATGACTGGGTCGTACCGAAGGTTTCGGTATTTTAGGCGGTACACCAGAGTGTGTGCCGAAGGGGATGTTTAACAGGAGAGGTCTCCGGCATACTGGATACACTTGTCTATTTGTTTGTGGTGCGCAGGTGACTTCGGAGGCGACGGACGGTTCGCAGCAAGTCAACCTGGGTCAAGCGGGAGGCTTGATGCCAGGCGAGCGGGGAGCTCGGTCACGAAGGCTGCGTGGGGTCGAGGTCGGTCCTCAGGTCAAGGTGCGTCGGGCGAAGGCAAAGAGTGCGGAGTGTGGCTCCGGCTGAAAGTACTCTGAGACGAAGTCCTTGGAGGCGAGGCACTTCGAAGGGTACTCTGAATGGAGTGACTTCGGAGTATGGTGGACAAAGTACTCAGCAATGAGGCAAGGTGTTCGAAGTGTGCTCCGGAGGGAGGCACTCGAAGGTATACCCGACGAAGGTCTCAAAAGTCGAGGTGCATTGAAGGCATGGTCCGGGTGAGGTTCGTCTAGGAGTGTGCTCAGGGAGAGACACTACGACGAAGTGCTCATGGAATGCTTCATGCGAAGGCCTTAGACGAGGGAGGGACTTCAAAGGGTGGTACTCCGAAGGAGGGGCTTCGGAGTGTGTCTGACTTGAGGTACTTCGGCCATGCATGGCTTCAGTACACGGGCTGACGGAGATCAAGCTGGGAGTAGCTGCGAAGCCGTGGTGGTCCACTCCGGAGGTGATGGCACGAAGGCTCAAGGGCTTTGACGGCTTCGGCTCAAAACCGTCACTACATCGAAGGCTGACTTCGGTGAAGCGAAGGCCGTCAGGCTCAAGGCTTCTCACCGAAGCTATCGCACCCCTAGCGTGCGAAGGGGGGCTTCAGAAGAATCCAAGACTACAAAGGTTGACTGTGTCTGCTCTACAAAAGGTGATGATGTCTCCTCTGCGAAGCTGACAAAAGAAGCCTCCAAATAAAGTAGACTACCAGTTGTACCCCCGTGTTTTGATGAGACAAAACCAGTGTAAACCCTAGGGGTAAAGTAGTCTATTCACAGGGTTGAATAGTGCCTATAAATAGTGGAGGCTAGCTAGGTCACTGTAACACTTTGAGCAGCCATTTTTGAGCTCCTGTGCTAGCCGCCACATACTCTTGTATTCAGTCTATGAGTTCATTTTGTGTTCCCTGTTCAAGCAATGAAACTTTGATTCTGTTTTCATTTATTGTTTGAACTTGTATGCCTACTTTGCATTGCATGTTTTGATTTCTCTGTGCACCATTTTCTTCGGGGTTGAGTTTGTGCACTGGATTTCTTCTGGAGAAGTGTGTGAGAGGTTTGTTCGTGTGAAGTGTATGTTTTTCACTGTTTGTTCGCTCTGTGTAAACTGGAGGCTAGACCTCTCTGATTACTAGTGAAGCACTGTCCTTGGGTAGAATCGAAGCCCGTTTTCTTCCCTTGTTGAAGTCCTCGGCAAAGTGTGTTTTGTGTGCATTTAGACCTTTGAAGTACAAAGCCTAGTACCAGTTGCTAGCGCTGAGTGTTTGGTCGAAGTCCTCTGAGGGAAGTCTGCTCTTGTGAAGGGTGAAGTGCGAAGTCTGCTCGAAGGCACCTAGTGTGCAGAGCCTGCACTAACTTAGCAGAGCTGAATTTTCAAAGTTGTGAGTCGAGCGAAGTCTTCTTGACTTCGAACATTTGCTCCGTGCGAAGCCTGGTTCCGGAGCTGAGAAATACCTCCGAACTAGAACTTCGAAGGGTGTGTTCGAAGCCTGTTCCGCAAAAGACAGATTTAAAACAGAAGGGTTATTTTAGTCTGAAATTTTAAAAGCTCCCATTCACTGCCCCCCTCTGGTCGCCGTTTCCGGTCCAACAATTGGTATCAAAGCAAGGTTAAGATCACCAGTTGACCTTAACCGGTTTTGTGATCTGTTGGCGAAATGGATAAAGTTAGTAAAATACCTCTGTTCGATGGGACGGATTTTGCATACTAGAAGGTGCGCATTGAGGATTACTTGCTAAGCCAAGGAAATGCAATTTGGCAGATTGTGGACTCACAATACTCGATCCCTGAAACTCGCACCTCTCAAACAGAGAAGGATCAGTATAATGCCAACTCCAAGGCTAGAAATATAATGTTCATTTGTTTGAGTAGAAGTGAGTTCGATAGGGTGCAGCACCTTAGGACAGCTAGGGAGATTTGGACTACACTCACTATCTTTCATGAGGGCTCTACACAGATTAAGGTCAGGCGCCAAAGCATATACAATCAACAGTATTAGATGTTTGTGCAGGCACTGGTGAATCTATAGATGCCATGTTTTCTCACTTTGATGTGATAGTGAGTAACTTGCGGTCCGACGGGACGCTTGCTTACAATGATCATGATAGGGCTATCAAACTTCTCTATGTTCTTGATCGTATCATATGAGAAGTAAAGATATCTAGCATTGAGGAGTCCGCAGGTTATGACACATTGACCTGTGATGAGCTCTTCAGCAAGCTGAAGTCCACTGAGATTGCCAAGGCATCTCTTGTAGTGCATAAGAACTCTTTGCCACAACCATTGGCACTAGTTTCTAGCACTAGCCGTGGCACCACTACAGAACCAAGCACATCAGGCACTTGTGTTCTTTCAGATGGTTTTGCTTTGTCCTCCCTGGTCTCCGTCACTAAGGAGCAAGTGGACACTCTGGATGATGATGAGCTTGCTCTCATTGCCAGAAGGTTCACCCGTTTTCACCATGAGAGATGGGATCAGAGGAGAAGTGGTTTTAGTGGTTGTTTTGAGTATTGCGACACTTCTCACATCAAGGCCAATTGTCCTAAACTCAAGAAGAGAGATGAGAGTGAGCGCCCCAAATACCATAAAAAGGAGAGGAAGCCTTTTGTGAAGGGCAAGCGCGGCAAGGTGGCTAAGAGGGTAGCCAAATCCGCTTACAGAGCTTTTGTTGCTGCTCTGAGGAGTCGAGCTCTGATGAGGAGGAGGAGTCCCCAAGGAAGGAGGAGAAGAAGGACAAGAAGGGATGAGATTTCACCAGCCTTTGCTTCATGGCCGACAGCGATCACAGCGGCGATGAGCTTGACTCATCTGAGTTACCTCTATCCTATGACCAGCTTTCAATTAAATTAGATGAACTGAATGAAGTAGTTCTTGGTCAGGATAGATTACTTGTGCAAGCCACTAGAGATAGAAAAGACCTTAGACTTAGGCTAGAATCTGTTTCTACTGATTATGCCATGCTTAAGTCTAGGATTAATGATGCTGAATATGAATCTTGCATTATTGTCCTGGGTGAGCTTTCTCAGTTGCGTTATGTGCATGCTCAAACTCTTTTTGAGCTTGAAACTGCATAGAAGCAGCTTTTGATGGTTGATTCTAGTACTCATGATATAAATGAATGCATGAACTATTCTTTATTACGTGAGAGCATTTATTTACGTGATAAGCATGTTCATGATTTAGAGGCTAGATTGGAGAGGGCCGGTAGTTCTAAGGATGTGCAACCTGTGTGTGACACTTGCATAACCCTTAAGGACCAGCTAGGCACTGTTAGAGAGCGAGCTGAAAACCTTATGACTGAAAATGAATACCTTCTTTCTGTGGTTAACAAATGCATTGAGGGAAAGGGTAGGATGGACTTGCTCTTGGCCAAGACCAAGATGTGTGCCGGTAGGGCAGGGTTAGCTCTAGGGTTGATTTTTGAGAGAATTCCCTCAGACAGTGAGAACAAGACTGTTTTTACCTCACCCACTACCTTAGAGAAAGAAAAAGCCCTATTAGACACACCATCAGCCAAAAAGTCTACCCAACCTCAAAGAAAACCACTCCTTCTGCAAAAAAAATTCCTCCCAAGAAAGCCACTTAGCAGAAACCCAAGGATCCTGTGAGGATTGCTCCTATGACCCATGTGAGTGCCCTTAGGAGAGTGTTTCATTGTTCCTATTGTCTGCGGGTGGGTAATTTGGTTGAGTTCTGTTTTCGTTGCATTAAGAATGAGCGACGCTCTCAGGCGATGAGGTTCCAGAACATGCACTACCCATCTTTAGGTATGCATGAGTCTGGGTTTTACTCTCGTCCTATTTTTGAGGATCCTCGTACTTCTCGGAGAGGTTTTGCTCCTCGAGGTGTTCACCATGTTCCATATGGTGGTAGACCCCGGGCGAGTAGCTTTGTACCTCGTCAGAGTAGGAGACCTCGTCATGCATTTGCTTCACAGCATGTAGGTAGACCTCGCACTTTGCATCATTCTAATTATCCTGTGCATAGACAGTCTATTTTTTCTGTGCCTACTACTCGTATCACTCAGTGCTAGATGCCTCGTCATGTATTCACTCAACCCAGCACTGAGCGATCGACATTTCTTATCATGTGTAGGCGCCGGACCGAGGCTTGGAGGGCACGTGGATCATGGACTCCGGCTGTTCGCGCCACATGACCGGAGATGCAGCATGGTTCTCCAACCTCACCACAACCAAGCAAAAGGAACATATCACCTTTGGCAACAATCAAAGGAGTAGAGTGAAAGGTAAAGGTGTGGTAAGAACTAACTCGAATTTCACTCTCAAAGATGTTGCTTTGGTTGAAAATTTGGTACTTCGCAAGTACTCAATTCTGATGGCGTTGTGGTTTGTAAGATCTTTAGAGTTGGGAGAGTTTTTGTGTGGCGCCCCGATTTATCAAAATCGAGACATTATTGAATTTCCATAGAAAAACAATAATAACAAGAGGTTCATCATGCGACAATCGTACATACGACAAGTATTCATGACACGCAGACCATATTTATTACATCAGAGTAAAATTAAATAAGTAAATAAAAGCATGACGAACGTCTTCTTCAGGATCTTCTCTTGACTGGGTCGCTACTCCAGACCATCTTCGTAGTAGGCATCCTCTGAGGTGTTCAACGGGTATGAGTACAAAAAGTACTCAACAAGCCACCGAAAAAGCAAGTAATAATGCAGGATAATAAACAAGGAAGGGTAATGGCTAACAGTGCGGAAAAGTACATTTTCAGTTATTGCATTTAGTGTAATCAAATTTTATCATGCGGAAATATAAACATGAACATCAATAACATCATCTAACTCGAGGAGTACGTTTTACCTCCTCGCACAACAGTCCTTACATGTCAACCAACATGCACATCCATATTCAAGTAATCTAACTGTGGGATGTCACGCAACCCGCCCTTGACTATGGGCTCGGCTTTTCGAAAAGATTTATGACTCTGATCAGAGATGTACTACTGTACCCACAAGGCACGCACTCATCCCAAACGAGATGACCCATACCACGGGAACTCGTGCCAAAACCTCAGCATGAAATGCTCCAAGCGATAACCACCCGCTCTAGGTTTCGCCGGCGCGCTGAGCCGCATCCCGGCTAACGTCGCACCCCCTTTTGCGCCACATTGGTACAAGCCACCCGCAGGTGCTGCTTGACCCATCTCCAAATGGTGGCCTCAGTTTGGAACACTCCATACCTCAGTTAGGACTTACCCATTAGACTTGTGGTTAGTACGGAAGTGTATTGCAACGGATCCCTCAGACCGGTCCTTATAGTGCCCCGGGTGCTACCGACCAATGCCCTATCTTGCACCCGGAACCCACCATGCATTCACTCACAACCACAACTCCAACACCGACAGAATTCCATAGATAAGAAACAATGGGGATCATATAGTAGAACCATGTACTACGACTCATTTTATCCTATAGCGATTGTGTCGATACATTGGACACTAGCTAATAACATTTATCATAGGGTGACAAGGAGTTTAGGCTAGAGAGCATGGCTTGGGTTGCACATCAAGGTCGGGGGATCCTAAATAAATATATTGTAAGGGTTCATTTGACTAATGCATGTATAACCTATGTGTTTTAGCGATAGTTTAATCAAACATGGGTTCAATATGCTCAAAAGATTAGTTTGGTGACTTGCCTTGTTCAGCGAAGGGTGAGGGAGGAACTTCCGGGAAATATTCCGGCTCCTCGACGGCGTCGTAGTCTTTCCAATATAATAAGGTAAAATAAAATGAACACAACATTCAATCAAACAATATAGCATTACATGATAAGCACATAGGTTAAAGTTGGTTTAAAAATAAATTAAGTGGTTAAGGTTCTGAAATTTATTTCATAAATAATTTTAAAGGAATTAAAATGAAAAGTTGTCTTCCATAAAAGGGATTTTAAGTGTGAATAATACCATTTTAAGTTTTCTAATTAATTTAAAATGAATGGTTGAGAGAAAACTTAGTGGTTTTAGTATATAAACAGAAAGGAATAAATATAAATTTTACTAAAATTTAAATAGTTGAATTTATATTTTTAACCTAAGGGTATTTGAATGTCCATTTAAATTATCATGAAAAAGTCTAAAGTAACATATTGTTTTTATTGAACTAATGTGTAGAGAATAATATTATGAATTTTCTGAAATTGAAATGGAAATTTTTAGAGTTCAAATGTGCCAGATATGAATTTTACAAGTTTAAAAGCATTTCTGGAATTCATTTTCAAATTTTAAATCCCTCGGGTCCACGGTGAGCCAGGCCCACGGTGAACCCGCGCACTATGCGCGTGGTCCGACCCAATCTGGACCGTTGGATCCAGATCCAACGTGCGCAGGCGAGGCGGGGCGCTTAAGTGATAACGGACGGCCAGGATTAAAACGCGCGAAAGGGTACCACGTGGACGCACGAGATCGATCGCGGGTTTTAAATGGAATGAACGCGCGAGATTAAAATGTGCCGCTTTGACCAGATCCGACGGTGCGGATTAGATCGCGTACGTGGGCTCACACGCGTCGTCCGATCGCGATCGCACGGTCGGGATCAGATCCGACACGGCACGGGTACTCGACCCGTGCCGGTCATCTTCCCCGACGACGGCGAGCGGGCCAAGGGCCACGGCGAGCGACGGCGGCCCTAGCTAAGCCTAGAAATGGAAAGAGGACACTATGGCGGTCATGACGGTACCTTAGGCGAGGCGAGGGGCCGACGGAGCGCGGTCGGCGGTGAGGGTAGACGCGGTGGGTTCCTCGGGTACTCGACGGCGATGGTGATCCGGCAATCTCCTTGGCCAGCGGAGGCGTGGCCGAGGTAGGGGTGGTCCTTGCAGTCGCAGAGGTGCGGTCGACGAGGACGGAGGGGAACTCCGGCGACGGCGATCGACGGCTGGAGGGCGGGCGGCGGTGTTACGCTAAAAAACCGAATGGAGGGCGTTCTGATCGTGCTCGAGGTGAGTGGGCGTAGGGGATCGAGTGCGGGTGGCCAGGGGGCTTAAATAGGCGTGCCGGCGAGGTTTAACGGGCGTCGCATGCAAGGAAAGCCGAGGAGGGCTTTACTCACCGGTGAAGGTGCGGCCATGCGCGTGAATGCGATCCAGAGGCTTAAACGCGCGCCTTAACGCGCTTAATTGACCGGCGGGCCTCAGGGAATTCAATGCCGGGGTCGGTTTAACGGGAGGGGGAGCCGGCGAGCGGATCCGAGGTGAGGTTCTCGGCTGGCGGGATTAGGGGGTGTTGGCACGAGGTTGATGACGAAGCTGACAGGCGGGGGCCACTGGCCAGCGGGCGCGGATGCACGAGGGAGCAAGCTGACGGGTGGGGCCAGGGTGTCGGGCGCGCGCGCGAAGAGGGGAGGGCTCATTGACAGGAGGGACCCGGGTGTCAGTCCGAGCGCGCGGGAGGGAGTGGGCTAGGCCAGCCTGGAGAGAGAAGGGAGGGGGAAGCCCATTACCATTTTCAAAGGTTTTCTGATTTAAAATAATTGCAGAAAATAGATTAAATCTTTTGGGGCATTTCCAAAGTGGATAAAAATTTGTAAAAAATCTCAAAAATATATCTTGGCCTTGGCAGTGTATACAAAAATTTTTAGCTCCTGGTTTGGTCATTAACTCTATGTTGTAGTTCAAAAGGGGATAAAAGGTTATTAAAGGTATTTTCAGAAATATAAATTCTAGGAAATTGAATTAAATAATATTTTTATTGTTTTGGAAATTTGGAGTGTTACATTTTGGAGCTGATTTTTCTGAGTCATCTAGTTCTTCTCATTGTCTTGTTGCACATTCGACTTCTGATCTTTGGAAGTTGCATAAGAGAATAGGGCATATGAGCTTCAAGTTGATCGCTCGCCTGAGTGCCCTAGGTCTGATCCGAGGATTGCCAAAGCTCAAGTTTGAGAAGAATTTAGTTTGCGCTCCATGTTGACATGGAAAAATGATTGCCGCTTCGCACTCGCCAGTCACCACGGTGATGACTGAACAACCCGGAGAACTTCTCCACATGGACATTGTAGGTCCTTCTCGGGTTAGTTCTTTAGGCGGCAAGTGGTATGTATCAGTCATTATCGACGATTTCTCTCGCTACTCTTGGGTCTTCTTTCTTGCCAGCAAGGATGAAGTGTTTTCACACTTTCGGAGTTTGGCTTTGAGACTTTTTACTGAACTCCCTGGTGCATTGAAATTCATTCGAAGTGATAATGGCACTGAGTTCAAGAACAGTCTCTTTATTGACTTTTGCATGGAGCATGGCATAGAACATCAATTCTCTGCTCCGCGGGTTCCTCAACAGAACGGTGTTGTTGAGAGAAAGAACCGTACTTTGGTTGAGATGGCTAGGACGATGCTCGATGAGTACAGGACTGCTAGGAAATTTTGGGCTGAGGCCATGAACACTGTTTGTTACATCTCAAACCGAATCTTCTTGTGCTCAATTTTGAACTTGACATCTTATGAGCTACGTTTTGGGAGGCAGCCCAAAGTTACTCATCTTCGAGTTTTTGGTTGTCATTGCTTTATCCTAAAACATGGAAATTTGGACAAATTTGAGTTGTGTTCTTTTGACGAGATCTTTTTGGGTTACACTACTCATGGTCATTCTTATCGTGTTTATAATTTGGAGACTAACACTGTCATCGAGTCATGTGATGTGACTTTTGATGAATCAACCCCCTCTTTTAGTTCCACTTTTGAACAGGCAAATGAACATGAAATAGAGCAAACCATCTTCGAAGAAGAAGGTCCTGGAGAGTTCGAGGAAGAACCCCTACTACCCTCGACTTTAACCCCCGAAGTCGACCCCGCTTCAACCACTTCGGCACAAGGTCCCAAATCAACTACCTCAACATCGGTCATCTTGGACCACTCCAACGCACAAGTTGAGGGGGAGACTGCATCCCACCGCGAGGCTCCACATCATGTTCAAAGGATGCATCCTTCCGAGAAGATCATTGGTGAACTTGATCAAAGGGTAACACGTTCTCATGCTCATTTCATTGATTCAGCTTTTGTTGCTTCTTTCGTGCCCTTAGATGTTAGTCATGCACTTTTTGATTCTAGTTGGATCAATGTCATGCATGAAGAACTTAAAAATTTTGAGAGAAACCAAGTCTGGACTTTAGTTGATCCTCCACCAAATGTTCATTTCATTGGAACAAAATAGATTTTCAAAAACAAACAAGGGGAGGATGGGACTGTAGTTAGAAACAAGGCTAGACTTGTAGCTCAGGGTTATTCTCAATTAGAAGGGATTGATTTTACTGAAACTTTTTCACCTGTTGCTCGTCTTGAGGCCATTAGGATTTTACTTGCATTTGCGACATCCCGGGGATTCAAACTCTATCAAATGGATGTCAAAAGTGCTTTTCTTAATGGCTTCATAGGCGAAGATGTTTATGTAAAACAACCCCCTGAATTTGAAAACCCCAAATACCCACATAAAGTCCTTAAACTTCATAAGGCTCTTTATGGACTCAAGCAGGTTCCTCGGGCATGGTATGATAGACTTAAGTCTTTTCTACTTGAGCGGGGGTATTTGATGGGATCTGTTGATAAAACCCTGTTCACTCTCAAGCATGGCAAAGATTTCCTCCTAGTTTAGATTTCCACCAGACGAAGTACACCAAGGACTTGCTCAAGAAATTTGACATGGCTGATGCGAAGCCCCTCGCCACTCCAATGGCTACATCTGTAGCATTGGATCCTGATGAGGATGGAGAAGCCGTAGATCAGAAGGAGTTCCGAAGCATGATTAGCTCCCTCCTCTACTTGACTGCTATGAGGCCGGACATACACTTAGCAGTGTGTCTGTGCGCTCATTTTTAGGCTTCACCTTGTGCTTCGCACCGTCAAGCGGTAAAGCACATTCTCAGGTATCTCAAACATACCCTAGAATTCGACATTTGGTATTCTGCATCTTCCTCTTTGTGTCTTCCAGGTTATTCCGATGCGGATTTTGCTGGGTGTAGGATTGATAGGAAAAGTACCTCCGGTACTTTTCATTTTCTGGGTACTTCACTGGTTTGCTGGTCTTCTCGCAAACAGTCTAGTTTGCACAATCGACGGTTGAGGCCGAATATGTTGTTGCAGCTAGTTGTTGCTCTCAGATTTTGTGGATGGTTTCCACTTTGCGTGATTTGGGTTAGATTATAAGAGTGTTCCACTTTTCTGTGATAACACGGGTGCTATTTATATTGCAAACAACCCAGTTCAACATTCCAGAACCAAACACATTGATGTGCGATATCATTTTCTCAGAGATCATAATGAGAAGGGTGATATTGAACTTCAATATGTTGATACCCAACACCAGCTAGCCGATATTTTCACAAAACCCCTCGATGCTTCTCGTTTTGCCTACTTGCGTGGGGAACTTGGTGTTTGTCACCCTTATGGCATTTTGTGAGGGGGGCAGTGTTGATTGTCTTGCATATGCTCATTATGTGTGAAATTGTATTTACATCTTTTGCACTTATATGCCTAATTTTAATTCATGAAATCATGTTAGCTTAGCTCTATTTAATATGTCTAAAATATTTTGTGCATAATGTTTCTTTTCAAAATCAAATCATGCTCACTACTTAGTCTTGCGTCTATCATGTTTAGGTAGGACTGCTTTAGTTATCTTTTATCTGCTTGATAGCAAGACACCTTTTCTCTGGATGCTAAACATTGCAACTTGAAAAATTGTATTCATAGATATTAATCAAGTGCTAAACAATTTAACATCCAAAACTCCATGATTTGCATGCTACAAAGCGAAAAGATCCAGGTGGGTTTGTTTGTCGCACTACTCTATTCTAGACTGCTTACCATTGCACATTGGTCTGAACTGGGATAGTGTAGTGTATGCCAAAATCACTATTCTAATGGCTTTCGTGCCTAGGCTTGGCCTGATTGGAAAGTATAAGGTAGACAAACAAATAACCCCTGTCATTGTGAAAAGAACAACAAAATTCATTGTTCATCAAGTTTGCTTTCAATGCTCCACTTGAACTGGACTTGTCTGTCTAGAGTAGAAATTGACTAGCTTTGCACAGTTCTTGTTTTTACTTGTCTAGTTACCTTGATTGAGTGGTAATGCTTTTATTTCAAAATGATAAAATCACATGTTGTCATCATGTTTTTAGAAAATGTTAAATTGAGTAGGGCACATGAAAATTGGTATTAATGTTGGCATATTTTTGTGTTATATGTCTTTGCAATTCTGCCCATTTCAAGGTTGTGCATCTGTTACATGCTCCTTGATGCTTGCATTGTCAAAGGGGGAGAAATTTTTGAGTTTTCTGCTGTAACAGGGCAAACAATTCAGGGGAGTTGTTATCTTGCAAAGGGAAGATTTGTCGAAGGGGCTTTTACTCTCTTGAAAAGGGGGAGGAAAATTCTTTTGTCAAGTGACATGATTTGGCTTGTTTCTGAGTTTTTATGGTCACTTGTGTGCTGAAATTTTTCAATTTTTCTTGAACTTGAATTTGGTTGTCAATGCACTCATCAAGGGGGAGATTGAGAAAACAAGGGTTGGTTTCGGAGTCTATGATGAGTGATTGATAGATATTATCCTCTGATTTGAAGGGGTCCCTCCGAAGGGGTTCAGAGGTTCTTTCACCAAAAGGTTCGGTGGGTCTATTTGATGCAGCTGTTGCAGCGGAGTGTGCTTGTCGGAGGGGCCCGACAGTACACGATGACTAGGTCGTACCGAAGGTTTCGGTATTTTAGGTGGTACACCGGAGTGTGTGCCGAAGGATGTTTAACCGGAGAGGTCTCCGGGGTACTGGATACACTTGTCTATTTGTCTGTGGTGCACAGGTGACTTCGGAGGCGACTGACGGTTCGCAGCAAGTAAATATGGATCAAGCGGGAGGCTTGATGCCAGGCGAGCGGGGAGCTTGGTCACGAAGGCTGTGTGGGGTCGAGGTCGGTCCTCCAGTCAAGGTGCGCCAGGCGAAGGCAGAGAGTACGGAGTGTGGCTCCGGCTGAAGGTACTCCGAGACGAAGTCCTCGGAGGCGAGGCACTTCGAAGGGTACTCTGAATGGAGTGACTTCGGAATATGGTGGACAAAGTACTCAGCAATGAGGCAAGGCGTTCGAAGTGTGATCCGGAGGGAGGCACTCGAAGGTATACCCGATGAAGGTCTCAGAAGTCGAGGTGCATCGAAGGCATGGTCTGGGTGAGGTTCGTCGAGGAGTGTGCTCAGGGAGAGACACTACGACGAAGTGCTAATGGAATGCTTCATGCGAAGGCCTTAGACGAGGGAGGGACTTCGAAGGGTGGTACTCTAAAGGAGGTGCTTCGGAGTGTGGCTGACTTGATGTACTTCGGCCATGCATGGCTTCGGTACACGGGCTGATGGAGATCGAGCTAGGAGTACCTGTGAAGCCGTGGTGGTCCACTCCGAATGTGATGGCGCGAAGGCTCAAGGACTTTGACAGCTTCGGCTCAAAACCGTCACTGTATCTGTTGGACTGGAAACGGCGACCAGAGGGGGGTGAATGGGAGCTTTTAAAATTTCAGACTAAAAATAGCCTCTTGTTTTACTTCTGTCTTCTGCGGAACAGGCTTCGAACACACCCTTCGAAGTTCTAGTTCGGAGGTATTTCACAGCTCTGAAATCAGGCTTCGCAAGGAGCAAAAGTTCGAAGCCAAGAAGACTTCGCTCCACCCACAACCCCGAAAATTCAGCTCTCCTAAGTCAGTTCAGGCTCCACACACAGGGTGCCTTCGAGCAGGCTTCGCACTTCACCCTTCGCAAGAGCGGACTTCCCTCTGAGGACTTTGATCAGCTCTGCTAAGTCAGTGCAGGCTCAGCACACTGGGTGCCTTCGAGCAGGCTTCGCACTTCACTCTTCGCAAGAGCAAACTTCCCTCTAAGGACTTCGATCAGCTCTTCTAAGTCAGTGCAGGCTCAGCACACTGGATGCCTTCGAGCAGGCTTCGCACTTCACCCTTCACAAGAGTAGACTTCCCTCTGAGGACTTCGACCAAATACTCAGCGCTAGCAACTGGTACTAGGCTTCGCACTTTAGAAGTCTAAACGCACACTGAACACACTTCGCTGAGGACTTCGACAAGGGAAGAAAACGGGCTTCGATTCAGCACAGAGACAATGCTTCGCTAGTAATCAAAGAGGTCTAGCCTCCAGTTTACACAGAGCGAACAAACACTGCAAAACACACTTCACCCAGACAGACTTCTCACACACCTTTCCAAAAAAACTCACAAGAAGATGGTGCACAGAGAAATCAAAGCATGCAGTGCAACACAGAATACAAGTTCAAGCACAAATGAGAACATAATCAAAGTTTCATTACTTGAACAGGGAACACAAACTAAACTCACAGGATGAACACAAGAGTATGTGGCGGCTAGCACAGGAGCTCAAAAATGACTGATAAAAGTGTTGAAGTGACCTAGCTAGCCTCCACTATTTATAGGCACTATTTAGCCCTGTGAATAGACTACTTTACCCCTAGGGTTTACACCGGTTTTGTCTCATCAGAACAGGGGGTTCAGCTGGTAGTCTACTTTATTTGGAGGCTTCTTTTGTCAGCTTCGCAGAGGGGACAGCACCAGCTTTTCTAGACCAGACGCGGTCAGCCTTTGCAGTTTTGGACCCTTCTGAAGCCCCCTTCGCACCCGAGGGGTGCGGTAGCTTCGGTGAGAAGCCTTGAGCCTGACGTCCTTCGCTTCACCGAAGTCAGCCTTCGATACAGAGATGGTTTTGAGCCGAAGTCGTCAAAGCCCTTGGGCCTTCGCACCAACACCTTCGGAGTGGACCACCATGGCTTCGCAGCTTCTCCCAGCTCGAACTCCGTCAGTCCGTGTACCGAAACCATGCATGGCCGAAGTACCTCAAGTCAGCCTCACTCTGGAGCCAGCCTCACTCCGAAGTCAGCTTCACTCCGAAGCCAGCCTCACTTCGGAGTCAGCTTCATTCCAAAGCCAGCCTCACTCCGAAGTCAGGTTCACTCCGAAGCCAGCCTCACTCCGAAGCCCCACCTTCGGAGTACCACCCTTCGAAGTCCCTACTTCGTCCAAGGCCTCCGCAAGAAGCATTCCATGAGCACTTCGTCGTAGTGTCTCTCCTCGAGCACACTCCTCGACAATCCTCACCCGAACCATGCCTTCAATGCACCTCGACTTCTGAGATCTTCGTCGGGTATACCTTCGAATGCCTCGCTCCAGAGAACACTTCGAATGCCCTGCCTCATTGCTGAGGACTTGGTCCACCATACTCCGAAGTCACTCCAATCGGAGTACCCTTCGAAGTACCTCGCCTTCGAGGACTTCGTCTCGGAGTACCTTCAGCCGGAGCCACACTCCGCACTTACTGCCTTCTCCTGGTGCACCTCGACCCGAGGTCCAACCTCGACCCCTTTGCAGCCTTCGTGACGGAGTTCCCTGCTCCCCTGGCATCAAGCCTCCCACTTGACCCAGGTTCACTTGCTACAAATCGTCCGTCGCCTCCGAAGTCACTTGTGCACCACAGACAAATAGCCAAGTGTATCCAGTACCCCGGAGACCTCTTTGGGTAAACAACCCCCAGCACACACTCCGGTGTACCTCCCAAAGTACCGAGACCTTCGGTACGACCCAATCATCGTGTACTGTCGGACCCCTCCGACAGGCACACTCCGCTGTAACAGCTGCAGCCAACAGACCCACCGAACCCTTTGGTGAAACAACCTCCGAACCCCTTCGGAGGGACCCCTTCGAATCAGAGGATAAAATCTGTCAATCACTCATCACAGATTTTGAAACCAACCCTTAGTTTCTCAATCTCCCCCTTGATAAACGCATTGACAACCAAATATAAGTTCAAGAAAATTTGAAAAAATTCAGCACACAAGTGACCATAAAAACTCAGAAACGAGTCAAATCATGTCACTTGACCAAAGTATTTTCCTCCCCCTTTTCAAAAGAGTAAAAGCCCCTTCGGCAAATCTTTCCCTTTGCAAGATAAAACTCCCCCTGAGTTATTTTATCCCCTTGCTGTAGAGAACTCAAAAATTTCTCCCGCTTTGGCAATGCAAGCATCAAGGAGAATTTAAAAGATGCAAAGCTTCGAAATGAGTAGAATTGCAAGGACATATAAAGCAAAAATATGCCAACTTTAATACTAATAATCATGTGCTCAGCTCAATTTAACATTCTCTAAAAACATGATGATAGCATGTGATTTTATCATTTTGAAATAAAAGCATCACCACTCAATCAAGGTAACTAGACAAGTAAAAACATGGACTGCGCAAAGCTAGTCAATTTCTACTCTAGATAGACAAGTCCAGTTCAAGTGGAGCATTGAAAGCAAACTTGATGATCAATTAATTTGTTGTTCTTTTCAGAATGCCAGGGGTTATTTGTTTGTCTACCTTATACTTTCCAATCAAGCCAAGCCTAAGCATGAAAGCCATCAGAAGCTTAAGGCAGTGATTTTGGCATACACTACACTATCCCAGTTCAGACCAATGTGCAATGGTAAGCAGTCTAGAATAGAGTAGTGCGACAAACAAACTCACCTAGATCTTTTTGCTTTGAAGCATGCAAATCATGGATTTTTAGAATTTTGATTAAGTGAAAAAATTGTTTAGCACTTGATGAATATCCATGAGTATGTTGAACAATGTTTCAAGTTGCAATGTTTAGCATCCAGAGAAAAGGAGTCTTGCTATCAAGCAGATAAAAGATAGCTAAAGCAGTCCTGCCTAAACATGCTAGATTCAAGACTAAGCAGTGAGAATGATTTGATTTTGGAAAGAAGAATCATGCACATAATGTTTCAGACATATTAAATAGAGCTGAGTTGACATGATTTCATGAATTAAAATTAGGCATATAAGTGCAAAAGATGTAAATGCAATTTCACACACAATGAGCATATGCAAGACAATCAAAATCTGCTCCCCCTCTCAAAATGTCGTAAGGGTGACAAACACCAAGTTCCCCACGCAAGTAGGTAAAACGAGAAGCATCGAGGGGTTTTGTGAAAATATTGGCTAGCTGGTGTTGGGTATCAACATATTGAAGCTCAATATCACCCTTCTCATTATGATCTCTGAGAAAATGATATCGCACATCAATGTGTTTAGTTATGGAATGCTGAACCGGGTTGTTTGCAATACAAATAGCACTAGTGTTATCACAGAAAAGTGGAACACTCTTATAATCTAACCCGAAATCCAGCAAAGTGGAAACCATCCACAAAATCTTAGAGCAACAGCTAGCTGCAGCAACATATTCGGCCTCAACCGTCGATTGTGCAAGCCTAGACTGTTTGCGGGAAGACCAGCAAACCAGCGAAGTACCCAGAAAATGACAAGTACCAGAGGTACTTTTCCTATCAATCCTACACCAAGCAAAATCCGCATCGGAATAACCTCGAAGACACAAAGAGGAAGACACAGAATACCAAATGCCAAATTCAAGGGTATGTTTGAGATACCTAAGAATGCGCTTTGCTGCTTGGCGGTGCGAAGCTCGTGGTGAAGCATGAAAACAAGCGCACAAACACACTGCAAAGTGTATGTCCGGCCTCGTAGCAGTCAAGTAGAGGAGGGAGTCGATCATGCTTCAGAACTCCTTCTGATCTACGGCTTCTCCTTCCTCGTAAGGATCCAATGCTATCGAAGTAGCCATCGGAGTAGCGAGGGGCTTCGCATCAGCCATGTCGAACTTCTTGAGCAGGTCCTTGGTGTATTTTGTCTGGTGAACGAAGGTACCTTGTTTGCTTTGCTTGATTTGCAAACCAAGGAAAAACGTGAGTTTGCCCATCATGGACATCTCGAACTCTCTGCTCATGGCATCTGCAAACTCGGCAACCAAAGCATGAGAAGAGCCACCAAAGATGATATCATCCACATAAATCTGAACTAGGAGGAAATCTTTGCCATGCTTGAGAGTGAACAGGGTTTTATCAACAGATCCCATCAAATACCCCCGCTCAAGTAGAAAAGACTTAAGTCTATCATACCATGCCCGAGGAGCCTGCTTGAGTCCATAAAGAGCCTTATGAAGTTTAAGGACTTTATGTGGGTATTTGGGGTTTTCAAAATCAGGGGGTTGTTTTACATAAACATCTTCGCCTATGAAGCCATTAAGAAAAGCACTTTTGACATCCATTTGATAGAGTTTGAATCCCCGGGATGTCGCAAATGCAAGTAAAATCCTAATGGCCTCAAGACGAGCAACAGGTGCAAAAGTTTCAGTAAAATCAATCCCTTCTAATTGAGAATAACCCTAAGCTACAAGTCTAGCCTTGTTTCTAACTACAGTCCCATCCTCCCCTTGTTTGTTTTTGAAAATCCATTTTGTTCCAATGAAATGAACATTTGGTGGAGGATCAACTAAAGTCCAGACTTGGTTTCTCTCAAAATTTTCAAGTTGTTCATGCATGGCATTGATCCAACAAGAATCAGAAAGTGCATGACAAACATCTATGAGAAACCAAGGGTTGGTTTCGGTGTTTGTGATGAGTGATTGACAGGCTTTTTACCCTCTGTTCGAAGGGTACCTCCGAAGGGTGTTCGGAGGTTGGACCTCCGAAGGTGTTCGGAGGAGGATACCTCCGGAGGGGTTTTCGGAGGTAGTACCTCCGAAGGGTGTTCGGAGGTGGTTTCACCGAAGGGTGTTCGGTGGTTGCTTGCTGCAGCTGTTGCAGTGGAGTGTGCGTGTTGGAGGGGTCCGACAGTACACGATGACTGGGTTTGTACCGAAGGCTTCGATACTTTGGGCGGTACACCGGAGTGTGTACCGGAGGTTGCTAACCCAGAGAGGTCTCCGGAGTACTAGATACACTTGTCTGTTTGTCTGTGGTGCGCAGGGACTTCGGAGGCGACGGACGAACGTAGCAGGTGAACCTGGGTCAAGCGGGAGGCTTGATGCCAGGGGAGCGGGGAGCTCCGTCACGGTGGCTGCGAAGGTGGTCCGGGTCGGTCCTCGGGTCGAGGCGTGCCAGGTGAAGGCAGAGAGTGCGGAGCGTGGCTCCGGCTGAAGGTACTCCGAGGCAAAGTCCTCGGAGGTTAGGCACTTCGAAGGTACTCCGGATGGAGTGACTTCGGAGTTGGATGGAACAAGTCCTCTGCGGAGGCAAGGAGTTCGAAGTGTGCTCCGGAAGGAGACATTCGAAGGTGCCCGACGAAGGTCTCAGAAGTCGAGGCGCATCGAAGGCATGGTCCGGGTGAGGCTCGTCGAGGAGTGTGCTCGGGGAGAGGCACTGCGACGAAGTGCTCATGGAATGCTTCATGCGGAGGCCTTGGACGAAGGAGGAACTTCGAAGGGTGGTACTCCGAAGGTGGGGCTTCGGAGTGTGAAAGGCTTCGGAGCGAGGCTAGCTCCAGAGTGTGGTTGTCTTGTGGTGCTTCGGCCTGCATGGCTTCGGTACACGGACTGACGGAGTTCGAGCTGGGTGAAGCTGCGAAGCCATGGTGATCCACTCCGGAGGTGTTGGTGCGAAGGCCCAAGGGCTTTGACGGCTTCGGCTCAAAACCGTCACTGTATCGGAGGTCATCTTCGGCGAGGCGAAGGCCACAAGGCTCAAGGCTTCTCGCCGAAGCTACCGCACCCTCGCGTGCGAAGGGAGGCTCCGGAAGGTCAAAGACTGCAAAGGCTGACACTGTCTGCTCTGCAAAAAGCTGATGCTGTCCCCTCTGCAAAGCTGACAGAGAAGCCTCCAAAATAAAGGTGGACTACCTTTTGTACCCCTTAGTTCTGTAGAGACAAATCCTTTGTAAACCCTAGGGTAAAGTAGTTATTTCCTTTGGGTGAACTGTGGGCTATAAATATGGGGGCTCGGTAGGTAACATTTAACACTTTGAGCATTTACTGTTGAGCTCCTGTAGCCACATACCTCGCTATATTCATCCAGAGTTCAATCTATTTGTGTTCCTTGTTCAAGCGGCGAAGCCCTGCTTCTTTGTGCTTTTTGCTTGAGCTCGCGTTACATACCTCGCTTGTTGTAGTGCACCGAAGCCTGTCTAGGCGAAGGTTGTCTTTGTGCGAAGTGTGTTTTTCAGCGTGCTGTCGCTCTGTGTAACTTGAGGCTAGACCTCACAGCTTACTAGCGAAGCCCTGATCGAGGCCCGTTTTGCTTCTTGTGTCGAAGCCCTTAGCGAAGTCCGTTTGTGTGCGTGTAGACCTTCGTGTACTAAGCACAGCACCAGTTGCTGCTGCCAAGTACTTGGTCGAAGTCCTCAGAGGGCTGTCCACTCTTGCGAAGGGTGAAGTGCGAAGCCTGCTCGAAGCACCCTGTGTGCGGAGTCTGCACTGACCTAGCAGAGTAGATTTTCGAGGGTTGTTAGTGGAGCGAAGTCTTCTTGGCTTCGAACTTTTGCTCCTGCGAAGCCTGTGTTCGGAGCTGTCGAAGTACCTCCGAACCAGACCTTCGAAGGTAGTGTTCGAAGCCTGTTCCGCAGAAGACAGGATTAAAACCGAAGGCTGTTTTTAGCCTGAAATTTTAAAAAGCTCCCATTCACCCCCCCCCTCTGGTCGTCGTTTCCGGTCCAACAATTGGTATCAGAGCAGGTTAAGATCACCAGTTGACCTTAACCGGTTTTGTGATCTGCTGGCGACATGGATAGAGGCAGTAAAATTCCTCTCTTCGATGGGACAGATTTTGCATACTGGAAGGTGCGCATGGAGGCTTACTTGTTAAGCCAAGGAAATGCAATTTGGGAGATTGTGGACTCACAATACTCCATCCCTGAGACTCGCACCTCTCAGACTGAGAAGGATCAGTATAATGCCAATTCCAACGCAAGAAATATACTGTTCATTGGTTTGAGCCGGAGTGAGTTCGATAGGGTGCAGCACCTTAGGACTGCTAGGGAAATTTGGACAACGCTCACTATTTTTCATGAGGGCTCTACACAGATTAAGGCCAGGCGCCAAAGCACATACAACCAACAGTATCAGCTGTTTGTGCAGGCACCTGGTGAATCTATAGATGCCATGTTTTCTCGCTTTGACGCGATAGTGAGTAACTTGCGATCCAACGGGACGCTTGCTTACAATGACCATGATAGGGCTATCAAGCTTCTCTATGCTCTTGACCGTAGCATATGGGAAGTGAAGATATCCAGCATTGAGGAGTCTGCAGGTTATGACACCTTGACCTGTGATGAACTCTTCAGCAAGCTGAAGTCCACAGAGATTGCCAAGGCATCTCTTGCAGTGCACAGAAGCTCTTTGCCACAGCCATTGGCATTGTGTTCTTGCAGATGGTTTTGCTTTGTCCTCCCTGGTCTCCGTCACAAAGGAGCAGGTGGACACTCTAGATGATGATGAGCTTGCTCTCATTGCCCGGAGGTTCACCCGTTTTCATCATGAGAGACGGGATCAGAGGAGAAGTGGTTTTAGTGGTTGTTTTGAATGCGGTGACACTTCTCACATCAAGGCAAATTGCCCAAAGCTCAAAAAGAGAGATGATAGTGAGCGCCCTAAATACCACAAGAAGGAGAGGAAACCCTTTGTGAAGGGCAAGCGCGGCAAGATGGCTAAGAAAGTAGCCAAGGCCGCTTCCAGAGCATTTGTTGCTGCTCTCAGCGACATCGACACTTCCTCAACTGAGGAGTCGAGCTCTGAGGAGGAGGAGGAGTCCCCAAGGAAGGAGGACAAGAAGGACAAGAAGGGACGAGACTTCACCGGCCTTTGCTTCATTGCCGACAGCGATCATAGCGGCGATGAGCTTGACTCATCTGAGGTAACACTATCATCTGACCAGCTACTAATTAAATTAGATGAGCTGAATGAGGTAGTACTTGGTCAGGATAGATTACTTGTGCAAGCCGCTAGAGAAAGAAAAGACCTTAGACTTAGGCTAGAATCTGTTTCTACTGAATATGCCATGCTTAAGTCTAAGTTTAATGATGCTGAATGTGAGTCCTGTTCTGTTGTCATGAGTGAGCTTGCTCAGTTGCGTTCTGTTCATGCTCAAACTCTGTCTGAGCTTGAGACTGCACAGAAGCAGCTTTTGGAGGTGGATTCTAGACCTCATGATGTTATTGATTGCATGAACTGCTCTTTATTACGCGAAAGCATTAATTTACGTGATAAGCATGTTCATGATTTGGAGGCTAGATTAGAGAGGGCCGGTAGTTCTAAGGATGTGCAACATGTTTGTGACACTTGCATCACCCTTAAGGATCAGCTAGGCACTGTTAGAGAGCGAGCTGAAAACCTCATGTCTGAAAATGAATATCTCCTTTCCGTGGTTAATAAATGCACTGAGGGAAAGGGTAGGATGGATTTGCTCTTGGCCAAGACCAAGTTGTGTGCTGACAGAGCAGGGGTAGCTCTAGGTTTGGGTTTTGAGAGGATTTCTCCAGACAGTAAGACCAAAACTATTTTTACCTCTCCCACTACCTTAGAGAAAGAAAGAGCTCTGTTAGACACCCCACCAGCCAGGAAACCTACCCGAGCTCAAAAGAAAACCACTCCTCCTGCCAAGAAAAATCCTCCCAAGAAAACCACTCAGAGAAAACCCAAGGAGCTTGTGAGAGTTGCTCCTGTGACCCATGAGAGTGCCCCCAGGAGAGTGTTTCATTGTTCCTATTATCAGCGGGCGGGTCATTTGGTTGGGTTTTGTTTTCGTCGCATCAAGGATGAGCGACGCTCTCAGGCGATGAGTTACCAGGACATGCATTACCCATCTTTAGGTATGCATGAGTCTGAGATGTACTATCGTCCTGCTTTTGAGGCTCCTCGCACTTCTCGGAGAGGTTTTGCTCCTCGAGGTGTTCACCATGTTCCATATGGTGGTAGACCCCGGGCGAGTAGCTTTGTACCTCGTCAGAGTAGGAGACCTCGACATGTTGTTCGTTCACAGCATGTAGGTAGACCTCGCACTTTGCATTATTCTGATTATCATGTGCGTAGACCGTCTACTTTTACTGCGCCTACTACTCGTGTCACTCAGTGCTGGATGCCTCGTCATTATTTCACTCACCCCAGCACTGAGCGATCGAGATATTCTTATCGTGTGTAGGCGACAGATCGAGGCTTGGAGGGCACGTGGATCATGGACTCCGGTTGTTCGCGCCACATGACCGGAGATGCAGCATGGTTCTCCAGCCTCACCACAACCAAGCAAAGGGAACATATCACCTTCGGAAACAATCGAAGGAGTAGAGTGAAAGGTAAAGGTGTGGTAAGAATTAACTCAAACTTCACTCTCAAAGATGTTGCTTTGGTTGAGAACTTGGGATACAATTTGTTGTCTGTATCTCAGTTGCTTGATGAGGGCTTCGAAGTGCGATTCCATCGCGATACTTCGCAAGTGCTCAATTCTGATGGCGTTGTGGTGTGTAAGATCTTTAGAGTTGGGAGAGTTTTTGGAGCTGATTTTTCTGAGTTGTCTGGATCTTCTCATTATCTTGTTGCACATTCGACTTCTGAGCTTTGGAAGTGGCATAGGAGACTAGGGCATATGAGCTTTGAGTTGCTCGCTCATCTGAGCGCCCTAGGTCTGATCCGAGGATTTCCCAAGCTCAAGTTTGAGAAGAATTTAGTTTGCGCTCCTTGTCGATATGGAAAAATGATTGCCGCTTCGCATTCGCCAGTCACCACAGTGATGACTGAACAACCCGGAGAACTTCTCCATATGGACACTGTAGGTCCTTCTCGGGTTAGTTCTTTAGGCGGCAAGTGGTATGTATTAGTTATTGTCGACGATTTCTCTCGCTACTCTTGGGTCTTCTTTCTTGCCAGCAAGGATGAAGTGTTTTCACACTTTCGGAGCTTGGCTTTGAGACTTTTCACTGAACTCCCTGGTGCATTGAAATTCATTCGAAGTGATAATGGCACTGAGTTCAAAAATAGTCTCTTTGTTGACTTTTGCATGGAGCATGGCATAGAACATCAATTCTCTGCTCTGCGGGTTCCTCAACAGAACGGTGTTGTTGAGAGGAAGAACCGCACTTTGGTTGAGATGGCTAGGACGATGCTTGATGAGTATAGGACTCCTAGAAAATTCTGGGCTGAGGCCATGAACACTGCTTGTTACATCTCTAACCGAATCTTCTTGCGCTCAATTTTAAATTTGACATCTTATGAGCTGCGTTTTGGGAGACAGCCCAAGGTTACTCATCTTCGAGTTTTTGGCTGTCGCTGCTTTATCCTAAAACGTGGTAACTTGGATAAATTTGAGTCGCGATCTTCTGACGGGATCTTTTTGGGTTACACAACTTGTTGGACCGGAAACGGCGACCAGAGGGGGGGTGAATGGGAGCTTTTAAAATTTCGGGCTAAAAACTTAGCCTTCGGATTGGTACTGTCTTCTGCGGAACAGGCTTCGAACCCAACCTTCGAAGGTCTGGTTCGGAGGTACTTCGACAGCTCCGAACACAGGCTTCGCAGGAGCAAAATTTCGAAGCCAAGAAGTCTTCGCTCCACTTACAACCCTCGAAAATCTACTCTGCTAAGTCAGTGCAGGCTCCGCACACAGGGTGCTTCGAGCAGGCTTCGCACTTCACCCTTCGCAAGAGTGGACAGCCCCTCTGAGGACTTCGACCAAGTACTTGGCAGCAGCAACTGGTGTTGTGCTTCATACACGAAGGTCTACACACACACAAACGGACTTCGCTAAGGGCTTCGACACAAGAAGCAAAACGGGCTTCGAACAGGGCTTCGCTAGTAAGCAGCGAGGTCTTGCCTCCTGTTACACAGAGCGACAGCACACTGAAAAACACACTTCGCACACAAACAACCTTCGCCTAGACAGGCTTCGGTGCACTATAACTTGCGAGGTATGTAACGCGAGCTCAAGCAAAAAGCACAAGGAAGCAGGGTTTCGCCGCTTGAACAAGGAACACAATAAAATGAACTCTGGATGAATATAACGAGGTATGTGGCTACAGGAGCTCAACAGTAAATGCTCGAAGTGTTAAATGTTACCTACCGAGCCCCCATATTTATAGCCCACAGTTCACCCAAAGGAATTGACTATACTACCCCTAGGGTTTACAAAAGATTTGACTCTACAGAACTAAGGGGTACAAAAGGTAGTCCACCTTTATTCTGGAGGCTTCTCTGTCAGCTTTGCAGAGGGGACAGTGTCAGCCTTTTACAGAACAGACAGTGTCAGCCTTTGCAGTCTTTGACCTTCTGGAATCCTCCCTTCGCACGCGAGGGTGTGGTAGCTTCGGTGAGAAGCTTGAAGCCCGAAGGCCTTCGCTTCACCGAAGATGGTCTTCGATATAGTGACGGTTTTGAGCCGAAGCCGTCAAAGCCCTTGGGCCTTCGCACCAACACCTCCGGAGTGGACCACCACGGCTTCGCAGCTTCACCCAGCTCGAACTCCGTCAGTCCGTGTACCGAAGCCATGCAAGCCGAAGCACCTCAAGTCAACCTTGCTCCGGAGCTAGCCTTGCTCCGAAGCCTTCCACCCTCCGAAGCCCCACCTTCGGAGTACCACCCTTCGAAGTCCCTCCTTCGTCCAAGGCCTCCGCATGAAGCATTCCATGAGCCCTTCGTCGCAGTGCCTCTCCCCGAGCACACTCCTCGACGAGCCTCACCCGGACCATGCCTTCGATGCGCCTCGACTTCTGAGACCTTCGTCGGGCACCTTCGAATGTCTCCCTCCGGAGCACACTTCGAATTCCTTGCCTCCGCAGAGGACTTGTTCCACCAACTCCGAAGTCACTCCATTCGGAGTACCTTCGAAGTGCCTCACCTCCGAGGACTTTGTCTCGGAGTACCTTCAGCCGGAGCCACGCTCCGCACTCTCTGCCTTCACCTGGCACGCCTTGACCCGAGGACCGACCCGGACCACCTTCGCAGCCACCGTGACGGAGCTCATCGCTCCCCTGGCATCAAGCCTCCCGCTTGACCCAGGTTCACCTGCTACGTTCGTCCGTAGCCACCGAAGTCCCTGCGCACCACAGACAAGCAGACAAGTGTATCCAGTACTCCGGAGACCTCTCCGGGTTAGCAGCCTCCGGCACACACTCCGGTGTACCGCCCCAAGTACCGAAGCCCCTTCGGTACACACCCAGTCATCATGTACTGTCGGACCCCTCCGACGAGCACACCCCGCTGCAACAGCTGCAGCAAGCAAACACCGAACACCCTTCGGTGAGACCACCTCCGAACACACTTCGGAGGTCCAACCTCCGAAACCCCTCCGGAGGTACCCTTCGAACAGAGGGTAAAAAGCCTGTCAATCACTCATCACAAAACACCGAAACAAACCCTTGGTTTCTCAATCTCCCCCTTGATGAGTGCATTGACAACCATATCCAAGTTCAAGAAAATTTAAAAAATTTCAGCACACAAGTGACCATAAAAACTCAGAAAAGAGCCAAAACATGTCACTTGACAGAAGAATTTTCCTCCCCCTTTCTCACAAGAGTAAAAAGCCCCTTCGGCAATAAAAACTCCCCCTGAGTTAAATTTTCCCTTTGGCAATAAAGAACCTTCTCCCCCTTTATGTCAAAATTTTCTCCCCCTTTATGTCAAAATTTCTCCCCCTTTGGCAATGCAAGCATCAAGGAGCATGTAAAAGATGCAAAGCTTCGAATTGAGCAGAATGGCAAAGACATATGAAGCAAAAATATGCCAACAGTAACATCAATGATCATGGGCTCCGCTCAAGTCAACATTCTCTAAAAACATGATGAATCATGTGATTTGATCAGTTTTTTTATAAATAAAAGCATCACCACTTAGTCAAGGAAACTAGACAAGTAAGAGCAAGGACTGTGCAAAGCTAGTCAATTTCTACTCTAGACAGACAAGTCCAGTTCAAATGGAGCTTGAAAAGCAAACTTGAAAATCAATGAATTTCTGATGTTCTTTTCTTAGTGCCAGGGGTTATTCGTTTGTCCACCTTATACTTTCCAATCCGGCCAAGCCTAGGCATGAAAGCCATAAGAAGCTTAAGGCAATGATTTTGGCATACACTACGCTATTCCAGTTCAGACCAATGTGCAATGGTAAGCAGTCTAGAATAGGGTAGTGCGACAAACAAACCCACCTGGATCTTTTCTCTTAAAGCATGCAAATCATGGAATTTTTGAATTTAACTAAGTGAGCCAATTGTTTGGCACTTAAGGAATATCCATGAAAATGTAGAACAATTTTTCAAGTTGCAATTTTTAGCATCCAATGAATAGTGTCTTGCTATCAAGCAGATAAAAGATAGCTAAAAGCAGTCCTGCCTAAACATGCTAGATTCAAGACTAAGCAGTGAGCACGATTTGATTTTGAAAATAAAACATCATGCACATGAATGTTCCAGATGAATTAACAAGAGCTGAGCTGACATGATTGTAAGAATTATAAGCAGGCATATAAGTGCAAAATATGTAAATGCAATTTCAGCGCAATTAGCAAAAGCACATCCATCTAAAACAGCTCCCCCTCACAAAATGCCGTAAGGGTGACAAATGCCAAGTTCCCCACGTAAGTAAGCAAATCGAGAAGCATCGAGGGGTTTTGTAAAAATGTCGGCAAGCTGGTGTTGGGTATCAACATATTGAAGTTCAATATCACCCTTCTCATTGTGATCTCTGAGAAAATGATATCTCACATCAATGTGTTTGGTTCTGGAGTGCTGAACCGGGTTGTTTGCAATACAAATAGCACTAGTGTTATCACATAAAGAAGAAGATGATGAATACCATATGACAAATTCTAGGGTGTGTTTGAGATACCTTAGAATGCGCTTTACCGCTTGGCGGTGCGAAGCTCGTGGTGAAGCCTGAAAACGAGCGCACAGACAAACAGCGAAGTGTATGTCCGGCCTCGTAGCAGTCAAGTAGAGGAGGGAGCCGATCATGCTTCGGAACTCCTTCTGATCTACGGCTTCTCCATCTTCGTCAGGGTCCAATGCTATAGATGTAGCCATTGGAGTGGCGAGGGGCTTCGCATCGGACATGTCGAACTTCTTGAGCAGGTCCTTGGTGTACTTTGTTTGGTGGACAAAAGTACCTTGTTTGCTTTGCTTGATTTGCAAACCAAGGAAAAAGGTGAGTTCACCCATCATTGACATTTCAAATTCCCTGCTCATGGTATCTGCAAACTCGGCAACCAAAGCATGAGAAGAGCCACCAAAGATGATATCATTCACATAAATCTGAACTAGGAGGAAATCTTTGCCATGCTTGAGAGTAAACAAAGTTTTATCAACAGAGCCCATCAAATACCCTCGCTCAAGCAGAAAAGACTTAAGTCTGTCATACCAAGCCCGAGGGGCCTGCTTGAGTCCATAAAGAGCCTTATGAAGTTTAAGGACTTTATGTGGGTACTTGGGGTTTTCAAAACCAGGGGGTTGTTTTACATAAACATCATCGCCTATGAAGCCATTAAGAAAAGCACTTTTGACATCCATTTGATAGAGTTTGAATCCTCGGGATGTCGCAAAGGCAAGCAAAATCCTAATGGCTTCAAGGCGAGCAACAGGTGCAAAAGTTTCAGTAAAATCAATCCCTTCTAGTTGAGAAAAGCCCTGAGCTACAAGTCTAGCCTTGTTTCTAACTATTGTTCCATCCTCCCCTTGTTTATTTTTGAAAATCCATTTTGTTCCAATGAAATGAACATTTGGTGGAGGATCAACTAAAGTCCAGACTTGGTTTCTCTCAAAATTTTCAAGTTCCTCATGCATGGCATTGATCCAACTAGAATCAGAAAGTGCATGATTAACATCTAAGGGCTCGAAAGAAGCAACAAAAGCAGCATTAGTGAAATGGGCATGTGAACGAGTTACCCTTTGATCAAGCTCACCAATGATCTGCTCGGGAGGGTGCATCCTTTGAACGTGATGTGGAGCCTCGCGGTGGGATGCAGCCTCCCCCTCAACTTGTGCGTTGGAGTGGTCCAAGATGACCGATGTTGAGGTAGTCGCTTCGGGACCTCGTGCCGAAGTAGTTGAAGCGGGGTCAGCTTCGGGGGTTGACGTCGAGGGTAGTGGGGGTTCATCCTCGAATTCTCCGGGATCTTCTTCTTCAAAGATGGTCTGTTCCATGTCGTGTTCATTTGCCTGTTCAAATGCAGAACTAACAGAGGGGGTTGATTCATCAAAAGTCACATCACATGACTCGATGACAGTGTTAGTTTCCAAGTTATAAACACGATAAGAATGACCATGAGTAGTATAACCCAAAAAGATCCCGTCAGAAGATCGCGACTCAAATTTATCCAAGTTACCACGTTTTAGGATAAAGCAGCGACAGCCAAAAACTCGAAGATGAGTAACCTTGGGCTGTCTCCCAAAACGCAGCTCATAAGATGTCAAATTTAAAATTGAGCGCAAGAAGATACGGTTTGAGATGTAACATGCAGTGTTCATGGCCTCAGCCCAGAATTTTCTAGGAGTCCTATGCTCATCAAGCATCGTCCTAGCCATCTCAACCAAAGTGCGGTTCTTCCTCTCAACAACACCGTTCTGTTGAGAAACCCGTGGAGCAGAGAATTGATGTTCTATGCCATGCTCCATGCAAAAGTCAACAAAGAGACTATTTTTGAACTCGGTGCCATTATCGCTTCGAATAAATTTTAATGCACCTGGAAGTTCAGTGAAAAGTCTCAAAGCCAAGCTCCGAAAGTGTGAAAACACTTCATCCTTGCTGGCAAGAAAGAAGACCCAAGAGTAGCGAGAGAAATCATCGACAATAACTAATACATACCACTTGCCGCCTAAAGAACTAACCCGAGAAGGACCTACAGTGTCCATGTAGAGAAGTTCTCCGGGCTGTTCAGTCATCACTGTGGTGACTGGCGAATGCGAAGCGGCAATCATTTTTCCATGTCGACACGGAGCGCAAACTAAATTCTTCTCAAACTTGAGCTTGGGCAATCCTCGGATCAGACCTAGGGCGCTCAGACGAGCGAGCAACTCAAAGCTCATATGCCCTAGTCTCCTATGCCACTTCCAAAGCTCAGAAGTTGAATGTGCAACAAGACAATGAGAAGAACCAGACGACTCTGAAAAATCAGCTCCAAAAACTCTCCCAACCCTAAAGATCTTACACACCACAACGCCATCAGAATTGAGTACTTGCGAAGTATCGCGATGGAATCGCACTTCGAAGCCCTCATCAAGCAACTGAGATACAGACAGCAAATTGTATCCCAGGTTCTCAACCAAAGCAACATCTTTGAGAGTGAAGTTCGAGTTAATTCTTACCACACCTTTACCTTTCACTCTACTCCTTCTATTGTTTCCGAAAGTGATATGTTCGCTTTGCTTGGTTGTGGTGAGGCTGGAGAACCAAGCTGCATCTCCGGTCATGTGGCGCGAACAACCGGAGTCCATGATCCACGTGCCCTCCAAGCCTCGATCTGTCGCCTACACACGATAAGAATGTCTCGATCGCTCAGTGCTGGGGTGAGTGAAATAATGACGAGGCATCCAGCACTGAGTGACACGAGTAGTAGGCACAGTAAAAGCAGACGGTCTACGCACATAATAATCAGAATGATGCAAAGTGCGAGGTCTACCTACATGTTGTGAACGAACAACATGTGGAGGTCTCCTACTCTGATGAGGTACAATTCTGCTAGCCCGAGGTCTACCACCATATGGAACATGGTGAAGACCTCGAGGAGCAAAACCTCTCCGAGAAGTACGAGGAGCCTCAAAAGCAGGACGATAGTACATCTCAGACTCATGCATTCCTAAAGATGGGTAATGCATGTCCTGATAACTCATCGCCTGTGCGCGTCGCTCATCCTTGATGCGACGAAAACAAAACCCAACCAAATGACCCGCCCGCTGACAATAAGAACAATGGAACACTCTCCTAGGGGCACTCTCATGGGTCACAGGAGCAACTCTCACAGGCTCCTTGGGTTTCTTCTGTGTGGTTTTCTTGGGAGGGATTTTCTTGGCAGGAGGTGTGGTTTTCTTTGGTGGATGGGTAGGCTTTTTGGCTGATGGGGTGTCCAACAGAGCTCTCTCTTTCTCTAGGGTGGTGGGAGAGGTAAAAACAGTTTTGGACTTACTGTCTGAAGGTATCCTCTCAAAACCCAAACCTAGAGCTACTCCTGCTCTGTCAGCACACAACTTGGTCTTGGCCAAGAGCAAATCCATCCTACCTTTTCCCCCAGTGCATTTATTAACTACGGAAAGGAGGTATTCATTTTCTGACATGAGGTTCTCAGCTTGCTCTCTAACAGTGCCTAGCTGGTCCTTAAGGGTAATGCAAGTGTCACAAACAGGTTGCACATCCTTAGAACTACCGGCCCTCTCCAATCTAGCCTCTAAATCATGAACATGCTTATCACGTAAATTAATGCTATCGCGCAATAAAGAACAGTTCATGCAATCAATAACATCATGAGGTCTAGAATCCACCTTCAAAAGCTGCTTCTGCGCAGTCTCAAGCTCAGAAAGAGTTTGAGCATGTACAGAACGCAACTGAGCAAGCTCACTCATGACAACAGAACAGGACTCACATTCAGCATCATCAAATTTAGACTTAAGCATGGCATATTCAGTAGAAATAGTTTCTAGCCTAAGTCTAAGGTCTTTTCTTTCTCTAGCGGCTTGCACAAGTAATCTATCCTGACCAAGAACTACTTCATTCAGCTCATCTAATTTAATTAGTAGCTGGTCAGATGATAGGTTTACCTCAGATGAGTCAAGCTCATCGCCGCTGTGATCGCTGTCGGCCATGAAGCAAAGGCCGGTGAAGTCTCGTCCCTTCTTGTCCTTCTTGTCCTCCTTCCTTGGGGACTCCTCCTCCTCAGAGCTTGACTCCTCAGTTGAGGACGTGTCAATGTCGCTGAGAGCAGCAACAAAGGCTCTGGAAGCGGCCTTGGCTACTTTCTTAGCCATCTTGCCGTGCTTGCCCTTCACAAAACGCTTCCTCTCCTTCTTGTGGTATTTGGGGCGCTCACTCTCATCTCTCTTTTTGAGCTTAGGGCAATTAGCCTTGATGTGAGAAGTGTCATCGCATTCAAAATAACCACCAAAACCACTTCTCCTCTGATCCCGTCTCTCATGATGAAAGCGGGTGAACCTCCGAGCAATGAGAGCAAGCTCATCATCAGCTAGAGTGTCCACCTGCTCCTTTGTGACGGAGACCAGGGAGGACAAAGCAAAACCATCTGCAAAAACACAAGTACCAGATGTGCTTGGTTCTGCAGTGGTGCCACGGCTAGTGCTAGAAACCAATGCCAATGGCTGTGGCAAAGAGCTTCTGTGCACAGCAAGAGATGCCTTAGCAATCTCTGTGGACTTCAGCTTGCTAAAGAGCTCATCACAGGTCAATGTGTCATAACCTGTGGACTCCTCAATGCTGGATATCTTTACTTCCCATATGCTACGGTCAAGAGCATAGAGAATCTTGATAGCCCTATCATGATCAATGTAAGCAAGCATCCCGTTGGATCGCAAGTTACTCACTATCGCGTCAAAGAGAGAAAACATGGCATCTATAGATTCACCAGGTGCCTGCACAAACAGCTGATACTGTTGATTGTAGGTGCTTTGGCGCCTGGCCTTAATCTGAGTAGAGCCCTCATGAAAGACAGTGAGCGTTGTCCAAATCTCCCTAGCAGTCCTAAGGTGCTGCACCCTATCGAACTCACTTCTACTCAAACCGATGAACAGTATATTTCTTGCCTTGGAATTGGCATTATACTGATCCTTCTCAGTCTGAGAGGTGCGAGTCTCAGGGATGGAGTATTGTGAGTCCACAATCTCCCAAATTGCATTTCCTTGGCTTAACAAGTAAGCCTCCATGCGCACCTTCCAGTAAGCAAAATCTGTCCCATCGAACAGAGGAATTTTACTGCCTCTATCCATGTCGCCAAAAGATCACAAAACCGGTTAAGGTCAACTGGTGATCTTAACCTGCTCTGATACCAATTGTTGGACCGGAAACGGCGACCAGAGGGGGGGTGAATGTGAGCTTTTAAAATTTCGGGCTAAAAACTTAGCCTTCGGATTGGTACTGTCTTCTGCGGAACAGGCTTCGAACCCAACCTTCGAAGGTCTGGTTCGGAGGTACTTCGACAGCTCCGAACACAGGCTTCGCAGGAGCAAAAGTTCGAAGCCAAGAAGACTTCGCTCCACTTACAACCCTCGAAAATCTACTCTGCTAAGTCAGTGCAGGCTCCGCACACAGGGTGCTTCGAGCAGGCTTCGCACTTCACCCTTCGCAAGAGTGGACAGCCCCTCTGAGGACTTCAACCAAGTACTTGGCAGCAGCAACTGGTGATGTGCTTCATACACGAAGGTCTACACACACAAACGGACTTCGCTAAGGGCTTCGACACAAGAAGCAAAACGGGCTTCGAACAGGGCTTCGCTAGTAAGCAGCGAGGTCTTGCCTCCTGTTACACAAAGCGACAGCACACTGAAAAACACACTTCGCACACAAACAACCTTCGCCTAGACAGGCTTCGGTGCACTATAACTTGCGAGGTATGTAACGCGAGCTCAAGCAAAAAGCACAAGGAAGCAGGGCTTCGCCGCTTGAACAAGGAACACAATAAAATGAACTCTGGATGAATATAACGAGGTATGTGGCTACAGGAGCTCAACAGTAAATGCTCGAAGTGTTAAATGTTACCTACCGAGCCCCCATATTTATAGCCCACAGTTCACCCAAAGGAATTGACTATACTACCCCTAGGGTTTACAAAAGATTTGACTCTACAGAACTAAGGGGTACAAAAGGTAGTCCACCTTTATTCTGGAGGCTTCTCTGTCAGCTTTGCAGAGGGGACAGTGTCAGCCTTTTACAGAACAGACAGTGTCAGCCTTTGCAGTCTTTGACCTTCTGGAATCCTCCCTTCGCACGCGAGGGTGCGGTAGCTTCGGTGAGAAGCATGAAGCCCGAAGGCCTTCGCTTCACCGAAGATGGTCTTCGATACAGTGACGGTTTTGAGCCGAAGCCGTCAAAGCCCTTGGGCCTTCGCACCAACACCTCCGGAGTGGACCACCACGGCTTCGCAGCTTCACCCAGCTCGAACTCCGTCAGTCCGTGTACCGAAGCCATGCAAGCCGAAGCACCTCAAGTCAACCTTGCTCCGGAGCTAGCCTTGCTCCGAAGCCTTCCACCCTCCGAAGCCCCACCTTCGGAGTACCACCCTTCGAAGTCCCTCCTTCGTCCAAGGCCTCCGCATGAAGCATTCCATGAGCCCTTCGTCGCAGTGCCTCTCCCCGAGCACACTCCTCGACGAGCCTCACCCGGACCATGCCTTCGATGCGCCTCGACTTCTGAGACCTTCGTCGGGCACCTTCGAATGTCTCCCTCCGGAGCACACTTCGAATTCCTTGCCTCCGCAGAGGACTTGTTCCACCAACTCCGAAGTCACTCCATTCGGAGTACCTTCGAAGTGCCTCACCTCCGAGGACTTTGTCTCGGAGTACCTTCAGCCGGAGCCACGCTCCGCACTCTCTGCCTTCACCTGGCACGCCTTGACCCGAGGACCGACCCGGACCACCTTCGCAGCCACCGTGACGGAGCTCATCGCTCCCCTGGCATCAAGCCTCCCGCTTGACCCAGGTTCACCTGCTACGTTCGTCCGTAGCCACCGAAGTCCCTGCGCACCACAGACAAGCAGACAAGTGTATCCAGTACTCCGGAGACCTCTCCGGGTTAGCAGCCTCCGGCACACACTCCGGTGTACCGCCCCAAGTACCGAAGCCCCTTCGGTACACACCCAGTCATCGTGTACTGTCGGACCCCTCCGACGAGCACACCCCGCTGCAACAGCTGCAGCAAGCAAACACCGAACACCCTTCGGTGAGACCACCTCCGAACACACTTCGGTGGTCCAACCTCCGAAACCCCTCCGGAGGTACCCTTCGAACAAAGGGTAAAAATCCTGTCAATCACTCATCACAAAACACCGAAACCAACCCTTGGTTTCTCACAACTCATGGTCATTCTTATCGTGTTTATAACTTGGAGACTAACACTGTCATCGAGTCATGTGATGTGACTTTTGATGAATCAACCCCCTCTGTTAGTTTTGCTTTTGAACAGGCAAATGAACACGACATGGAACAAACCTTATTTGAAGAAGAAGATCCCGGAGAATTCGAGGATGAACCCCTACTACCCTCGACATCGTCCCCCAAATCTGACCCCGCTTCAACTACTTCGGCACGAGGTCCCAAAGCGACTACCTCAACATCGGTCATCTTGGACCACTTCAACGCACAAGTTGAGGGGGAGACTGCATCCCGCCGCGAGGCTCCACATCATGTTCAAAGGATGCACCCTCTCGAGCAGATCATTGGTGAGCTTGATCAAAGGGTAACTCGTTCACATGCCCATTTCACTAATGCTGCCTTTGTAGCTTCTTTCGAGCCCTTAGATGTTAGTCATGCACTTTCTGATTCTAGTTGGATCAATGCCATGCATGAAGAGCTTGAAAATTTTGAGAGAAACCAAGTCTGGACTTTAGTTGATCCTCCACCAAATGTTCATTTCATTGGAACAAAATGGATTTTCAAAAATAAACAAGGGGAGGATGGGACAATAGTTAGAAACAAGGCTAGACTTGTAGCTCAGGGCTTTTCTCAACTAGAAGGGATTGATTTTACTGAAACTTTTGCACCTGTTGCTCGCCTTGAGGCCATTAGGATTTTGCTTGCCTTTGCGACATCCCGGGGATTCAAACTCTATCAAATGGATGTCAAAACTGCTTTTCTTAATGGCTTCATAGGTGAAGATGTTTATGTAAAACAATCCCCTGGTTTTGAAAACCCCAAGTACCCACATAAAGTCCTTAAACTTCATAAGGCTCTTTATGGACTCAAGCAGGCCTCTCGAGCGTGGTATGATAGACTTACGTCTTTTCTGCTTGAGCGAGGGTATTTGATGGGCTCTGTTGATAAAACTTTGTTTACTCTCAAGCATGGCAAAGATTTCCTCCTAGTGCAGATTTATGTGGATGATATCATCTTTGGTGGCTCTTCTCATGCTTTAGTTGCCGAGTTTGCAGATACCATGAGCAGGGAATTTGAAATGTCGATGATGGGTGAACTCACCTTTTTCCTTGGTTTGCAAATCAAGCAAAGCAAACAAGGTACTTTCGTCCACCAGACGAAGTACACCAAGGACCTGCTCAAGAAGTTCGACATGTCCGATGCGAAGCCCCTCGCCACTCCAATGGCTACATCTGTAGCATTGGACCCTGACGAAGATGGAGAACCCGTAGATCAGAAGGAGTTCCGAAGCATGATCGGCTCCCTCCTCTACTTGACTGCTACGAGGCCGGACATACACTTCGCGGTGTGTCTGTGCGCTCGTTTTCAGGCTTCACCACGAGCTTCGCACCGCCAAGCGGTTAAGCGCATCCTAAGGTATCTCAAACACACCCTTGAATTTGGCATATGGTATTCAGCATCTTCATCTTTATGTCTTTGAGGTTATTCCGATGCGGATTTTGCTGGGTGTAGAATTGATAGGAAGAGTACCTCTAGTACTTGTCATTTTCTGGGTACTTCTTTGGTTTGCTGGTCTTCCCACAAACAGTCTAGTGTTGCACAATCGACGGCTGAGGCCGAATATGTTGCTGCAGCTAGCTGTTGCTCTCAGATTTTGTGGATGACTTCCACTTTGCGGGATTTCGGGTTAGATTATAAGAGTGTTCCACTTTTCTGTGATAACACTAGTGCTATTTGTATTGCAAACAACTCGGTTCAGCACTCCAGAACCAAACACATTGATGTACGGTATCATTTTCTCAGAGATCACAATGAGAAGGGTGATATTGAACTTCAATATGTAGATACCCAACACCAGCTTGCCGACATTTTTACAAAACCCCTCGATGCTTCTCGATTTGCTTACTTGCGTGGGGAACTTGGCATTTGTCACCCTTACGGCATTTTGTGAGGGGGAGCTGTTTTAGATGGATATGCCTTTGCTAATTGTGTTGAAATTGCATTTACATATTTTTGCACTTATATGCGTGCTTATAATCCATGACATCATGACAGCTCAGCTCTTTTTAATTTATCTGGAACATTCATGTGCATGATGCCTTCTTTTCAAAATCAAATTGTGCTCACTACTTAGTCCTGAATCTAGCATGTTTAGGCAGGACTGCTTTAGCTATCTTTTATCTGCTTGATAGCAAGACACTGTTCATTGGATGCTAAAAATTGCAACTTGAAAAATTGTTCTATATTTTCATGGATATTCATAAAGTGCCAAACAATTGGTTCACTAAGTTACAATCAACATATCCATGATTTGCCTGTTTTAAGAGAAAAGATCCAGGTGGGTTTATTTGTCGCACTACCCTATTCTAGACTGCTTACCATTGCACATTGGTCTGAACTGGAATAGTGCAGTGTTTGCCAAAATCATTGCCTTAAGCTTCTTATGGTTTTCATGCCTAGGCTTGGCCTGATTGGAAAGTATAAGGTGGACAAACAAATAACCCCTGGCAATAAGAAAAGAACAACAAAAATTCATTGCTTATCAAGTTTGCTTTTCATGCTCCCTTTGAACTGGACTTGTCTGTCTAGAGTAGAACTTGACTAGCTTTGCGCAGTTCTTGCTTTTACTTGTCTAGTTTCCTTGACTAAGTGGTGATGCTTTTATTTCAAAAATGATCAAATCACATGCTTCATCATGTTTTTAGAGAATGTTAAATTGAGCTGAGCCCATGATCATTGGTGTTATTGTTGGCATATTTTTGCTTCATATGTCTTTGCAATTCTGCTCATTTCGAAGCTTTGCATCTTTTTCATGCTCCTTGATGCTTGCATTGCCAAAGGGGGAGAAATTCCTAAAAAGGGAGAGACTTGCTTCGTTCTCTGCCGCAAGGGGTATAATTTCCAAAGGGGGAGAACATTTGACATAAAGGGGGAGTAGGTTCTTTATTGCCAAAGGGAAAATTTAACTCAGGGGGAGTTTTTATTGCCGAAGGGGCTTTTTACTCTTGTGAGAAAGGGGGAGGAAAATTCTTTTATCAAGTGACATGATTTGGCTCTTTTCTGTGTTTTTATGGTCACTTGTGTGCTGAAAGTTTTAAAATTTCTTGGACTTTAAAGTTGGTTGTCAATGCACTCATCAAGGGGGAGATTGAGAAACCAAGAGTTGGTTTCGGTGTTTGTGATGAGTGATTGACAGGCTTTTTACCCTCTGTTCGAAGGGTACCTCCGAAGGGTGTTCGGAGGTTGGACCTCTGAAGGTGTTCGGAGGAGGGTACCTCCGGAGGGGTTTTCGGAGGTAGTACCTCCGAAGGGTGTTCGGAGGTGGTTTCACCGAAGGGTGTTCGGTGGTTGCTTGCTGCAGCTGTTGCAGCGGAGTGTGCGTGTCAGAGGGGTCCGACAGTACACGATGACTGGGTTTGTACCGAAGGCTTCGGTACTTTGGGCGGTACACCGGAGTGTGTACCGGAGGTTGCTAACCTGGAGAGGTCTCCGGAGTACTGGATACACTTGTCTGTTTGTCTGTGGTGCGCAGGGACTTCGGAGGCGACGGACGAACGTAGCAGGTGAACCTGGGTCAAGCGGGAGGCTTGATGCCAGGGGAGCGGGGAGCTCCGTCACGGTGGCTGCGAAGGTGGTCCGGGTCAGTCCTCGGGTCGAGGCGTGCCAGGTGAAGGCAGAGAGTGCGGAGCGTGGCTCCGGCTGAAGGTACTCCGAGGCAAAGTCCTCGGAGGTGAGGCACTTCGAAGGTACTCCGGATGGAGTGACTTCGGAGTTGGATGGAACAAGTCCTCTGCGGAGGCAAGGAGTTCGAAGTATGCTCCGGAAGGAGACATTCGAAGGTGCCCGACGAAGGTCTCAGAAGTCGAGGCGCATCAAAGGCATGGTCCGGGTGAGGCTCGTCGAGGAGTGTGCTCGGGGAGAGGCACTACGACGAAGTGCTCATGGAATGCTTCATGCGGAGGCTTTGGACGAAGGAGGGACTTCGAAGGGTGGTACTCCGAAGGTGGGGCTTCGGAGCGAGGCTAGCTCTAGAGTGTGGTTGTCTTGTGGTGCTTCGGCCTGCATGGCTTTGGTACACGGACTGACGGAGTTCGAGCTGGGTGAAGCTGCGAAGCCATGGTGATCCACTCCGGAGGTGTTGGTGCGAAGGCCCAAGGGCTTTGACGGCTTCGGCTCAAAACCGTCACTGTATCGGAGGTCATCTTTGGCGAGGCGAAGGCCACCAGGCTCAAGGCTTCTCGCCGAAGCTACCGCACCCTCGCGTGCGAAGGGAGGCTCCGGAAGGTCAAAGACTGCAAAGGCTGACACTGTCTGCTCTGCAAAAAGCTGACATTGTCCCCTCTGCAAAGCTGACAGAGAAGCCTCCAAAATAAAGGTGGACTACCTTTTGTACCCCTTAGTTCTGTAGAGACAAATCCTTTGTAAACCCTAGGGGTAAAGTAGTCATTTCCTTTGGGTGAACTGTGGGCTATAAATATGGGGGCTCGGTAGGTAACATTTAACACTTTGAGCATTTACTGTTGAGCTCCTGTAGCCACATACCTCGCTGTATTCATCCAGAGTTCAATCTATTTGTGTTCCTTGTTCAAGCGGCGAAGCCCTGCTTCTTTGTGCTTTTTGCTTGAGCTCGCGTTACATACCTCGCTTGTTGTAGTGCACCGAAGCCTGTCTAGGCGAAGGTTGTCTTTGTGCGAAGTGTGTTTTTCAGCATGCTGTCGCTCTGTGTAACTTGAGGCTAGACCTCACAGCTTACTAGCGAATCCCTGATCGAGGCTCGTTTTGCTTCTTGTGTCGAAGCCCTTAGCGAAGTCCGTTTGTGTGCGTGTAGATCTTCGTGTACTAAGCACAGCACCAGTTGCTGCTGCCAAGTACTTGGTCGAAGTCCTCAGAGGGTTGTCCACTCTTGCGAAGGGTGAAGTGCGAAGCCTGCTCGAAGCACCCTGTGTGCGGAGCCTGCACTGACCTAGCAGAGTAGATTTTCGAGCGTTGTTAGTGGAGCGAAGTCTTCTTGGCTTCGATCTTTTGCTCCTGCGAAGCCTGTGTTCGGAGCTGTCGAAGTACCTCCGAACCAGACCTTCGAAGGTAGTGTTCGAAGCCTATTCCGCAGAAGACAGGATTAAAACCGAAGGCTGTTTTTAGCCTGAAATTTTAAAAAGCTCCCGTTCAACCCCCCCCCCCTCTGGTCGCCATTTCCGGTCCAACAATCTAAGTGCTCGAAAGAAGCAATAAAAGTGGAATCAATGAAATGAGCATGAGAACATGTTACCCTTTCATCAAGCTCACCAATGATCTGCTTCGGAGGATGCATCCTTTGAACATGATGTGGAACCTCGTGGCGGGATGCAGTCTCCCCCTCAACTTGTGCGTTGGAGTGGTCCAAGATGACCGATGTCGAGGTAGTTGCTTCGGGACCTTGTGCCGAAGTGGTCGAAGCGGGGTCGGCTTCGGGGGTCGATGTCGAGGGTAGTAGGGGTTTATCCTTGAAATCTCTGGGATCTTCTTCTTCGAAGATGATCTGCTCCATGTCGTGTTCATTTGCATGTTCAAAGGTAGAACTAACATAGGGGGTTGATTCATCGAAAGTCACATCACATGAGTCGATGACAGTGTTAGTTTCTAAATTATAAGCACGATAAGAATGACCATGTGTAGTGTAACCTAAAAAGATCCCGTCAAAAGAGCGCGACTCAAATTTATCCAAATTTCCACGTTTAAGATAAAGCAACGACAACCAAAGACTCCAAGATGAGTAACTTTGGGTTGTCTCCCAAAACGTAGCTCATAAGATGTCAAGTTCAAAATTGAGCGCAAGAAGATTCGGTTTGAGATATAACAAGCAGTGTTCATGGCCTCAGCCCAGAATTTTCTAGGAGTCCTATGCTCATCGAGCATCGTCTTAGCCATCTCAACTAAAGTGCGGTTCTTTCTCTCAACAACACTGTTCTGTTGAGGAACCCGCGGAGCAGAGAATTTATGTTCTATGCCATGCTCCATGCAAAAGTCAACTAAGAGACTGTTCTTGAACTCAGTGCCATTATTACTTCGAATGAATTTCAATGCACCAGGGAGTTCAGTGAAAAGTCTCAAAACCAAACTCCGAAAGTGTGAAAACACTTCATCCTTGTTGGCAAGAAAGAAGACCCAAGAGTAGCAAGAGAAATCATCGACAATTACTAGCACATACTACTTGCCTCCTAAAGAACTAACCCGAGAAAGACCTACAGTGTCCATGTGGAGAAGTTCTCCGGGTTGCTCAGTCATCACCGTGGTGAGTGGCGAGTGCGAAGCGGCAATCATTTTTCCATGTCGATATGGAGCGCAAACTAAATTCTTCTCAAACTTGAGCTTCGGGAATCCTCGGATCAGACCTAGGGTACTCAGGCGAGCGAGCAACTCAAAGCTCATATGCCCTAGTCTCCTATGCCACTTCCAAAGCTTAGAAGTAGAATGTGCAACAAGACAATGAGAAGAACCAGATGACTCAGAAAAATCAGCTCCAAAAACTCTCCCAGCTCTAAAGATCTTACAAACCACAACGCCATCAGAATTGAGTACTTGCGAAGTATCGCGATGGAATCGCACTTCGAAGCCCTCATCAAGCAATTGAGATACAGAGAGCAAATTGTATCCCAAGTTTTCAACCAATGCAACATTTTTGAGAGTGAAATTTGAGTTGATTCTTACCACACCTTTACCTTTCACTCTACTCCTTCGATTGTTGTCGAAGGTGATATGTTCCTTTTGCTTGGTTGTTGTGAGGCTGGAGAACCATGTTGCATCTCTAGTCATATGGCATGAACAACCGGAGTCCATGATCCACGTGCCCTCCAAGCCTCGGTCTGGCGCCTACACATGATAAGAAAATCTCGATCGCTCAGTGCTGGGGTGAGTGAATACATGACGAGGCATCCAGCACTGAGTGATACGAGTAGTAGGCACAGTAAAAGTAGACTGTCTACGCACAGGATAATCAGAATGATGCAAAGTGCGAGGTCTACCTACATGCAGTGATCCAAAAACATGACGAGGTCTCCTACTCTGATGAGGTACAAAGCTACTCATCCGGGGTCTACCACCATATGGAACATGGTGAACACCTCGAGGAGCAAAACCTCTCCGAGAAATACGAGGAGCCTCGAAAATAGAACGTGAGTAAAACTCAGACTCATGCATACCCCGAGATGGGTAATGCATGTCCTGGAAACTCATCGCCTGAGAGCGTCGCTCATCCTTGATGCGACGAAAACAGAACCCAACCAGATGACCCACCCGCTAATAGTAGGAACAATGAAAAATTCTCCTAGGGGCACTCTCATGGGTCATAGGAGCAACTCTCACTGGCTCCTTGGGCTTCTGCTGAGTGGTTTTCTTGGGAGGAATTTTCTTGGTAGGAGGAGTTGTTTTCTTTGGGGTTCGGGTAGGCTTTTTGGTTGATGGAGTGTCTAACAGGGCTCTTTCTTTCTCTAAGGTAGTGGGTGAGGTAAAAACAGTTTTGTTCTCACTGTCTGAGGGATGTTTGAGGGAGTCCTCTCAAAACACAATTCTAGAGCTAACTCTACCCTATCAGCACACATCTTGGTCTTGGCCAAGAGCAAATACATCCTACCCTTTCCCTTAGTGCATTTGTTAACCACAGAAAGAAGGTATTCATTTTCAGTCATGAGGTTCTCAGCTCGCTCTCTAACAGTGCCTAGATGGTCCTTAAGAGTTATGCAAGTGTCACACACAGGTTGCACATCCTTAGAACTACCGGCCCTCTCCAATCTAGCCTCTAAATCATGAACATGCTTATCATGTAAATCAATGCTCTCATGTAATAAAGAACAGTTCATGCATTCATTTATATCATGAGAACTAGAATCAACCATCAAAAGCTGCTTCTGTGCAGTCTCAAGCTCAGAAAGAGTTTGAGAATGCACAGAACGCAACTGAGCAAGCTCACTCATGATAATAGTTCAAGATTCACATTCAGCATCATTAACCCTAGACTTAAGCATGGCATAATCAGTAGAAACAGATTCTAGCCTAAGTCTAAGGTCTTTTCTATCTCTAGCGGCTTGCATAAGTAATATATCCTGACCAAGAACTACTTCATTCAGTTCATCTAATTTAATTGCAAGCTGGTCATAGGATAGAGGTACCTCAGATGAGTCAAGCTCATCGCCGCTGTGATCGCTGTCGGCCATGAAGCAAAGGCCGGTGAAATCTCGTCCCTTCTTGTCCTTCTTCTCCTCCTTCCTTGGAGACTCCTCCTCCTCAAAGCTCGACTCCTCAGTTGAGGAAGTGTCGATGTCATTGAGAGCAGCAACAAACGCTCTGGAAGCGGCTTTGGCTACTCTCTTAGCCACCTTGCCGCGTTTGCCCTTCACAAAAGGCTTCCTCTCCTTTTTGTGGTATTTGGGGCGCTCACTCTCATCTCTTTTCTTGAGTTTAGGGAAATTGGCCTTGATGTGAGAAGTGTCCCATACTCAAAACAACCACTAAAACCACTTCTCCTCTGATCCTGTCTCTCATGATGAAAACGGGTGAACCTTCTGGCAATGAGAGTAAGCTCATCATCATCCAGAGTATCCACTTGCTCCTTAGTGACGGAGACCAGGGAGGACAAAGCAAAACCATCTGCAAAAACACAAATGCCTGATGTGCTTGGTTCTGCAGTGGTACCATGGCTAGTGCTAGAAACTAGTGCCAATGGCTATGGCAAAAAGTTCCTATGAACTGCAAGAGATGCCTTGGCAATCTTTGTGGACTTCAGCTTGCTGAAGAGCTCATCGCAGGCCAATGTGTCATAACCTGGGGACTCCTCAATGCTGGATATCTTCACTTCCCATGTGCTACGATCAAGAGCATAGAGAAGCTCAATAGCCCTATCATGATCATTGTAAGCAAGCGTCTCGTTAGACCGCAAGTTACTCACTATCGCATCAAATCGAGAAAACATGGCATCTATAGATTCACCAAGTGCCTGCACAAACAGTTGATACTGTTGATTGTATGTGCTTTGGCGCCTAGCCTTAATCTGTGTAGAGCCCTCATGAAAAATAGTGAGCGTAGTCCAAATCTCCCTAGCTGTCCTAAGGTGATGCACCCTATCAAACTCACTCCGACTCAAACCAATGAACAGTATATTTCAAGCCTTGGAGTTGGCATTATACTGATCCTTCTCTGTTTGAGAGGTGCGAGTTTCAGGGATGGAGTATTGTGAGTCCATAATCTCCCAAATTGCATTTCCTTGGCTTAGCAAGTAAGCCTCCATGCGCACCTTCCAGTATGCAAAATCCGTCCCATCGAACAGAGGTATTTTAGTAACTTTGTCCATGTCGCCAACAGATCACAAAACCAGTTAAGGTCAACTGGTGATCTTAACCTGCTCTGATACCAATTGTTGGACCGAAAACGGCGACTAGAGGGGGGTGAATGGGAGCTTTTAACATTTCAGACTAAAAATAGCCTCTTGTTTTACTTCTGTCTTTTGCGGAACAGGCTTTGAACACACCCTTCGAAGTTCTGGTTTGGAGGTATTTCACAGCTCCGAAATCAGGCTTCGCAAGGAGCAAAAGTTCGAAGCCAAGAAGACTTCGCTCCACCCATAACCCTGAAAATTCAGCTCTGCTAAGTCAGTGCAGGCTCCACACACAGGGTGCCTTCGAGCAAGCTTCGCACTTCACCCTTCGCAAGAGCAGACTTCCCTCTGAGGACTTCGATCAGCTCTGCTAAGTTAGTGCAGGCTCAGCACACTAGGTGCCTTCGAGCAGGCTTCGCACTTCACCCTTCGCAAGAGCAGACTTCCCTCTGAGGACTTCGACCAAATACTCAGCGCTAACAACTGGTACTAGGCTTCGCACTTCAGAAGTCTAAACGCACACTGAACACACTTCGTTGAGGACTTCGACAAGGGAAGAAAACGGGCTTCGATTCAGCACAGAGACAGTGCTTCGCTAGTAATCAGAGAGGTCTAGCCTCCAGTTTACACAGAGCGAACAAACACTGAAAAACACACTTCACCCAGACAGACTTCTCACACACCTCTCCAGAAAAACTCACAAGAAGATGGTGCACAAAGAAATCAAAGCATGCAGTGCAACACAAAATACAAGTTCACGCACAAATGAGAATAGAATCAAAGTTTCATTACTTGAACAGGAAACACAAAATGAACTCACAGGATGAACACAAGAGTATGTGGCGGCTAGCACAGGAGCTCAAAAATGACTACTAAAAGTGTTGAAGTGACCTAGCTAGCCTCCACTATTTATAGCCACTATTCAGCCCTGTGAATAGACTACTTTACCCCTAGGGTTTACACCGGTTTTGTCTCATCAGAACAGGGGGTACAGCTGGTAGTCTACTTTATTTGGAGGCTTCTTTTGTTAGCTTCGCAGAGGGGACAGCACCAGCTTTTGCAGAGCAGACGCGGTCAGCCTTTGTAGTTTTGGACCCTTCTGAAGCCCCCCTTCGCACGCGAGGGGTGCGGTAGCTTCAGTGAGAAGCCTTGAGCCTGACGGCCTTCGCTTCACCGAAGTCAGCCTTCGATACAGAGACGGTTTTGAGCCGAAGCCGTCAAAGCCCTTGGGCCTTCGCACCAACACCTTCGGAGTGGACCACAACGGCTTCGCAGCTTCTCCCAGCTCGAACTCCGTCAGTCCGTGTACCGAAGAAATGCATGGCCGAAGTACCTCAAGTCAGCCTCACTCCGGAGCCAGCCTCACTCCGAAGTCAGCTTCACTCCGAAGCCAGCCTCACTTCGGAGTCAGCTTCATTCCGAAGCCAGCCTCACTCCGAAGCCCCACCTTCGGAGTACCACCCTTTGAAGTCCCTCCTTCGTCCAAGGCCTCCGCATGAAGCATTCCATGAGCACTTCATCGCAGTGTCTCTCCCCGAGCACACTCCTCGACGATCCTCACCCGGACCATGGCTTCGATGCACCTCGACTTCTGAGATCTTCGTCGGGTATACCTTCGAGTGGCTCCCTCCGGAGCACACTTCGAATGCCCTGCCTCATTGTTGAGGACTTGGTCCACCATACTCCGAAGTCACTCCATTCATAGTACCCTTCGAAGTGCCTCGCCTCCGAGGACTTCGTCTCGGAGTACCTTCAGCTGGAGCCACACTCCGCACATACTGCCTTCTCCTAGCGCACCTCGACCCAAGGTCCGACCTCGACCCCTTCGCAGCCTTCGTGACGGAGCTCCCTGCTCCCCTGGCATCAAGCCTCCCACTTGACCCAGGTTCACTTGCTACGAACCGTCCGTCGCCTCCGAAGTCACTTGCGCACCACAGACAAACAGTCAAGTGTATCCAGTACCCCGGAGACCTCTCCGGGTAAACAACCTCCGGCACACACTCCGGTGTACCTCCCAAATTACCGAGACCTTTGATACGACCCAATCATCGTGTACTATTGGACCCCTCCGATAGGCACACTCTGCTGCAACAGCTGCAGCCAACAGACCCACCGAACCCTTTGGTGAAACAACTTCCGAACCCCTTCGGAGGGACCCCTTCGAATCAGAGGATAAAATCTGTCAATCACTAATCACAGATTCCGAAACCAACCCTTGGTTTCTCGGTACCGAAGGCTGACTTCGGTGAAGCGAAGGCCGTCAGGCTCAAGGCTTCTCACCAAAGCTACCGCACCCCTCACGTGCGAAGGGGGCTTCAGAAGAATCCAAGACTGCAAAGGCTGACCATGTCTGCTCTGCAAAAGCTGATGTTGTCTCCTCTGCGAAGCTGACAAAAGAAGCCTCCAAATAAAGTAGACTACCAGTTGTACCCCCTGGTTCTAATAAGACAAAACCAGTGTAAACCCTAGGGGTAAAGTAGTCTATTCACAGGGATGAATAGTGCCTATAAATAGTGGAGGCTAGCTAGGTCACTGTAACACTTTGAGCAGCCATTTTTGAGCTCCTGTGCTAGCCGCCACATACTCTTGTATTCAGTCTGTGAGTTAATTTTGTGTTCCCTGTTCAAGCAATGAAACTTTGATTATATTTTCATTTATTGTTTGAACTTGTATGCCTACTTTGCACTGCATGTTTTGATTTCTCTGTGCACCATTTTCTTCTGGGTTGAGTTTGTGCACTGGATTTCTTATGGAGAAGTATGTGAGAGGTATGTTCGTGTGAAGTGTGTGTCTTTCACTGTCTGTTCGCTCTGTGTAAACTGGAGGCTAGACCTCTCTGATTACTAGCGAAGCACTGTGCTTGGGTAGAATCGAAGCCCATTTTCTTCCCTTGTCGAAGTCCTCGACAAAGTGTGTTCTGTGTGCATTTAGACCTTCGAAGTACGAAGCCTAGTACCAGTTGCTAGCGCTGAGTGTTTGGTCGAAGTCCTCTGAGGAAAGTCTGCTCTTGCGAAGGGTGAAGTGCGAAGTCTGCTCGAAGGCACCTAGTGTGCAGAGCCTGCACTTACTTAGCAGAGCTGAATTTTCAGAGTTGTGAGTAGAGCAAAGTCTTCTTGACTTCGAACTTCTCCTCCGTGTGAAGCCTGGTTCCGGAGCTGAGAAATACCTCCGAACCAGAACTTCGAAGGGTGTGTTCGAAGCCTGTTCCACAGAAGACGGATTTAAAACAGAATGGCTATTTTAGTCTGAAATTTTAAAAGCTCTCATTCACCCCCCCCCCCCCTCATCTGGTCGCCGTTTCCAGTCCAACAAAAAGCAACTCAACCTAGCGTTGAGAAACACCAAGTGGATTAACCCCATCCACCTCCCGTATCATTAGTGCACTCAATATCTGATATTGGGATATCGGAATACTATGACGTCTTCATATTAGGAAATACAAAAACGTTAACTAAAGTGTAAAAAATTTCATCAATTATCTCGAGTTTAGAGAAGCATATAATCAAAAGACTATGATTGCTGACACATAATTATATACATCAATTACTAAAACCTCTAAAAGATCTAGATTTAGAATCCATGGTAAGGTACAAAACGCGCTCGAGCAGAAACAAATAAAAAAAGTAATTTAAGTAGAGTTAGCCTTCCTCACAAAATAAATGTATTATCATCAGTAATACCTACACCTCCAAAAGTTTCAATGTAGGTTTCAAATATGTTTTCATCCGTAATCAATATGGAAACTATAATGTATAATGTGGTAAGACGTAAGGCGAGGCTCATAGCACAAAGATTCATGCAGAGACCCGAATTAATTTCAATCAAACATTCTATCTAAGTGGAATTATTGTTTGATAAATTATTTCTTTTGACAATATAAAAATCGTGCCCGTTGCTGGTGCTATTGTCCTCGGTGAATCACTGCCATGAGCATGGCGGGTTCCTCAGCTATTATATTGCCTCGCCATCAATGCACGCTACAAGGAGTTCATGTATTAACTTGTATAGTTTTACGAGTCGTTGTTTTAAACTGATATTATAATTAAAGAGAGGATATCTAGATAAATATTAATTTATCAATCTTTTTCTTCCACTACATACCCACCAGAATTAAGAAAAAAACCCTATTTTTTGCAGTACACGTCTACACGCATTCATCATTCTCCATTTACGTGAAATCCGGAGAATTAAGCTGAAAATATCTCTTTTTATCACTAAACGCCTTTATCATCGTCTATTTACGTGCAGTCCGGAGCAGTCGCTGTCGACGTTGTTAGCGTCGACCAGTTTGCAAGTGCAACGTGATCAATGTGTTTAGTTTTGAGATGATGCTAATTAATTGTGGCCTCAAGACGAGCCACTAATTGAAAAAAATCAGAACAGACTTAGATAGAGAATTAACCCTTCATTATGTTTGAGTTCTTCCTTCTCTCTACATATTAGCAAGTAATAAGCAATAGCATTGTCTTTACTTGTGTTTTCAGTTGTTAACAACTATGGACTGGTTGATTGAGCTTTTTACAGCTGCGGTTTAGAAGCCGAGATATGTGACCAAAAAATAATTTTAATATTTGTTATTAGTGGTATTTAACCAAGGATAAAAATTTAAAAAATAAAAAAAAACATAAATTAGTTTATTCTGAAATTAAAATTTGTCTAGATAAAAAATTGCGATTGTATGATTTAATGGATTTTTGATAGATAAATAAGGGCAAGAGATCGAGGGTACGTGCGAGCGAATTTTTTTAAATAATAATATTTTTTTAAAAAAAATAAATATGTATATCTGTTTTAAAAATTTACAAAAGGAGCATTCAGTCGGCATTTGAAGTGCCGACTGAAGCCACGTCAGCTCCAGTCGGCACTTTTGCGTGTCCACTGAATGCTACTTCTGTAATTTTTTAAAACGGGCATACATACAGATTTAAATTTTTTTAAAAAAATATTATTTAAAAAATTCACGTGCGAGCTTCAAATGAATGGTTTTTATTCTCGTTCATATTATTGATTCTTTGGGGAAGAAGAAAAGAAGAAGATGAAGTGGACACATGTCACATGTGTACGCTTGTATGTGACAGTCTGATTGCCATGCTTTCGGAATATGTATCTTATCTCTGCTAAACACATCTTTTCGAGAGAGAAAAATCTGCTAAACACGCGGTTTCTTCTCTTTACCCATCCAGGGAAACAACCCTGCTGTATCACGAACTGTTCAAGTTACAGATCACGAACTGGTGATCACTACATACTAAATAGTAAATACAGCTAATAGGCTTAACTGAAACATGAACGGAACGCCAGATGATGGCACAGCAGTGGAGCTCTCGGTTCATCAAGGAACGAAATATCCAATGAAGAGATGTTCTCATCTCACAACCAAACACAAATCATGAGATATTTACTGCAACGATCAAAAAAAAGAAATAGTTTTTCTCTGCAACGAGGAAATAAAAGGAGCGGGTTTTTCCTCCAAGAAAACAGAGCAGTTCATCAAGACAAAATAATCTTAATCAACCTTGATCGGTGAGCTTAACTAAGCTTTAATACTCTTGTTCAATTGTAAAAAAACTCTGCTTTCTTGCTCTGCGCTCTCATGGAGTTCTTCTTCCCCGCCTTGGCGCCGACGAGCTCCATCTGGTCCTGCAGGTACTTGTGCAGCAGCGCCGCCCGGTGCCCACCGTCCTCCTCCCTCTCTGGCGATGGCCGTTCGCCGCCGCCCATGTAGCACCCCGACCCCTTCGTAACGGCCGTCTTCATCCTCCTCCGGCGGCGGCGGAACCGGACGACGGCGACGGCGAAGCATAGCAGCGGCAGCCCGAGGAGCACCAGCGGCACAACGACCGGCAGCAGACAGAGCGCCACTACCGAAGACCGCCACACCGGCGCGCTCCCGGCGCCCATGCATCTAGAGGAGAGCCGGCGACTTCAGGAGACAGTGAGAGGCAGGAGGCGGCTTATGGCCATCGCCTTCTTGGAAGTTAGATGCTCTGCTTCCTTTTTAAGTAAAAAACCTTTTATTTTATTTTATTTTATTTTATTCTTGTTTTTTATTTTAATCTCTTGTGCTTGTGTGTAAAGCTTCTCCTCCTCTCGTTTTTTATACTTTTTATCTCCTGGCTCCGGCTTGATAATTTCCTTGCTTTCATAATTTTTGAAGAAATTTTAATAGTTTTCTATGGGTTGTTACCTACTGTTTTCTTTAAATTGAGTTCATTTGTGGACATCAATTCAGACCTCTCATGCAACGAGTTAATTTGACCGATTCCGACAAATTATACAAGATTGACCACAAGTTTGATGATTAGGAAACAAACAATTTATAAACATGTGCACGCCACACAATTCAGAGAAAATTCCCGTGTCGAAATTGACATGCATTGGGATAGAAAATACATAGCATATACGTGTGAGGTAATAAAATATTTTCAACTAATATACTATTGTTAATTAATTATTTAAAATTTTCAAATATCTTTACAACAAATTGATTAAAATAAATTAAAAGTAAGGAGATATACTTATGGCTCAAACCCAAACGGCCGAACCCCTCACGTCTTTATCCGTCCTTGTATGCATATATTCATATTGCAAAAGAAACGCAACCATGTTGATTTGTCAGTTTGGTCCATTTTCGATCCAAAAAAATCTGGGCACTTTGATGGCGTGACGAATCCGATTTCGTAATAAGAAATTCACGGAGAGCACGAGCCTCCATTAATGCTGGATCAAAACAGTCTTATTGTTGTTGTTGTTTTACTATTAATCCCTTCGTTAAAAAAAACTTCACTTCTACTTATTTAACTTTTTAAAGAGATTTTATTTCTACCTCCTTATATACTACAATCAAAAAGTTTTATTTTTTAATACTCTTTATATATTATTATCTATTAATTTAAAATACTATTTCTTATTAACGGTGGATAATTTATGAGCATATGATTTACATATATTTATTATTGAATTTATCTTAAAATTAACAAATTTAAGAAATTTTGGCCAATTTGATGCCGTGAGAATTTACTCTATTAATTTTAACCACCCTCAAAGCAAATGTACAAAGTCCGGAATTCGTGGCCACAACTTATTGGCCACCTCTGGCCAGTGGAGATGCTGCGTGTGGGACCCATGCCACGTAGGCTGGAAAAGCGCGCGGATAAGGGTGCCCGCGTCTAGTCCACGTAGGACTCAGCAAGCAAGGACAGACACGTGGGCCCCACATGGCAGTCACGAGGTGGCCAGGCGGGGTGAGTCATCAGTGACTCACTCGCACGGACCCCCAGGCGAGAACTTTTCACGTGGAACAGCTGCGTGCTTGGAAGCTGGGGAAATTTCACTTGCGTTTTTCCACCCAAAAGAAAAAAGGTCAATGGAAAACCACTGAATGTGTTTTCACCTATAAAGGTCTTTGGTGTCATCTATAAATATTCTAGTTTTATCTGGATTTTAAATTATCTCAAGCACAATCGGTGGAGGATGCGAGGATGTTAGGAATTTAGGCATTTTCATATTAAATTTAATCCATAAATAGCATGCGATTATTACGATGACAGATATGTTTACGTGTAAACTACTCGAAGCAGTAGCTTGAAATATGCTCATCATCAAACATAATATCATACCGTTAAATAAATAGATCGCAAAGGTTGCTAGGATGTATCCAGCGAAGTGACTCATGCTCAAAGCACCGGTTGCTACATTCACATTAGTTGTCATAACATGTTGTTCGATGCAGTCGATCGAGGCTTGATTCAGGATGTTGTTCGCAGTGCGGTCCCACGAACGGCGCCGAAAGAAGATATCGCAGCTTGATGCATAACGTTGTTCGTAGTGCAGTCCCACGAACGACGCCGAAAGAAGATGTATACAGCAACGCGAACGGACACTGGGAGGAAGACGACAGCGTGCGCAGCAACCGCGACCGCCAGGATGTGCGCAAGGATGGCGGCGACCACCGGAAGGAGCGAGCGGTCATGAAGACGCTCCGCAAAAACCTGATCGGCGCACATCCGGTAGGTGTCTCAATTACGGGCGTGGTTTCGGAGGCCTACTCTTCCAACTCTCTGTGCGCAGAAGGTTGGAACGAGGCTGGTTGGAGGCAACGACACAAGGAAGAATGTGTGTATATTCTGTCCACCTACTGCCCCTTTATATAGATCTCATGCAGAGGGAGACAGAAGGCCAACAGTCACCGGTAACGGATGCAATAAGGAGAGGAAACCACTGCCATTAATCAGCAGTTTCCATGCGCCATTATCTCATACATTCAAGCGGGGCAGCAGCAATTTCGTGGCATTTAGGGTGGCACGGCGCAGTGGCAAAACATGGTTCCGTTACCGTCGCCGCGCACGCGCATGGCTCGCCACGGCTCGGCACGATGCGGCGTGGCTTGGCTCGGCTCGGCAACGTGTGTGTGCTCGCATGTGGCACGCCCTTAGCCTATCTCAACTTCTTAATATACACACAACAGTCCATCTATTTAAGTTGAGCAAAAAACATATGAACATTTAATACGGGACTAAAGTTTTAGTGCGCCGTAGCATTAATGTGGGTCTTTGCATTTAACGTATTATTGAATAAATCAAAATGGTCCAAGCCCATATATATCCAACAATCCCCACCAATGCGAAGCCACAGAAATGCTCTCGACTTCCAAGCGTTTAATATACCGGTGTTTTGGTGGAAATTGTTAAATTGAACATCTACCTAGAGAAAAGACTACGCTTATTCACAACTGTACAATGGACTATGCTTTGAATTGACAGTTTTGTGTGTAATAAGTTTCATCCAAGTCATTTACTGATACTAGGTTGACAAACGCATTGCCTCTGGTTGGAGCATATAAGTCACACTCCAGAGCCTTTTATGAGTATCTAGAGATTACCTAGATCTCATAAACTGTGACTAGTAGTTGAACTCATATAGGTGTGTTCCTCAAAAGATATTCTGTAGGACAACATCTTTGCTTCAACAAGCCACTTGGAACATGGTGGGGGAAATAATTTTCCCTTAAATAGGGGCCAAATGAAGTCAGGCTCCGAAGACCTTGGGTTCGGAGCCCGTCAACTAGCGAAGCGTCAAGACAAGCTTCGGCACCCTCCGACGAAGATAACTCCGAGTACAACCAAGGTTGACCCCTCTAGGACCCTCTGGAGCCAGCCCTCCGGGACCCCTTTGGTGCCCTCCGGAGCCGGGCCTCCGCGACCCATCCGGTTCCCTCCGGAGCCGGGCCTCCGGGACCCCTTCGGAGCCACTTCGGGGTCCGCTTCGGAGTCCTCTTTGGAGCCCCCTCCGCTAGCTCCGGTCGATGCCCTCCGGCAGGTACTCTGGCTCAGAAGAAATGTCCAAGTACTACTACAGTGTAAAGCCATACCAGGGCCCCACCCTCTAGTATGTTGTATACCAACTCCAGAAGTGATGTATATCTACTATGTCTGTAAAGTCACATATACAGTAGTATAGCTGATGAGGACATCACTGGCTGGGGTATAAATATAATAAAAACAAATGTGTATGCTTTCTATTTTCGATTTACATTTTACATATTTGAGAAAGGGTTGTTGCACCATGAGTTGTTGTTTTAATTCTTTCCAAGATTGAGGTATTTTATCATGTCTACAAAGATGTTTCCAATGATATGCAGCATCTTTAACTAACACTTTAGAGGCAATCATAACCTTTTCTCTTTTAGACATGTTATACTTTTCAAATTCAATATCTACAGCTAGCTCCCATTAATATATGCATGAGGGTCATAATTTCCTTCAAAATAAGGTATTGTACATTTGAACCTAGCTAAAATTTCATCACATACCTCATATTTATCGTGTTGATCCCTTAGGTGTCGATGAAGATGTCAATATTGAGCTTCACTATATCCTATCTCCTTGTGTATCCCTGCCATGATTAGTAGTAGACAAGAAACATACAAATAATAAGTACGCTCATATTAATTACAAGATTGTGAAGGCACAAAGTCACACTCGCTCAATCCTATATCAAGCTCATACAAGTTCTTACCAATGCAAGCATGAAGGTGTTGTACACTGACTTAACCACAAGCACCACGGAATTAGATGTATCGATGCTTTGGCAAAACACTTGGTTGTACAAGCTATAGTCAAATCTATGGAGCTCTAGGTAGGTTGAAATATATAGCAAAGAAAAATAGAAACACATTAGCATAAGAAAATTGAGTAATTGTTCAATGTCGGTATTGTGCTGGTCCTAGGCTTGAACGTACTAGAGACGCGAGCCTAGACACAAACGATATCACCAAACCGACAAAGGTCGAACTAGCTTTCCTTCTCTTTTGTCACAAGTTTTTTCTTCACTTTTTTCGCTCTTTTTCTCTTCTTTTTTTTGGTGCGACTTTTTTTCTTTTTTTTTGAGCACCCTTCTGCCTTTTCTTTTTTCCTTTTTTTAAAGAACAAAAAATGATGAGGTGTATACACAAACTCTTACAACAAGACTCCAGAGCTTTGTACGATCTAAAACAGATAGGAAACTACTGAATCTGAAGATGACTCTAAAATAAAAAACATAGATCTGGTTGTAAGCTTTCCAAAATATATCAAAGCTCGCTAATTCGAGTTTGCATGTTCGAGATATGATCGTTTTAGTAAAACATGTACTGCTTGCCCGGATTGTACTCGAAATCCAACAAAACAAACCGACTCCAATTTGATTTGAACTCAAAAACTAAGGGATAAAAATACCCTAAACAGTTGATAAACAGACTAAAACATGGTGGTAAAAATGTGACAAGAACTCGAAACTCTAAATGAACTAAACACTAAGACTAGCAACTTCACAAGACGATGAAACCAAAAACTCAAAAAGTTGATACCAAGCAGAACTAGTAAAAGGCTCAAAGAGGCTTGGATCTCGGTAATTTTTTTGTGGCTTTTTTTTGGACTGTAGGAAAAAATGAAATAAAAACTCACCGAGCAATGAAAGCTATGATACCACTTGATGGGTACTTGGGACTTGGGTGGCCTGATCTTTCGATGAAAGGATAGAGATAAGATAACTTCGAATGGTAGAAGATGACGTTGATGACCCGACTACAACCGTACGAGACGTTCGTGTTGCGCCTTAGCGATCGATACACCAACTCCAAGGGTTGTTGATCTTATCGGTGATCAACCTTGTTCCTGCAAGCAATCAAAGAACGGGCAATAACAAGATAAAGGAGCAACTACCATTGCTGGATATGAAAGACGCACAAAAGGTAGTTGGGGTTCTGAAACATGAAACCGGCGATCTAACCGATCACGGGTTTACATGGACAAGTAGCATTGGCTAAACTTTTATCTAATCAAAACCCAAATTACAACCGAAGTCTCTAGCATTATTTATAGCTCTAGGTACGTTCCCAAAGTTTGGAAACTTATTACATTTGGAAACTACTAATTATTTCCTAAAGAAATTGACTAGAAAAAAGAAACACACATTGAATTAGTGATTGTGATCTCCTCTGATGGAATCTTGATATGTAGCTAGATCCGTTGGAAAGAGAACATCTCAATATTTCCAAAAAGTCTAAGATCATCCAAATCAGAGTCTCCATTTAAAAGTTATGAACATTTGAATTCGGTGTTGTCCTTGCGGTCTGAATCCGAGTCCAATATTCTCAATCATATAGAACTTTATTTCCACTTTCTCTTGGAACAAAAATAATGTCTCAAACTTGTATATTATATTTAGATGGCCTTGACTTTGTCCCCAATCAACTTCCATGATGTTCCATGCCCTTGATTTTCTCACAACGCATCTCTTAATCCATGTAATAATTTCTGTAATTGAAAACAACAACTCATGGTGCAGCAACCCTTTCTAAAATATGTAAAATGTAAATCGAAAATAGAAAGCATACACCTTTGTTTTATTATATTTATATCCCAGCTGATGATGTCCTCATCATTCGCTCCTTCTTGGCTGCAAACCGTCCTCGGTTTGTTCTGGTGTTCATCATCAATACAACTCCTAGCAATTGAACCATTATTGTGCAGTATCTCTTGTTCTTTAAACATGTGGTGAATTGAAGAAAACCAACTCACCATATCCTTTGTTTGAACAAATGACATCGAATCTATACTTTTAGATATTGGAGTAGGAATTGTGGCATTGCTAAGCAGCCCACAAGGCTCTCCTTCTTGAAAACAAACCTTTGTATTTAAATCAAAACAGGAGACTCTCGAGATAATTGGATTAGTTAAAACACCTTGGTCGAGACTATTATTTTCAGAATTTTCATGTTGTTTCAAATGTGAACATATGTAAACTCTATGTACAAAGTATACTTCTTGATCATTGTATTTGCCAATTACGTGAAAACTCATTTGAGCAGGACATGGCAAATCAGGTCTAGTGAGTAATTTCTCATTTAAAGCACTAAGTTCACAAAGATCATCAAGTTCAAATACAATGAATCGTGGTCAATCTAGCCACCGGTGAATATGTATCAAAGAAACCTTCACCTTCCCTCTGTGAATAGCCTTTAATCACAAGTCTTTCCTCTGTGAATAGCCTTTAATCACAAGTCTTTCCTTGTACCTCTCAATCGTACCATCAGGCCTAAGCATTTTCTTGAAAACCCATTTACTTCCAATGGTTTGCAGCCATAATGACGCTCAACGACTTCCCAAGTACCATTAGACATGATAGAATACATCTCACTCCTTACTACTTCCTTCCACAAGTCAGCATCAGGAGAATAATATGCCTCTTTAATGGTTCTTGGTGTGTCATCCACAAGGTACACAATATAATCATCAACAAAAGATTTTGCAATCCTTTGTCTCTTACTTTTTCAAGTCGCTATATTGTTATCCTCCTTAGGATTGTGCATATGGGGTTCCTCAATGTGTTCTATCGGAATAAAATGCTCAAGGGATTTTTCAGGTTCAGTGCTAGATGCGTCATGTGTAATTTTTATAGGAAAATCACTCTCAAAAAATGTAGCATCTCTAGACTCCATGATTGTACCAACCAGCATGTCCGGTACTCCAGGGTTTATAATTAAGAACCTATATCCAATGTTGTGGAAAGCATAACCAAGAAAAACACAATCAACAGTTTTAGGTCCTAATTTGCGCTTCTTGTTTGTTGTAACAATTGCGTTAGTTACAAATAGGTTTTTATGAGATGGTGTATAGTGTATGGTATGAACCTCGAAGGGTTCTCACAGAGGGAGAGAGGGTTTATACTGGTTCGGGCATCCCAAGAGGGATAATAACCCTACGTCCAGTTTACAGTGGATTTGGCATAGTTTTGCCTCTACTGAGCATGTGTGTATTACAAGGGAAGGGCCCTGCTTTTATAGGCATGCAGGCCAAAGAAAAAGACCCAATTACCCCCTACATGCCATAGGCTTTTTAGGGGTAAGAGGGGAAAAAGGCTAGGCTACTGTACATATAACTTTACAAACGTAGTAGATTTACATCACTTCGGGAGTTGGTATACGGCATACCAGTGGTTGGGGCCCTTGGTATGGCTTTACACTGTAGTAGTACTGGTATATTTCTTCTGGACCAGAGTGCCTATCGGAGGGTATAGGCCAGAGCTCACTGAGGGGGCTCCGAAGAAGACTTCGAAGGGGGCCCCGAAGAGTGGTCCAAAGAAGACTTCGAAGGGGGCCTCGAGGAGGGCTCCGAAGTGGACTCTGAAGCGGCTCTTGGAGAGGGCTCCAAAAGGCTCCAGAGATGAGGGCTTCGAAGAGGGTCCGGAGGATCCCCGAAGACTTGGCTCTAAAAGGGTCCGGAGGGATCTTGGAGGCTTGGCTCTGGAGGGGGCCTAGAGGGGTCCTGGAGTGCCAGGTTCCGGAGGGAGCCTGGAAGCCTGACCTTCAGGGAATAAATCTTTGCTGTACTTGGAGTAATCTTCGATGGAGGGGGGCGAATTTCGTCTTTAGGCTTCGCTAGCCGGCGGGCTCTAAACCCGAGGCCTTCAGAGGCTGACGTCATTTGAACCTTGTTAAGGGAAATATATTTTGCTCAACAGTAGCCCCACGCACGTAGCCCTTCATAGCAAAGGAGTGTCTACCCCTCGGGGCAAATGACACTGAAAAATGATGCTTCAGGGTTGGCAGGCCTTTAGAGCAAGGGGCCGAAGGCCAGCTTCGAATTGCGCAGGCAATAAATGCCCGCATAGAGTGGATGGGATACCCTCAAGGAGTCCAAGCGGCCCCGCAACAGTCGAAATTCAAGTCATTATAGTGCGGGGGGCACGACGGTTTGCTTCAAATTTTACCCTGGCCCCAACGGTCAGGGACTGCGGGGGTCGGGTTCTTGGTGAAAAAACCTTGGTTGCGGGGCGCAGTTGCTTGTTACCGCTTACAAAAAGCCTTGACGTACCACGACACCATTCACGCCTTCATTTTCTCCCTACATTAGCTCTTAGCCACCTTCACCTCTATTCTCCACCTTCATCTTCATGCGCCCTTCGCTTCGAAGCCCCTTAGCATCCTTTGTGCCGAAGGCCTTCGCAAGATGCCGAAGAAAGCTTTGTCAAAGAAGGCCTTGGCTCCGTGCGCGGACTCGAGCTCTGTTCAAGCCCAAGTGGTGGCTGCGGCTGCAACGAAGCCTGCAGTGAGGCGCCTCGAGCTGAGGGACCTCCGGTCACCATCGGACAGGTTCGAGCAGACGTTGGAGCTACGTGCTTCGGTTTCGACGGAGGATTCCATTCGGTGGATTTGCGAGGGGAAGATTGTCGAAGAGATCTTTCTTCGAGTACCTGAGACGTCAAAGAAAATCTGGAGGCCTCGGCTTGACGAAGTAGTTGTCTTTGAGGCCTTCTTCGAGGCAGGGCTCGGGCTACCAGCGGTGGACATGCTGATCGAGGTGTTAAAGGCTTACAACTTCGAGCTCCCTCACTTGTCTCCGAATGCAGTGGCGAGGCTTGTGATCTTCGAGTGGGCCATGAGGGCCGAAGGCTGCGAAGGGTGAGCAGATGTCTTCATCGCCCTTCACGACGCCAGCTGCTAGCCAAAGCGGAGGGAGGGGCTAGATGACATCGAGAGGGCCTTGGCCTTCAGGAGTGCCAACTTCCAGCTCCGCAAAGAATTCCTGAACGACTTCCCAACGAGGGCAGTCAACAACCGATGGTATTCGAGGTGGGACCAAGAGTGGTTCTATGCTTCGGTGGGCGCGGACTCCCCTCTTCAAAGTACCAACGCGCTCATCTCCTACCATCGCGAAGGCAAGGTGTCGTCGAGCTCTAAGACACTCCAATCGAGGATCTTGCTGCTGTGAAAGGGTGGCCTCGAAGATGAGCATGCGAGACTTAGTTGAAGAGTTCATCACCCTTCATCTTAGCCCCCTCGCACTCTCCTGGCCGGAGGACTTGTTTCGGGCTCCGGGCTTGGAGGGTCCGAGCAAAGTATCAACAGAGCGTCTTGGTAAGGCTTCGAGCCTTTTTCCTTCATACTTGTTGAAGTTTAACTTGTGCTGACTTATGAAGAAGCTGCACGAGACGTGCGGCCTTTGGAGGAGGCCATAGTGGTCGCCGAACGCATCGTGGGACCTCCGACACCGGATGAGAAAAACCGAAGGCTCGCCCTGGTGGGGTCTTGGGAGAGATGGAACCGAGTGTGGACCTAGGTCGGCGCTGAGAGGGTCCAGGCACTTCCAGACTTCGCCGGCTTGGCTCCTTTGGCGAGCAGTTCGAAGTGGAAGAGGGCATACGACAGCGAGCCCGAAACTTTGAAGTCTGCGGAATCCTCGAGGGTTCACTCAAATCCCTCGGCGGACGAAGCCCCTAGCGTGGCGGAGCAAGTATCTCTAGACCCCGCTACCGGAGGGGAGCCGGTGGATGCCCCCACTACAACGACCGAAGCGTTGGTGTCGGTGGCTGCTGCGGCGACCGAGGTATTGGCACCGAAGGCTTTGGGGAAGGCTCATTCGGGCGTGGAGCCTGTGGCCCAGCTAGCTCAGTAGAGGGACTAGGGGACACACATCACTCCCGCGGCATTCTGGGACATCTCTTCGGGCGAAGAGGAAGTTGACGGAGGTAGATGCTTGGATCACATTTCTCCTTATACTTGTGTGTATTGACTTGTATTTCTATCAGGTGCTGGTGATGATGCAAGGCCCGCCGTGGCGTATGTGGAGGGGACCTCCGACAGCAGCAGAAGAAACAGTAGCTCGGGGTCCAAGGAGAGCTCTTCGTTTGAGGAAGACGAGGGGGGCAACCGCGGCAGAGGGACCCCTTGGGAACATCAGGAAGAAGAGGTCAATATAGTAGACTAGAGCCCTGCTCCGGAGGGGCCTGTGTTCCCGGCACCCTTGATCCGGCACCTGATTCCGAAGGGGCCTACGATGGAGGCGGCCATCGACTTCTTCTACGACGGTTGTGTGGCTTCGGTGAGGGGGGACTTGGTGGCGCAGCTCAGCCGCGATAGCCAAGTCGACCTCTTCACAAATGCAAGCGAAACCATCCTTCAGGTGAGCGAAGCTTCACACAGGCTTTGTGCAGTAGTTAGTTATTTAGCAGTACTGAACATTTCTTGAATGTTTCTAGGCCTTCGCGCTGACTACGGCGGCAGTGGCCTCCGTGGGCCACCGAGAAAACTTCCTGGCAGAGGAAGGTGAAACCCTTCGGTGCAAGGCTTTGGAGGTCGTAGTATATTTACATCACTTCGGGAGTTGGTATACGACATACCAGTGGCTGGGGCCCCTGGTATGGCTTTACACTGTAGCAGTACTGGTATATTTCTTCTAGACTAGAGTGCCTATCAGAGGGTATAGGCCGGAGCTCACTGAGGGGGCTCCGAAGAAGACTTCGAAGGGGGCCCGAGGAGTGCTCTGAAGAAGACTTCGAAGGGGCCCCGAGGAGGGCTCCGAAGTGGACTCTGAAGCGGCTCCTGGAGAGTGCTCCGAAAGGCTCCAGAGAGCAAAGAGGGCTCAGAGGATCCCCGAAGACTTGGCTCCGAAAGGGTCCGGAGGGATCCTGGAGGCTTGGCTCTGGAGGGGGCCCGGAGGGGTCCCGGAGCGCCAGGCTTCGGAGGTTGCCAGGAAGCCTGGCCTTTAGGGAGTAAATCGTTGTTGTACTTGGAGTAATCTTTGATGGAGGGGGTCGGAGTTCGTCTTTAGACTTCGCTAGTTGGCGGGCTCCGAACCCGAGGCCTTTAGAGGCTGACGTCATTTGACACTTGTTAAGGGAAATATATTTCCCCCAACATTGTTGATTGGCACATTCACCTTGGCCAAACAACCCCAAGTACGAAAATACGAGAGATTTAACTTTTTCTTTTCCCATTCCTCGAATGGTGTAATTTCCTTGTCTTTTGTGGGAACTTTATTCAGGACATGACATGCAGTCAAAATCGCCTCACCCCACCATTCCTTATATAGACCCTAAGTCTCTAACATGATGTTAACCAAATCAGTTAGAGTGTGTTTCTTTCTTTCGGCAATCCCATTGGATTGTGGGGAATATGGCGGTGTCCTCTCATGAATAATCCCGTGCTCCGCACAAAAATTAGAAAATTCACTTAGAAAATACTCTCCACCGCGATCATATCTTAACCGTTTAATTTTCCTCTCAAGTTGGTTCTCAACTTCAGCTTTATAAGTTTTAAAATAATACAACGTTTCATCTTTTGATTTCAACAGATACACATAACAAAATCTAGTGGAGTCATCTATAAATGTGATAAAATAACGCTTGCCACCTTTAGTCAATATTTTGTTCATCTCACATAAATCGGAATGAATTAAATCCAGTGGTGCCAAGTTCCTCGTCTCCGCAGCCTTGCGAGGCTTGCGAGATTGCTTAGATTGCACATACACATGGCACTTATAAGTTTTGACTAAATTGAATTTTGGGATTAAATTTAACTTTGCTAGCTACGATAGAACACCAAAGTTAACATGACACAGTCGTGAATGCCAAATATTCGACTCATTCGAAATAACATTGTTCACAACATTATTACACTCATCATGCAACGATAAGTGGAAAAAGCCTCCGCGGTCATAACCTTTACCAACAAATGTACCATACTTCGAAAGTACACACTTATTGGATTCAAACACAAGTTTGTAACCATCTCGACACAATTGAGAGCCACCAACTAGATTCTTTTTTATGGAGGGTACATGTTGCACGTTCTTCAATGGCACTATCTTTCCCGGAGTAAACTTCAGAATAACCGTACCAACACCAAGAACACGCGCAGCTGATCCGTTTCCTATCAGCAAGGATCTAGTCCCGCCGACCTTATAAGAAGAAAAGAAAAAGAAATATCAGCACACACATAAATATTAGCACCGGTGTCAACCCACCACTCAGGCGAGTGACAAACTGAAAGAACAGTAGATAAATAATTACCATACCCTGGTGTTCCTCTACCGGTCTCACATATCATCATGTTAGCTGATTTCTTCTCATGCTTAAATTTGCGGTGTGGGCATGTACTCGCCCAGTGCTCAGTGCTTCAACAAACAAAGCATTCATCTTCTTTGTTGCCATTTTTCTTTTTAAATGTGGTTGTTTGTTTAGGCTTGACGTTATCTTGCTTGTTCTTCTTATTCTTCTTGTTACGGGATGCATTATTGGAATTTTTCTTCTGCACCATATTATCACTGGAAGACTCAATTCATTTCCCACGTGTGTCCTTTGCCCTCACCTTCTCCTCAACATCAAGAGTACCAATGAATTCAGCTACGGTGAACTCATGTCTCTTATGCTTTAGAGAGATAGCAAAATCCCTCCAAGAAAGTGGCAACTTGGCGATAATACTACCAGCCACAAACTTGTTGGTAGCACACAGGGAAATTGTTCGAGTTCTTTTGCCAGGGCCTGTATCTCATGAGCTTGATTGACTACAGGACAATTTTCAGCCATCTTGTAGTCATAGAACTGCTCCATCACATACAGCTCACTACCAGCATCAAAAACACCGAACTTTTCCTCAAGCGCTTCCCATAACTCTTTGCCAGTATTAAAGGTTAGGTAAGAGTCCTAGTATTTTTCAGCAATTGCACTGATCACGGCACCTCTAAAAAGGTTATCGGCAACCTTAAAGGCATGTCCTTGAGGAGACGCATCAAATGTCTCTTCCTTAGAACTACCTGGGGCCAAATCCCCGGGCTTGCCTTGTGCCACGTGAAAACAGTTCATAACTGTCAACCACAAGACCATCTTATTGTGTCATCTCTTATAGCATGTACTGTCAAAAGCATTCGGCTTCAATGCAGCAGCAAAACCACCAACAAAAAATTGCCTAATATCAGGTTTTTGGATTGTTAGGAATTTAGGCATTTTCATGTTAAATTTAATTCATAAATAGCATGCGATTATTATGACGATAGATATGTGCACGTGTAAACTACTCGAAGTAGTAGCTTGAAATATGCTCATCATCAAACATAATACGATACTGCAATGCGAACGGACACCAGGAGGAAGACGGCGGCGTGCGCAGCAATCACGACCGCCAGGATGTGCGCAGGGACGGCGACGACCACCAGAAGGATCGAGCAGTCGTGAAGACGCTTTCCAAAAACTTGATCGCCGCACACCCGGCATGTGTTTCGATCACGGGTGTGGTTTCGGAGGCCTGCTCTCCCAACTCTCTATGCGTGTAGAAGGTTGGAACGGGACTGGTTGGAGGCAACGACGCAAGAAAGAACATGTGTATATTCTGTCTAGCTACTTCCCCCTTTATATCACTCTCATGCAGAGGGAGACGAAAGGCCAACAGCCACCGGTAACGGATGCAATAAGGAGAGGAAACCGCTGCCATTAATCAGCAGTTTCCATGTGCCATTATCTCATACATTCAAGCGGGGCAGCAATAGTTTCGCGGCATTTAGGGTGGCGCGGCACAATGGCAAACACACGGTTCCATTACTGTTACTGTCGCCGCGCACGTGCACGGCTCGGCATGGCTCGGTTTGGCGGCGCGTGTGTGTGCGCGTGTGGCACGTCCTTAGCCTATCTCAATTTCTCGATAGACACACAAGCAGTCCATCTATTTAAGTTGAGTAAAAGACATGCAAACATTCAATACGAGACTAAAATTTTAATGCACCGTAGCATTAATGTGAGTCTTTACATTTAACATATTATTGAATAAATCAAAATGGACAGGCCCGTATATATCCTATAAAGGTATTCTAAATAATATAATATAAGAACTATATATCCTATCCATCATATAAACAGAAGACATTAGTCGTGTATATATATTGAGAAGCACCACCTTTTTTAAAAAATATATATTTTTTAGGAAAAGGCATTATATCTCTATTCGTATGTAGTAACGGTAGTAAAGGAGCCACGACTACCATTCTACCAAAAAGAATGACAAAAGAACCCTAAAACAATCCTTAAAATTAGGTTCTATGATTTCAAATTTAGCTGCAGCTCTTAATGTTCAAAGATAGGTTCCAAAATTTAAATTTAACTAGGAGTACAACTTTTTAGGAGAAGAGTAAATAAGTACTTCCTAAGAGCATCTTTATTGTATTTGTTATTTTTGACTTGCTATTCATAGTAATAGTAAGTTTTTCTATTCAAATTGACTTGCTAGTTTGTTATTAGCTCCAATGTACTTATTAAATATAATTTCCTATTTTAATGTAGCTATATTTTATCAATTTATATACATGAAAATAATTAAGCAAGCTCAACGCTCAATAGAATAGCAAGTTTGGTTAGCTTGCTAGATGTAACAAGTGTGGAGAAAATAATAGCAAACTCCCTAAAATAATAAGTTAAGTAGTAAGTAAAATAGAAATATTTTTTAGATCATACTTATTATTTTAGAAAATAACAAGTGTGATAGCAAGTGAATGGAGATACTCTGAGCACCTGCTGTTTTTTCAAAGAAAGAGAAAGAAAAAAACGGTGCTACTGCATTCCAGATCTATCTGTTTTCTCACCGGCCCAGCAAAATGCTATAACGTGCGGCCGATATTATTTGGGCCCAACCCATGCTCGAGGCCTTATTCAGAATGTGAGAATTTTGGATGATTTTCATGGGAATTGAAGTAATTCGTGTCAAAGTCATGTAAAATTCCTACATTCTAAAAAATCCCTGAATGTTTGGGCACCCTTAAGTTTTAAAACTAAACAAACAGCACATTTGTTTCATGACTGTTTTAGCTACATGACAGTGGTGTTAAGAGGTGCTATGAAATATAGATTGTTATATCATGAGATGGAGGGTGTACATGATAGTAATAGTGGTAACCCAATTGTTATGCAGGCTTCACTATGGCATATAAATGTCATTCAAACAAAAACAATTTCATGAGGATAACTTCAATCCATGCACATTGCAGTGCCTACATTGAGCAAAATGTTGCAAAGATGCAAATTAAGAAGATGAGCAGACCAGCCAATGACGAAACAACATGTTTGTCAGCCTGTCTGACCCTACCCATTGCATGCCAACTCCAGTTGTTCTTCACCAAACGTCAAAACCGCCATGATCATGTCTGCCTAAAGAGCCCTGATTCCATGCCTATGAATGGTCCATGCCCCCACTCACTGCTCGTCAAGGGACAATTTGCAGTTGCTGCCATGCTCCACGCCTTATGACTTGTGAATTTCATGACCTATTAGAATATCCAAGCCCACCCAACTTCTACAACCTGTAAATCTGTACCTGTTCATTCGAAAGTCACTTCTTGTCAGAAAAAGTCCTAGTTTGGATCAGAATCTTATCTTCTCCTAATTGGTTTTCATGTTATCGTCGATCATGAAAAGGAGCTGCCCTGTGGTCAGATGGCTTGGTTTGCCAGAATGTACTCCCTCATGTAAAAAATCAATATTTTTATGGACCTAATATCGTATTCTAGTAGTGTATGTTTCATTAAACTTCTCTAACGTTTATCATGTTTTTAAAAAATACATTAACATCTAGGATATCAAGTAAATACCCTACCAGCCAAGATATATTTATATTGTATTTATGAAACTAATTTTATATCGTAGTTGTTGGCATAATTTCTATAAAATTGATTATAACTAGATAAATTTGAATTATAAAAAAGTACTTATGATACGGAATAAATATAATATTTTACAGTTTGTTGCAAAAGGTTTACTCATGTAATTAATCTTATGTATATTTGGGTGTGCTATACCGTGTACCTTGTACCAGTTGCCATAGTCAACCTGCCATGACATGCCATCTCATCGTATTTACCTCTGCAAAGTCAAGAAATTTATGATCCTAGAGGCGTACAAGACCATTGGTCCGATCCTATGACGACACTGTACTGTAGCTAGAAGTCACTTCTCAGCTGTACAGGTCGATTTCAGTGTTCTTTTCACACTAATCCAACTTCATTCCAATGAGGATTATTCAGTGGTTTCAACTCTGGCTCTTCATCAGCAGCAGCTCCAATCAATCACTGACTGCATCGCCGAGCTTTTCTTTCTTCCTGAAGGTAACAGAGAAGCTACCACCCCCAGTTTCTCCGGAACCAGCTAGACGTTAGAGGGCAGTTAGTATCTAACAGCGCAAAGAGACTAAGACTGCCTAACCTTCGACTGCAAATAGATCTCACCACCGCAAAGTTCATTCGCGTACTGTCGGACAGCTGACTAGCTCGGATTAGATGATTATCCTCTATAATCGGTTTTCCCGGTCGTCGCAGAAAATCGCATTTCAGTATATCCAGTTTGTGTTCATGGCGCCCAACAAAAACGAGTTTTTTCTTCACTCCGCGCAAATGATATGTCACTGGCGGAATAACACGTCGGTTGGTAAAGACTAATTATCTCGAACTGTATTTAAAAGAGGTAGTTGGTCGAGATCTTAGATCTCTCCGTCACGACGGCACTGTTGCGGCGACGCGATAAGGAAACAGGGATACAAGAAGCCAATAGGTAAACTGAACTACTCTATAAGAACTCTAGCGCATCAACCTCTTAACTAATTAATCTAAACAGAATTTAACCTAACCGCTAAAGTACTAACAGTAGCAGCAGTAGAAACAGACTAGTAGTAAGATTTGCGGACACTGAAGTGTGACAGTGTTAGCGAATGCCATCAACTCCCTTGATTATTGTATCTCTTTGTATATATGTACGGGTGGTTTGGGTGCACATGTTCGCCATGTTACACATGTTAGTAGCACTGAATACATCGAACAACTCAACCGAACTGCTCATGTGAGAATCTGAAAAAAAAAATTATGCAGAATATGGTGCAGTTTTGGTACATGCAAAAAAAAAAATCAGAACTGAGGGTGTAAACTATGACTGAAACCAGCTTCTTGCAAATTTGGTCGTTTCAGTTTCAGTGTCAAAATCACGCATTTCTCGGACACAATTTGGGTGTGATCCGGTATGTCAATTACGCAACGGACCTTCCACGAAGTGGCTAATTTGAGAGTTGACGAATGCCGTCACTTCAATCAGATTTTGGTTCGGTCTTGAGTGCTTTGGGGTCACCCATTTTTCCTTCTTTTGAGAAATTTTACTGTAAAATGGATTTCTCATTTTCCTTTCATCCTAGGATAAAAAATTATTTTCGCTGTCAGCTTAATTATATGTAGTATAAATTAGAAATGATAAACTTGTCCCAAATTAATGAGTGATGTAGATAGATAAAATTATAAATTTGTTTAATAAACCTGGTAAAGGGAAGGAGACACGTCTGCCAGGGCGTGGAGAAAATGCAACGAAAGAGATAGATCAATGTAAATTTACTAATGATGATTGAGACTAGTAAAACATTCAGGATACTCTACTCATAACGGAGGTCAGATCAAACAATAACGTGACCAAACAAATTAACGGATCAAGATCATGCCAATCTCACTCTACCACAACAATAAATCTAACCTGCTCCTCCAATTATTCAGGCAGGAGTTGCTGTATTAAGCTAGCTGCCGATAGCATATCTGTTCCTGTAAGTTCAATCAAACTGCAGGGTTGTTCACCTAACACTAACAGGACTGCTACAAGATAGTTCAAAGCTCAGAGCATTTCTTGTCCTGAATTTTCGTCATTACTGCTTTGACTATTTTTTTTCAGTGAGTTCAGCCGTTGCAGCCTGCGAGAGTACGATGGAAGAAAAAAACGCGACGAATCTGCCACCGAACTCTTGCTGACAACTGACGACTGACTGACGACGACGACTTCAGTTTTATGTGAAATGAAAAGGAAAGACTTCTCCAGCTGTTTATGCCTGACTGAAATTTATACGCAAAAAATGACCACTGCGTCAAGGAACAGGTGACAAGAGGTTGCAAGCAGGAGGCAACCAGCATTTTGTTTTATACTCTGTAACGGCAAAACATTAAGAAAAGATTAGGTTCACTGTAGATTTGCTTTTCTGTAATGTCCAGTGCGTGCTAGGCTGCTAGCTGGGTGCGACTGACCACTGCGAGTGCCACACTCAGAAGGTTGAAATGTACAAATCGGAGGGATGGAGAGAGCACGAAAATCCGTTGAAAATTGGGGAAAGAGAGGGGGGTCATGGCCAAGTTGGCTTCTGAGCAGCAGGAGCTACAAGAATTCGGTGAAACCGTAAAAAGGGTTTAGAAGGTCTTTGATTGAATTTATTTTAAGCGTTAGTTATTTAAGGTGCAAACTAATTGTGTTAGATTTTATTTGATTTGAACGTACTGGTATTAGATTTCACGTAATCAGATTATAACCTAGTAATTAACCCATTACACTCTAATTAGACCGGTATCAAATTAGGTTAACATAATACATTTATATTTGTCTATCAAATATTGTAATATAAACATAATACATTACACTTATTAACCAAATAAATCTTATAAATTAATACATTGTTATCACTTGGTACTATAATTAATTTCATTATCATTTATGTTACCTTGAGCAAACCAAACACCAGTGATGAGGACATCACAAGCTTGGATATGATCATGCTTATGCTTTATAATAAACAACTCAAGGTGCATGTATTCTATATCAAATTTACATTTTATTTATTTTAACCATATACACTACACCATGAAATATGTTGATATTCAATTACAGAAATACTTACATGAATAAAGCGACATGTTAAGAGCATATTGTTGGCGTAAAAGATTACGCTAACAGGTTTCTGAAGGTTAGAAACTAACAAACGAAGTATTTGCAAAGTAAACTATTTCAAGCCTCCGAAAGGATAATAGCTTAAAACAGTTCGAAGATGTGTATTGAATAACTTGTATTCGATCCTCATTACAGGGTAAAACGGGGGGTATTTATAGGCCCAAACATTAAGGAAAAGACTTTTTACCTCTCTATTACAACCGACATAGTGGAAACTATTCGGAACCCTTAATAGGGCTAAAATGGTAAAAGACTAATCTAATGAGAAAGAAGATAAGTCTTCCATCCTAGCTGGCAAGGAAGCTCTCGGAAAAGTCCTAGTTCGAAGATATACTCCGAACTAGAGTTTGCCTCCATACTTCGAACTTGATCCCCTGTATTCCCGGAGTTATATGCTAGAAACCTTTGATTCAATCATCTGTCTTTGTCTTGTTACAACAATAGCTCTGAGGATGAAGTATTTTCCCCCAACAGTAGCCCCTCGAATACGCTTCTCCGCTAGACCTGTGATGTTAGGAGAGCAGTATACGCAAGAAAAATAATCATGCACAGAGGCTAACAATTTAATCAGCCTTCGAAATATGCGGAGATTCGAAACTTCGAATCAACTTATAGAAAAGTTATGTTCGAACTATTTTTTAGAATTAACTTAAAAAATCCGAAAGCTTCTCAGGCTTAGAGGAAATAGCCGTTGGCCTTTTCCTCAACGGAAGTTAAGGAAATGCGTTAAGTTCGCAAATAAATAACGGTTAGGAATGCGAAACGGCAGGACACCAAACGGTAAAAAATCGCGGCCTAGGCTATAAATAAGGGGCCCAGACCTTTCCCAAATACCTTCTCACCACTTTCGTGCAAACAAATCAGCAGAAAACCCTAGCCTCCATTCTTTCCTCTCAAGCAATCCACGCGATTTCATGGCAAAGACTAGTTTCAAGGTTCCTGGGGTGGCTTCAGCCTTGGCTCGGCAGCAGGCTGCGGCTGCAGCGGCGGCGGCGACATCGATGACGGCGACTCCGACAGCAACAGTAGCAGCAATGGCGGTGCCAGGAAGAAATCCCCAACGCGATGATCCTCAAGATCTCCTTCCGGCCTCATCGAAGTATGCGGATCAGTCTTACCAACTAGGACCTTCAACCTGCAAGAGGGAGTCGCTCGCAGCAGTGATAGAAGGGAAGATCAGTTCGGAGATTGTGATTCGCAAACCTGGGAAAGAAGCTATTCCTTCACCAAGGCCCGGAGAAGTGGTTGTCTTCGAAGCCTTTTTCGAAGCTGGATTAGGGCTCCCAGCTGTTGACTTCCTGGCCGAGGTACTGGATTTATTCCATGTTACTCTCCCCCAGCTTTCTCCGAACGCGATAGCACGCCTCTCCATCTTCGAGTGGGCGTTGCGAGCCGAAGGATGCGAAGGCAGAGCAGAAATCTTTGCAGCTTTACATCGAGCTTCGTGCCAACCCAAGACCTTCGTAGGCCCCAGAGGTGAGAAGATGGTAGTGGCCTTCGGGAGTATTAACTTCCGACTTCGAGACGAGTATGCTCTTCGATTTCCCGCCAAGGCCATCAATGTCAGATGGTACACTGATTGGATCCTCCGATGGTTTTATGTCGAAGTTGGGGCAGGGAGTCGCCTAGCTGGACCTCTTCAAGACATAAACTTTCGGAGGGAAGCTCTTGTCCATCCAGATCCAGGCCAGCTCGAAGCTCGCCTTAGCCTACTTCAGAGGATTATCCATCGCCTGAGTATGAGGGATTTGGCAGAAGAGTTCATCGGACTTCAAATCCCTCCTCTGATGGCCAACTGGCCAATCACTTTCGAAGAAGATCCGGAGGGCGGCCTCCGCAAGATCTCTTCAAACTCGAGCCCTGCAGGTAACTTCGAAAACAACATTTTTCATATATATTTATTTGAAGAAATAACCAACATCAACTTATCTTTCAGCCTCTCTAGCTCCTATGACTTCGGAGCAAATTGTGCGGGCTTCGGAGAAAATTCTGGGAGTCCTGACTCCGGTCGAGAAAGAATGGAGAATTAAGTTGGTAGGTACTTGGGAGCGGTCCAACCGAGTATGGGGGCTACTCGAAGTTGTTTCTCCTCCTCTTTTGGATTGGGTGCCTTCGGAACAAGGGCCTAAGAAAAGGAAGGCCGAAGTTGGAGACTCGACCTCTGCCAAGACTCCGTCGAAGAAAGTAGCCCGAAAGCCAAAAACTGCGGCACCTCCAAGCCCAATAGCTTCGGTCTCCGATTCCTCGGAGGATGAAGGTAGAATGCTTGTTGACCTAATTGACAAGGATGCAGCCTAAACAGATGCAAACATTGGTGATGCTGTGAGCGTGCCGGAGTTTCAAGGCAACCTTGGGCAAGTTGAGACTTCGGTTACTAAAGAAGACTTATCGCGAGATGAAGCCCCTATGGACGAAGGTGGAGTCGAAGTTGTTGTAGAATCAACTTCGATTCCAGGTGAAGCAACGACGGCCGCTCCCAAAGAGGCTCCAACAATCGAAGATTTAACTGTGAATTCTGACTCTGACGAAGACTTTGGGGTAGCCTTCGACCCGCCAAGCAGTCCGATGCTCACCCATCGACAAGACCTCGGAGGTAAACTTCACATAATTCTTTTGTTCTTTTTTCCTGCGAAATTATTGTTGGACCGGAAACGGCGACCAGAGGGGGGTGAATGGGAGCTTTTAAAATTTCAGGCTAAAAATAGCCTTCTGTTTTAAATCAGTCTACTGCGGAACAGGCTTCGAACACAACCTTCGAAGTTCTGGTTCGGAGGTATTTGACGGCTCCGAACACAGGCTTCGCAAGGAGCAAAAGTTCGAAGCCAAGAAGACTTCGCTCCACCTACAACCCCGAAAAATCGACTCTGCTAAGTCAGTGCAGGCTCCGCACACAGGGTGCTTCGAGCAGGCTTCGCACTTCACCCTTCGCAAGAGTGGACTACCCTCTGAGGACTTCGACCAAATACTTGGCGACAACAACTGGTTCTGGGCTTCGTACTACGAAGGTCTAAACGCACACTTTATGGACTTCGCTAAGGGCTTCGACACGAGAGGCTAAACGGGCTTCGATCAGTGCTTCGCTAGTAAACGGCGAGGGCTAGCCTCCAGATACACAGAGCGAACACGCACTGAAAAGCACACTTCACACACACACACTTCGCCCAAACAGGCTTCGGCGCACAAGTCACACAAAATGACACGCACAAGATCGAAGTATGCAGCGAGGTATGCAAACAAGCTCAAGCATAAAATGAACACAGAAGCAGGGCTTCGCTGCTTGAACAGGGAACACTGAAAATGAACTCACTGGATGAAAACAAAGTATGTGGTGGCTAGTACAGGAGCTCAACAATGAATGTTCAAAGTGTTAAATGTTACCTACCCAGCCCCACTATTTATAGCCACTATTCACCGAAGTGAATTGACTACTTTACCCCTAGGGTTTACATTGGTTTTGTCTCTACAGAACAGAGGGGTACAAATGGTAGTCAACTTTATTTGGAGGCTTCTCTGTCAGCTTTGCAGAGGGGACAGCGTCAGCTTTTTGCAGAGCAGACATTGTCAGCCTTTACAGTCTTTGACTTTTCTGAAGCCCCCCTTCACACGCGAGGGGTGCGGTAGCTTCGGTGAGAAGCCTTGAGCCTTACGGCCTTCGCTTCACCGAAGATAGCCTCCGATACAGTGACGGTTTTGAGCCGAAGCCGTCAAAGCCCTTGGGCCTTCGCACCAACACCTTCGGAGAGGACCACCACGGCTTCGCAGCTACTCCCAGCTCGAACTCCGTCAGTCCGTGTACCGAAGCCATGCATGGCCGAAGCACCACAAGTCAACCTTACTCCGGAGCTAGCCTCGCTCCGAAGCCTTCTTCACTCCGAAGCCCAACTTCGGAGTACCACCCTTCGAAGTCCCTCCTTCGTCCAAGGCCTCCGCATGAAGCATTCCATGAGCACTTCATCGCAGTGTCTCTCCCTGAGCACACTCCTCGACGAGCCTCACCCGGACCATGCCTTCGATGCACCTCGACTTCTGAGACCTTCGTCGGGTAACCTTCGAGTGTCTCCCTCCGGAGCACACCTCGACAACCTTGCCTCTATTGAGGACTTGATCCACCATACTCCGAAGTCACTCCATCTGGAGTACCCTTCGAAGTGCCTCGCCTCCGAGGACTTTGTCTCGGAGTACCTTCACCCGGAGCCACACTCCGCACTTACTGCCTTCTCCTGGTGCACCTCGACCCGAGGTCCGACCTAGACCCCTTCGCAGCCTTCGTGATGGAGCTCCCCGCTCCCCTGGCATCAAGCCTCCCGCTTGACCCAGGTTCACCTGCTACGAACCGTCCGTCGCCTCCGAAGTCCCCTACGCACCACAGACAAACAGACAAGTGTATCCAGTACTCCGGAGACCTCTCCGGGTTAGCAACCTTCGGCACACACTCCGGTGTACCGCCCAAAGTACCGAGACCTTCGGTACAACCCAGTCATCGTGTACTGTCGAACCCCTCCGACAGGCACACTCCACTGCAACAACTGCAGCAACCAAACCCACCGAACCCTTCGGTGAAACAGCCTCCGAACAGTTTCGGAGATCCAACCTCCGAACCCCTTCGGAGGTACCCCTTCGAAACAGAGGAAAAACTCTGTCAATCACTCATCACAGACTCCGAAACCAACCCTTGGTTTCTCAATCTCCCCCTTGATGAGTGCATTGACAACCAAATTCAAGTTCAAGAAAATTTAAAGAATTTTAGCACACAAGTGACCACAAAAACTCAGAAACGAGCCAAATCATGTCACTCGACAAAAGAATTTTCCTCCCCCTTTTCAAAAGAGTAAAAGCCCCTTCGGCAAATCTCCCCCTGAGTTAATTGTCCTCCTTGCAGCAGAGAACTCAAAAATTTCTCCCCCTTTGGCAATGCAAGCATCAAGGAGCATGTAAAAGATGCATAGCTTCGAAATGGGCAGAGTTGCAAAGACACATAAAGCTACAAATATGCCATCATTTAATACCAATTATCATGTGCTCAGCTCAATTTAACATTCTCTAAAAACATGATGACAGCATGTGATTTTATCAGTTTGAAATAAAAGCATCACCACTCAATCAAGGTAACTAGACAAGTAACAGCATGGACTGCGCAAAGCCAATCAATTTCTACTTAAGACAGACAAGTCCAGTTCAAGTGGAGCATTTAAAAGCAAACTTGATGATCAATGAATGTTGTTGTTCTTTTCATAATGCCATGGGTTATTTGTTTGGCCACCTTATACTTTCCAATCAGGTCAAGCCTAGGCATGAAAGCCATCAGAAGCTTAAAGCAATGATTTTGGCATACACTACATTATTCCAGTTCAGACCAATGTGCAATGGTAAGCAGTCTAGAATAGAGTAGTGCGACAAACAAACCCACCTGGATCTTTTTGCTTTGAAGCATGTAAATCATGGATTTTTGGAAATTTGATTTAAGTGAACAAATTGTTTAGCACTCTACGAATATCCATGAGTGTGAAGAACTATTTTTCAAGTTGCATTGTTTAGCATCCAAAGAAAGGTGTCTTGCTATCAAGCAGATAAAAGATAGCTAAAGCAGTCCTGTCTATACATGCTAGATTCAAGACTAAGCAGTGAGCACAATTTGATTTGGGAAAGAAAACATCATGCACATCAATGTTTCAGATATATTAAATAGAGCTGAGCTGACATGATTTCATGAATTACATTCAGGCATATATGTGCAAAAGATGTAAATGCAATTTCACACATAACTAGCAGATGCACACCAATGTCGTATGGGTGACAAATACCAAGTTCCCCACGCAAGTAGGCAAATCGAGAAGCATCGAGGGGTTTTGTGAAAATATCGGCTAGCTGGTTTTGGGTATCAACATATTGAAGTTCAATATCACCCTTCTCATTGTGATTTCTGAGAAAATGATATCGCACATCAATGTGTTTGGTTCTGGAATGCTGAATCGGGTTGTTTGCAATACAAATAGCACTAGTGTTATCACAGAAAAGTGGAACACTCTTATAATCTAACCCGAAATCTCGCAAAGTGTACATCATCCACAAAATCTGAGAGCAACAGCTAGCTGCAGCAACATATTCGGCCTCAGCCGTCGATTGTGCAACACTAGACTGTTTGCGGGAAGACCAGCAAACCAGCGAAGTACCCAGAAAATGACAAGTACCAGAGGTACTTTTCCTATCAATCCTACACCCAGCAAAATCCGCATCAGAATAACCTCGAAGACACAAAGAGAAAGACGCTGAATACCATATGCCGAACTCAAGGGTATGTTTGAGATACCTTAGAATGCATTTTACCGCTTGGCGGTGCGAAGCTCGTGGTGAAGCCTGAAAATGAGTGCACAGACACACTGCGAAGTGTATGTCCGGCCTCATAGCAGTCAAGTAGAGGAGGGAGCCAGTCATGCTTCGGAACTCCTTCTGATCTACGGCTTCTCCTTCTTCGTCAGGATCCAATGCTACAGATGTAGCCATTGGAGTGGCGAGTGGCTTCGCATCGGCCATGTCGAATTTCTTGAGCAGGTCCTTGGTGTACTTTGTCTGATGGACAAAAGTACCTTGTTTGCCTTGCTTGATTTGCAACCCAAGGAAAAAGGTGAGTTCACCCATCATGGACATTTCAAACTCCCTGCTCATGGCATCTGCAAACTCGGCAACCAAAGCATGAGAAGAGCCACCAAAGATGATATCATCCACATAAATCTAAACTAGGAGGAAATCTTTGCCATGCTTGAGAGTGAACAGGGTTTTATCCACAGAGCCCATCAAATACCCCCGCTCAAGCAAAAAGGACTTAAGTCTGTCATACCATGCCCGAGGGGCCTGCTTGAGTCCATAAAGAGCCTTATGAAGTTTAAGGACTTTATGTGGGTATTTCGGGTTTTCAAAACCAGGGGGTTGTTTTACATAAACATCTTCGCCTATGAAGCCATTAAGAAAAGCACTTTTGACATTCATTTGATAGATTTTGAATCCCCGGGATGTCGCAAAGGCAAGCAAAATCCTAATGGCCTCAAGACGAGCAACAGGTGCAAAAGTTTCAGTAAAATCAATCCCTTCTAATTGAGAAAACCCCTGAGCTACAAGTCTAGCCTTGTTTCTAACTATAGTCCCATCCTCCCCTTGTTTATTTTTGAAAATCCATTTTGTTCCAATGAAATGAACATTCGGTGGAGGATCAACTAATAACCAGATTTGGTTTCTCTCAAAATTTTCAAGTTCTTCATGCATGGCATTGATCCAACTAGAATCAGAAAGTGCATGACTGACATCTAAGGGCTCGAAAGAAGCAACAAAAGCAGAATTAGTGAAATGAGCATGAGAACGTGTTACCCTTTGATCAAGCTCACCAATGATCTACTCGGGAGGGTGCATCCTTTGAACATGATGTGGAGCCTCGCGGCGGGATGCAGTCTTCCCCTCAACTTGTGCGTTGGAGTGGTCCAAGATGACCGATGTCGAGGTAGTTGCTTCGGGACCTTGTGCCGAAGTGGTCGAAGCGGGGTCGGCTTCGGGGGTTGATGTCGAGGGTAGTAGTGGTTCATCCTCGAAATCTCCGGGATCTTCTTCTTCAAATATGGTCTATTCCATGTCGTGTTCATTTGCCTGTTCAAATGCAGAACTAACAGAGGGGGTTGATTCATCAAAAGTCACATCACATGACTCGATGATAGTGTTAGTCTCCAAATTATAAACACGATAAGAATGACCATGAGTAGTATAACCCAAAAAGATCCCGTCAGAAGAACGCGACTCAAATTTATCCAAATTACCACGTTTTAGGATAAAGCAATGACAGCCAAAAACTCGAAGATGAGTAACCTTGGGCTGTCTCCCAAAACGTAGCTCATAAGATGTCAAGTTTAAAATTGAGCGCAAGAATATCCGGTTTGACATGTAACAAGCAGTGTTCATGGCCTCAGCCCAAAATTTTCTAGGAGTCCTGTGCTCATCGAGCATCGTCCTAGCCATCTCAACCAAAGTGTGGTTCTTCCTCTCAACAACACCGTTCTGTTGAGGAACCCGCGGAGCAGAGAATTGATGTTCTATGCCATGCTCCAAGCAAAAGTCAACAAAGAGATTGTTCTTGAACTCGGTGCCATTATCACTTCGAATGAATTTCAATGCACCAGGGAGTTCAGTGAAAAGTCTCAAAGCCAAGCTCCAAAAGTGTGAAAACACTTCATCCTTGCTGGCAAGAAAGAAGACCCAAGAGTAGCGAGAGAAATCGTCGACAATAACTAGCACATACCACTTGCCGCCTAAAGAACTAACCCGAGAAGGACCTACAGTGTCCATGTGGAGAAGTTCTCCGGGTTGTTCAGTCATCACTGTGGTGACTAGCGAATGTGAAGCGGCAATCATCTTTCCATGTCGACATGGAGCGCAAACTAAATTCTTCTCAAACTTGAGCTTGGGCAATCCTCGGATCAGACCTAGGGCACTCAGACGAGCGAGCAACTCAAAGCTCATATGCCCTAGTCTCCTATGCCACTTCCAAAGCTCAGAAGTAGAATGTGCAACAAGACAATGAGAAGAACCAGATGACTCAGAAAAATCAGCTCCAAAAACTCTCCCAACTCTAAAGATCTTACAAATAACAACGCCATCAGAATTGAGTACTTGCGAAGTATCGCGATGGAATCGCACTTCGAAGCCCTCATCAAGCAACTGAGATACAGAAAGAAAATTGTATCCCAGGTTTTCAACCAAAGCAACATCTTTGAGAGTGAAATTCGAGTTAATTCTTACCCCACCTTTACCTTTCACTCTACTCCTTCGATTGTTCCCGAAGGTGATGTGTTCCCTTTGCTTGGTTGTGGTGAGGCTGGAGAACCATGCTGCATCTCCGGTCATATGGCGTGAACAACCGGAGTCCATAATCCACGTGCCCTCCAAGCATCGATCTGTCGCCTACACATGATAAGAAAATCTTGATCACTCAGTGCTGGGGTGAGTGAAAATATGACGAGGCATCCAGCACTGAGTGACATGAGTAGTAGGCACAGTAAAAGTAGACTGTCTACGCACATGATAATCGGAATGATGTAAAGTACGAGGTCTACCTACATGCTGTGATCGAACAACATGACGAGGTCTCCTACTCTGACGAGGTACAAAGCTACTCGCCCGGGGTCTACCACCATATGGAACATGGTGAACACCTCGAGGAGCAAAACCTCTCCGAGAAGCACGAGGAGCCTCAACAACAGGATGATAGTAAAACTCAGACTCATGCATACCTAAAGATGGGTAATGCATGTCCTAGTAACTCATCGCCCGAGAGCGTCGCTCATCCTTGATGCGACGAAAACAGAACCCAACCAAATGACCCGCCCGCTGACAGTAGGAACAATGAAAAACACTCCTAGGGGCACTCTCATGGGTCATAGGAGCAACTCTCACAGGCTCCTTGGGCTTCTACTGAGTGGTTTTCTTGGGAGGGATTTTCTTGGCAGGAGGAGTGGTTTTCTTTTGAGTTCGGGTAGGCTTTTTGGTTGATGGAGTGTCTAACAGAGCTCTCTCTTTCTCTAGGGTAGTGGGTGAGGTAAAAACAGTTTTGTTCCCATTATCTGAAGGAATCCTCTCAAAACCCAAACTTAGAGCTAACCCTGCTCTGTCAGCACACATCTTGGTATTGGCCAAGAGCAAATCCATCCTACCCTTTCCCTCAGTGTATTTGTTAACCACAGAAAGAAGGTATTCGTTTTCAGTCATTAGGTTCTCAGCTCGCTCTCTAACAGTGCCTAGCTGGTCCTTAAGGGTAATGCAAGTGTCACAAACAGGTTGCACATCCTTGGAACTACCGGCCCTCTCCAATCTAGCCTCTAAATCATGAACATGTTTATCACGTAAATTAATGCTCTCACGCAATAAAGCTGCTTCTGTGCAGTCTCAAGCTCAGATAGAGTTTGAGCATGTACAGAATGCAACTGAGCAAGCTCACCCATGACAACAGTACAAGATTCACATTTAGCATCATTTACTTTAGACTTAAGCATGGCATACTCAGTAGAAACAGATTCTAGCCTAAGTCTAAGGTCTTTTCTTTCTCTAGCGGCTTGCATAAGTAATCTATCCTGACCAAGAACTACTTCATTTAGCTCATCTAGTTTAATTGAAAGCTGGTCATAGGATAGTGGTACCTCAGATGAGTCAAGCTCATCGCCGCTGTGATCGCTGTCGGTCATGAAGCAAAGGCCGGTGAAGTCTCGTCCCTTCTTGTCCTTCTTGTCCTCCTTCCTTGGGGACTCCTCCTCAGAGCTCGACTCCTCAGTTGAGGAAGTGTCGATGTCGCTGAGAGCAGCAACAAACGCTATGGAAGCGGCTTTGGCTACTCTTTTAGCCACCTTGCCGTGCTTGCTCTTCACAAAAGGCTTCCTCTCCTTTTTGTGGTATTTAGGGCGCTCACTCTCATCTCTCTTTTTGAGCTTAGGGCAATTGGCCTTAATATGAGAAGTGTCGCCACATTCAAAGCAGCCATTAAAACCACTTCTCCTCTGATCCCGTCTCTCATGGTGGAAACGGGTGAACCTTCTGGCAATGAGAGCAAGCTCATCATCATCCAGAGTATCCACCTGCTCCTTAGTGACGGAGACCAGGGAGGACAAAGCAAAACCATCTGCAAGAACACAAGTGCCAGATGTGCTCGGTTCTGCAGTGGTGCCACGGCTAGTGCTAGAAACCAGTGCCAATGGCTGAGGCAGAGAGTTTCTGTGCACTACAAGAGATGCCTTGGCAATCTCTGTGGACTTCAGCTTGCTGAAGAGCTCATCACAGGTCAATGTGTCATAACCTGCAGACTCCTCAATGCTGGATATCTTCACTTCCCATATGCTACGATCAAGAGCATAGAGAAGCTTGATAGCCCTGTCATGATCATTGTAAGCAAGCGTCCCGTTGGACCGCAAGTTACTCACTATCGCATCAAAGCGAGAAAACATGGCATCTATAGATTCACCAGGTGCCTACACAAACAGCTGATACTGTTGATTGTATGTGCTTTGGCACCTGGCCTTGATCTGTGTAGAGCCCTCATGAAAAATAGTGAGAGTGCTCCAAATTTCCCTAGCTGTCCTAAGGTGTTGTACCCTATCAAACTCACTTCTACTCAAACCAATGAACAATATATTTCTTGCCTTGGAGTTGGCATTATACTGATCCTTTTCTGTTTGAGAGGTGCGAGTTTCAAGGATGGAGTATTGTGAGTCCACAATCTCCCAAATTGCATTTCCTTGGCTTAGCAAGTAAGCCTCCATGCGCACCTTCCAGTATGTAAAATCTGTCCCATCGAACAGAGGAATTTTACTAATTCTGTCCATGTCGCCAAGAGATCACAAAACCGGTTAAGATGAACTGGTGATCTTAACCCGCTCTGATACCAATTGTTGGACCGGAAACAGCGACCAGAGGAATTTTACTAACTCTGTCCATGTCCCTTCGAGTGTCTCCCTCCGGAGCACGCCTCGACAACCTTGCCTCTATTGAGGACTTGATCCACCATACTCCGAAGTCACTCCATCCGGAGTACCCTTCAAAGTGCCTCGCCTCCGAGGACTTTGTCTCGGAGTACCTTCACCCGGAGCCACGCTCCGCACTTACTGCCTTCTCCTGGTGCACCTCGACCCGAGGTCCGACCTAGACCCCTTCGCAGCCTTCGTGATGGAGCTCCCCGCTCCCCTGGCATCAAGCCTCCCGCTTGACCCAGGTTCACCTGCTACGAACCGTCCGTCGCCTCCGAAGTCCCCTGCGCACCACAGACAAACAGACAAGTGTATCCAGTACTCCGGAGACCTCTCCGGGTTAGCAACCTTCGGCACACACTCCGGTGTACCGCCCAAAGTACCGAGACCTTCGGTACAACCCAGTCATCATGTACTGTTGGACCCCTCCGACAGGCACACTCCGCTGCAACAACTGCAGCAACCAAACCCACCGAACCCTTCGGTGAAACAGCCTCCGAACACTTTCGGAGATCCAACCACCGAACCCCTTCAGAGGTACCCCTTCGAAACAGAGGAAAAACTCTGTCAATCACTCATCACAGACTCCAAAACCAACCCTTGGTTTCTCAACAATGTATAATACCTTTGCTTCAACAGGATCTGCTTCTGTGGAAGAGGTCCATCCCGAAGATACAATTCCTAGGACTTCGGCAACTCCGGAGCCAATTCCAGAAGTCGCCCAAATGGGACCTGGAAAAGGCAAAGGCAAAATGGACCCCTTCCCTGCTCCGAGCTCAGGATTAACTCCGTCTGAATCGACAGACGGAAGCAAATTTACAGAGGGGCCACTTTGCCAAAGTTTCCAAAGATACAGCCCAGCACTCTGGCCCCTCGCCGAATGAAGACGACCAGAGGGCCTTGTCTATGCTCCCTCTTCTAGCTCCTTTCTTGGAGCGAAGAACCGGACTTCGGACTTTGCTCGAGCCTTTGGATCGAGCTAGCCGTGAAGTCGGGGAGTTAGACTTGGTAGCCATCTTGAGCGAGGCTAAGGATTCGGAGCTCAACGCTGTGATGGAGCGTGCAGCGTACCAGGTACGAAGTATCTGCAAAACAAAATTAATCTCATATATAGATAATTTCTCACCTTAGTTTTTTCTCTTTGCAGCAAATAGTCTTGGCCCGAGCTGCGAACGTTTCAAACGAACGTGGAAGCCTTCGCCTTCGAGAGGAAATCACCACTCTTCAGAGAAATCTTAACATTTCCGAAGGTCGAGTTTCCCATTTAGACAACATGGTCTCAGCAGAACGGAGGGTCAGGCAAAGCTTGGAGACTGCGAATAAGGAGCTCGAAGCAGAACAAATTGTGCTTCGAGCGGAAATAGAAAAGATGCGGGCGGAGCATGCTACGGCGGGGGCTGAACTTGTCAAGCTCCAAGAGAAAAAAGCCAAAGCTACAGAGGAGGCTAGCAACCTGCTTACCCAGAAAAATTCTCTAGCTACGGAGGCAGCTAGGCTCTCCGCCGTGGTAGAGGAGCTGACTTCGGCGAAGGACGCTTTACTTGAAGACAAGCTGAAGTCGGAGAAGGTAGCTGCGGAGGTCATGAACCAACTCCTAGGTGTTCTAGAGTACTTCGGTACTACTGGGACACTTCCTTCAAATGACAACGTATCCTTGCTTCGGTGGCTAAAAATGATCCAAGGAGCTACGAAGACGATGAAGACGACAGGCATTCGATACGGAGAACTCTCCGGACAAGTGGCTGCTATCGGCATACTTCGCTACTATGAAGATCTGGGAATAACGATAACTCCAAACGCAGAGGCGGCTCCCATTACCTCTTCGGAGGGACCCCTTCGAACCAGAGGATAAACTCTGTCAATCACTCATCATAGACTCTAAAACCAACCCTTGGTTTCTCAGCCTCTTCTGGTATGTCCATAGCTCCGGCTGCAGCTTTTTCTAAGATGTCAGCTTGCACATTTTCTGCTCTAGGTATACTCCGAATGGAAATCCCTTTAAATGCTGCTTCAATCTTACGGATTTCTTCCAAGTATTTTGCAAGTTGTGGATGCCGAACTTGAAAGCTCTTGTCTACGTGCCCTGCTACAATCTGAGAATCTGTCTTAATAACAACTCTTGTAGCCCCTAGAGCGCGTGCCTTTCGAAGTCCCAATAAAATTCCTTCATACTCCATTGTATTATTGGTAGACTTAAAGTTGAGTCTTGCCGAGTATATTGCCTTTTGCCCTGAAGGCGAAATTATCACGGCTCCGACACCTGCTCCAGATGCTTGGAAAGCTCCATCGGAATAAATAGTCCAAATCCCTTCACTTGGCTTTTCCGGAGCCCATGCTGCAGGGGGAGTCCATTCTGCCACGAAGTCCGCCAACACTTGTGACTTAATTGTTGTTCTTGCCACAAAGAATATGCCAAAGGGTGGTAACTCAATGGCCCACTTCCCAATTCTTCCTGTAGAATCCTTACTTCGAAGCATATCTCCCAAAGGATATGAAGTTGGTACAATTACATTATGTGCCAAAAAATAATGCCTTAGCTTCCTCGAAGCCATTATCAGAGCATAAGTGAATTTCTCAAGCTCGAAATATCTTGTTTTTGCTCTAGACAATGCTTCGAACACAAAATAAACTGGATTATGTACCAACTTCCCGTTGAAATCAACCTCTCTGACGAGGACTACACTGACAGCAGAGCTAGTAGCTGCAAGGTAGAGGAGTAGGGTTTCGTCCACAATAGGCACCGTGAGTGTAGCAAGGTTACTGAGATAATTTTTAATATCTTCGAAGCTCTTTTGACACTCTGGTGTCCATGCAAAATCTTCGGACCCTTTCAATGCTTTAAAGATGGGCAAACTTCTCTCCGCAGACCTTGCCAAAAACCTGCTAAGTGCTGCAAGACGACCAGTCAGCTTTTGCACTTGCTTTAAATTCTCTAGGGGAGCCATCCTTTGCAACACAGTTATCTGAGTGGGGCTAGCTTCGATCCCTCTGCTTCAAACTAGATACCCTAACAATTTTCCAGCCTACGCCCCGAAGATACATTTTTCGGGGTTAAGACGGATCCCACATGCCCGAAGGCTATTGAATGTTTCTGCTAAGTCTAGGCTATGTTGGTGCTTTAAAACACTCTTTATTACAATATCATCCATATAGGCCTCTACATTGCGACCTAATTGATGACCTAGAGCCTTAGCAATTAACCTCGAAAAAGTAGCCCCGGCATTTCTTAAGCCAAAGGGCATTCTTACATAACAAAAGACTCCTGAAGGAGTTACGAAGCTTGTCTTGATTTCATCTTCGCGCTTTAGCCAGATTTGATGATAGCCGGAGTACGCGTCGAGGAAGCTTAATAACTCCGAACCGGTAGTAGAGTCGACCAATTGATCAATTTGGGGCATGGGGTAGGGGTCACGGGGGCATGCTTTATTCAGGGATGTAAAATCAATACACATGCGCCACTTCCCGGAAGATTTCTTCCTAACGAAGACTGGGTTGGCTAACCACTCCGTATGAGCCACTTCTCTGATAATCCCAGCCTTCAGCAACTTTTCAACTTCGTCTTTAGCGAGGATAGCTCTTTCCGTAAACAACTTCCGGAGTCCTTGCCGAACAGGTCGGGCCTTCGGGTTCACAAGTAGACTGTGTTCAATAATGTCCCGACTGACTCCGGTGATGTCTTCATCAGACCAAGCAAAGCCATCTAAATTCTCCTCAACTACTTTCTCTAACGAAGCAGCGACTTCTGGAGACAAGTCTTTGCCAAATTGAAATGAATATTCCTTGCCATCTTTGACAATAACCTTTGTTGCAATCTCTCCTTCGGGGCTTGGCCTTGGAAAGGATTTCTTCAAAGATTCGCTAGGAGCAGAAAAATCTTCCGGGTTATCTTGCACGCTATTCACCTGTCTCGGGTCAAGAGGAGGGCCATGACAATACTCTGCTCTTCGCGTGATGGTCTGATCTCCGAAAACAGTGAGCACTCCCGCCTATGTGGGCATCTTCATACATAAATAATTATGATGCGCCACAGCTCTGAATTGATTCAGCATGCCTCTTCCGAAGATGACATTGTATGCATATGGGGCATCCACAACATCGAAAATCACTTCCTCCGTCCTGGCCAGTAGCCCCTCTCCAAAAGTAACTTCCAGGCCAATTTGACCGAGGGCATCGAGAGGGGGTCCTACGAAGCCTTGTAGAGGACGGGCTGCTGGGAGAAGATGCTTCCTGGAGATGCAGAGTTGATCAAAAGCTTGAACAAAGATAATATCTGTCGAACTCCCTCCGTCGATTAGCACTCTCCGGACTTCAGTCCCTGCTATGTTGGCAGTGATGACGAGTGGGTCTGCATGTGGAAACTTAATACCAGCTGCATCATCTGCAGAAAAAGATATTGGCACATGGGACCATTCGGGCATAGCAGCTGCAGACGAAGAGGTTCCAATATGGCCCACTTCTCTAACATATTCTTTTCTCTGCCTCTTTGACATACTTCCGAGGGTCCCTCCTCCGGAGATGGGAAGGACTACTCTTTTCCCTCGATCTTGTCCCTCTTCTTGCTTCGGAGGTGGCATAACATTGACCACCAGAGGTCATCTTGCAGGGTCGAAGTTCTCTATTCGTGCCACAGCCTAGACAGGCTCCGGACGCACTTCGGTCGGAATTCGGTCAGTAGTGCCTCGACCCGATGTTCTTTCCAAATACTCTCCTCTTAAAGCAAGTATAGATTTGCACGCATCAGTTGTGTGACTCCGATTTTCACCATGGATACAGCAGAAAAAGGCCTGGGCTTTGCCAGCCGGTTTCCCTGGCGACCTCTAGCCGCTGGTCTTGCTTCCTAAAGGCTACGGAGCCCTTGGGGCAAACTTCTGCGGGGGTGCAATGTTCAAAACTTATGAACGAGGATGCTTTTGCCCCCGACGCCTGTCGTGCTGAGCTTCGAAGCTAGGCCCTTGCGGCTGTGTTGAAATTTTTACTTCCAACTTAACTTCTTGCAGTATTGACGGAGTTGCAGCAGTTCTCCGAAGCCATCCCTCTTCTGACCTTGCATATTCTTCGAAATAAGACATCAACTGAGCAACAGAAGATATCTTTTTCTTGTGAAGTTTATCAAGAAGGCCCGCATGAATAACTCCCTCTCGAGCTGCGTCAACTACAGAAGACATAGTTAACCCTCGAATTTGCGACTTCGTATGAGCGAAGCGCTTGAAATACTGTCTTAAAGTCTCTATGGGGAGATGCTTCACCTGGAAAAGACTCCCTGTTGACATTGGGGGTACGAAGGTACCCTGAAAGTTGCTCACGAACTTCTTCCTCAACTCCCCCCATGATCTAATTGATCCTGGCTTCAAAGACCAGAACCACCGCAATGCCACTCCTTGGAGAGCTAGGGGAAAACATTTGGCCATAGTGTCTCGCACTCCTCCGCTGGCTTCAATTGCTAATGCATAAGAACGGGCGAACTCTCCAGGATCTTCATCTCCGGAATATTTGCAAAGCTTCGAAGTTTTGAACTTAGGGTCGAACCGCACTTTCTGCAACTCAGGATGCAGCGGAGATTCGGTGTCGAAGGAAGCGTTCTCCGGGGCTTCGGGATAAGGAAGTTCGTCGTCTTCGGGCACTTCGGGGATGACTGGGGTGGCCTGAGAACGAAGCCTATCTGTGGCTTCTTGCCGCCACCTTGCTACTTCAGCTTGGAGGCTGGCCATTTGAGCGGCCATATCACCAAGACCATCTTCATCTCCTCCGGAAGGAACTTCCGGGTCTTGAGAACTGTACGCATCAGTTCGAAGTGGAACTTGAGGTGGAAGAGGGACTCCGGCTGGCCGAAGTATAGATGGAGTTGGGGGAGGAACTCTGTATGCTCGAGGAAGGGAAATCCCTTCCGGAGTTTAAGGTGGAGGAAATGTCGAAGGCCCTCTGACCTCAACTGTGTTTGAAGATCTTGCTCCGGAGGTCCGAGGAGACCTCCGAATAGGACTACCACCTGCACTTCGCTTGGGAGGCATGGTTTAAGAAGTTGGTAGAGAACGAAGTTTTTTTAGACTAGGTTCCCCACGGTCGGCGCCAACTGTTGGCGTAAAAGATTACGCTAACAGGTTTCTGAAGGTTAGAAACTAACAAACGAAGTGTTTGCGAAGTAAATTATTTCAAGCCTCCGAAAGGATAATAGCTTAAAATAGTTCGAAGATGTGTATTGAATAACTTGTATTCGATCATCATTACAGGATAAAACGGGGGGTATTTATAGGCCCAGACATTAAGGAAAAGACCTTTTTACCTCTCTATTACAACCGACATAGTGGAAACTATTCGGTACCCTTAATAGGGCTAAAATGGTAAAAGACTAATCTAATGAGAAAGAAGATAAGTCTTCCATCCTAGCTGGCAAGGAAGCCCTCGGAAAAGTCCTAGTTCGAAGATATACTCCGAACTAGAGTTTGCCTCCATACTTCGAACTTGATCCCCTGTATTCTCGGAGTTATATGCTGGAAACCTTTGATTCAATCATCTGTCTTTGTCTTGTTACAACAATGGCTCTAAGGATGAAGTATTTTCCCCCAACACATATCAAGGCAATGAAACATCATGGAAGTTGATTGGGGACCAAGTTAAGGTCATCCAAAGATAATATATAAGTTTGGGATGTTACTTTTGTGCCAAGAGCAGGTGGAGATAAAGTTTTACACGTCTTGGACTCGGACTCGGACTTCAGAGACAACACCAGATTAAAACGTACATAACTTTTATATAGAAGGTCCAATTTAGATGATCTTAGACTTTTTGGGAAGCTTGAGAAGTATTATTTCCAATGGATCAAGCTACACCTCTAGATTCGGTCCTAGCAGATCGCAATCAGCAAAATAATGTGTGTTACTTATTCAGTCCGGAGCCCATGAGCTTGTAACCGAGTTGTATTCATCTAGGATTCTATTTAGACGACCCTCACACGCCCCTAACCTCTTAAATACCCCCTATATATAGAAGTAGCCGGCCCTAACAAACTTAGCTGTTCATTTTCGAAATTAGATTGATTCAGATTGAAATGCAATTCTGCCTTCTACTGTTCATCATGAATTTCTCTTTGTTTCGATCAAGAATTTTACCTCCACCACTTTGTTTTGATCTGGTGTGATTGCTACTGGGAAAGTTAAGTGTTATCTATTGTTCCATTGGGAATTAAGAGATAGCAGCAGCACTTCGTGGCCGGCGGCTACGTGCGCAAGTGTGTGGTGTTGCGAATATCTATAGGGTTGAGATCTGTTACATTAGCAGCAGGGAAATAGTCGAATAGTCGTCAGCGTCTCACAAGTTATCCTCCATCTACATCAAGCTTAGTGAGAAGATCGGGCCACCCCATATCAACCACTTTAGTGTCTAGAGATTAGAGCAACTGAAGCCATTTTAACTTGATAAATTTAGGGCAACTTGAGTCATTTTAACCAGATAAATCATTCTGGAAACAAAATGTTATTTAGGTGCTCTAGCTACTATTTAGCTACTCCTCCTATCTTATAATAATATTATAACTTATGATCATATTTGACATTTATAATATAATTAATTTAAACCGTATTTATAGTACAATGAATATGAACAGGGATACTGTTTAGATTTATTGTACTCTAAAATATCAAATTGGTTATAGGTTAATATAGTACGGAGAGGGAGTAGTAACTAGTTGAGATTAGTGTTGACTTCGTTATTTTACGAGTAGGATGCATGATCTGATCCATGGAAAAAGCGTGCATTGCCCGCATAAATCTCTGATCTGCTACTAGTACATATGATTGTTCAGAAACACTAGCATAATACAAAATTCAGATCACATATATGGACAGAGTAAGAGTTGTGAGGCTGATCATTTGCAAAGATAGTTTATACACACAAAAGCAGGACACGCATGCACCACGCCGACGCACGACGAGGCTAACAAACACGACAAACTAAAAGCAAAACGAAGTGAAAGAGAAATTAAAGGCAGGTACGATTGATTGATGCCGTGTTAGGCACCAATGCAACTTAAGGGAAACAACGTAGGAGGTAGGAGGTAGGAGAAAAAACATGGCATAAAGTGCTCTGTCCTTTCATGCATTTGCATAATTAGTAGCATGATGATTAGCAGGAGGAGATCTGCAGTGTAAGAGAAGACAGTGGTTTATGGTCTCCCCCACCACTACACTCCTTCCTATACTTGACACAATTTATAGGCTTGCAACGCTTCACCACCCTGCACTACCTACTACATCGTCGTGCAGCTTTCTGCAAGTAACCGTTTCCGATTAGACAGCCTCAACTTGCTGATGTGAGCCCGGGAGTGCAGTTCTTTCAAGGTTTTTTGGATATATGCCATTACAATTTCTCTACATTGCAATTTTGCCATTATAATTTGTCTATTTATACATATGCCATTACAATTTTTCTCTTGTCTGTACAGTGCCATTTTGTACGCTTTGACCCTTTGTCAGCTCTACCGTAACTACGCAAAGACCCAAATGCCCTTGAGCCCCACCTATAATTTCCTTACAGATTCCTCGTAGATCCCATTGTCTCGAGTGATTTGGGCAGATCTGATCCTCGCGGCCCTCGACTTATCTCTCTATCCCAAGGCGGCGCGTGCGTCGGCGAGGCTTTGCGCCCAGGATGGTGGGCGTGTGGTGGCCGCTTCTCGCCGCGGCGATCCCTTCTGTCGTGGCTGGGCAGGCCTTCCGCATCAAGCGGCGGCGCAACGAGGAGCAGCGGCTCAAGGTGGCGCGCGGGCGAGAGAAGAGCTCCGACGAGGTCTTCGTCTACGAGCGCGTATGCTGTCGCCAAGCCGTCGCCCAGTCGCCCGCCGCCAAGCCGTCGCCGCCAAACCCTAGCCGGTGTCGATTCGATTTGAATGGGGAAGAAGAGCATTGTATGTGAGGGCAAGATGGGAAATACCAAAATACAATACGGATGTCAGATGGTCAAAGCGTACAAAATGGCACTGTACAGACAAGAGAAAAATTGTAATGGCATATGTACAAATAGACGAATTATAATAGCAAAGTTGCAATGCACAAAAATTGTAATGGCATATATCCAAAAAACCCTTCTTTCAAAGAGCCTCACCCCGTTTAGTTCTTTAGTTCCCAAATTTTAGTCCCGTCACATTAGATGTTTGGACGTTATTTTAGAATATTAAATGTAAACTATTTATAAAACTCATTCACAATCGGTGGATTATTCATGAGACGAATCTAATGATGCTACAATAAACATTTGCTAATCATGGATTAATTAGTCTTAAAAAATTGTCTCGTGAATAATCATCCAATTCTGTAATTATTTTTATAATCAGTTCAAGTTTAATCATTCAAATTAATGTCCAAACATCCGATGTAACACGGACTAAACTTTAGTCTAAGGAACTAAACATCAGGAGGGGTAATCGTCAATTCTACCTATGATATTACATCCATCCCATGCTACACTGCCCTACCCTCGTCATCTCCAACCATGGCACATAAGCCGACATAGACACCTATCAAAACAAATCTAAGTAGACTATTATCTAGATTTATTGAATTATAAAATATCAAATCTGATCGTAAATTATAATATTATGGGTTTGAGGGAGTAGAAGAGGAGAGGATGTGCTTATCCAGCTCCAATATGAAATGCAGCACAGTGTTTCTGCTGTTTCGAGCTCCAGGCAGTGTTTGTGTTTTTTCCCTCGAAGAATCGGTTCAGAGGTCAGCTGAGGCGCTCCTGCATCGTCGCCGGGACTCAAGAACACGTCTTCCGGAGACACGCAAGTGACCACGTGGATGAGGCGTTGCTGCAGACTGCAGTGATCTGTTGTAGGCTGTAACCATCCGGGACGAAGGTCTTCGGTTCTTCAGATTGTGCAGTGCCAGCTAGCTCTTTCTCCCTTTTTCGTACAATCTTCTTCTCTTTCTCTGCAATAAATCCTAGTCTTGGAGAAATAATATGCGGTCCACAGGAGTAACGCCTCGTTAATTAGTACAGAGAGCGAAAGCCGTGCTTTCATTATCTGAAAAACAGCAAATACTGCCGAAGAAATAGAAGAATATATTGACAGAGAAACATGCGTTACTTCCTCGATCTTCTGCAAATTATAAGTCATATTTAGAGTGGGTAATATGACACTTAATTACAATGCTGTGTTGGTTTCTGACCCAAATTCTAGTTAAGCTTGAGTTAGAGATGTATAAGAGCTATATATTGGAGCACCATCTGTTTTAGATAGTTGTCCTTTTTTTTAATATACAGAGATACCTTACGGTTCAACACTTACCTTGTAGGAAGTAATATTTTAAATTAATTTAGATCATTGATTTTAATTATAATTACAAATAAACTAAAATTTAAAATACTTGGTAACTAGCAGATAATTGAAAAGGTCAGCACAAAAAATTAGAAAGTCTGCATTGAAAATGTAAAAATTTACATGAAAAAATAGAAAATCCACGTAGAAAAATCAACTTAACATATTACCACCTAAATCAAAACAAATAAACGGCCTGCATAATATGATTCTATACGATATGTAGTGTGAAGATAAGACGCTCCTTGTTATCCATTGCTTTTATATATCTGTCATTATTGTGAATTTTACCATTATATTTTCCGTGATTGGATTTTCCACTTAATCCCGCGTCTTTGTTGAGATATTGCGATTGCTTTTTCTAACGTATTTTTTTACCAATTCTTGGGGAATTAACAACATATATGAAATAAATCCACGTGCACCGACAAGGAAAAAACAAGCAAAAAACCCACCTGCACACTTGACATTATTACACAAGAACAACTGAAGCTGAGAGGCGGCAGAAGCAAACCAGCTCTTCGGTTTCACTTCTACGGATAAGAATACAGATCCAATGTCACCGTTGTGAATTTATGTACGTACCAATGTACCTTCCATCGTATGTATTTATACTGCACAGTGCAATTACTGCAACGGTTCAGTGCAGTGCAATTAAAGAAAAAAATCCTTACAAGTAGGTCGCTTCATGTCTGAACAAACCAAAGTTAAACCATATCCGCTACTATCTTATAAAAATAATTTGAAGATATCAATTTGAAATACTAAACGTGAACTAATTATAAAAATAATTGTCGAATTGGATGATTATTCGCAAGACAAATCTATTAATCTTAATTAATCCATGATTAGCAAATGTTTACTGTAGCATCACATTGTCAAATTATGACGTAATTAGGCTCATTAAATTCGTCTCATGAATAATCAACCAATTATAAATGGGTTTTATAAATAATCTATATTTAATACTCTAAAATAATATCTAAACAGAGAATGGGTGGTACCTAGAACTTGTAACTGTCAGGTTGTACGCGAGAATTAAAGAAGCGTAAATTAGGTTAAGGCTTTCTCGATCCAGCACAGTAACAGAAAACGCCCAGCTACCAGCAGAATTTGTTAATGAAAATCCATATATATTCTTGGAACAGATTCTGTGTAAAAAAGAGAAAATCCATATATATTATTGAAACAGATTCTGAGTAAAAACAAAGAGAAAATTCATATATATTATTGAAAGTTTATCGGTTCTTATATATGTTAATGAAAATTTATTGTTTTCATATGTACCACATCTTTAATTTTTTATGTTCATATATATCATTGCTGTCATTTTTAACGTTAGTCAAAGTTATTTTTTAAAAGTCGACAAAACTACTCTCAAATCACAATACGATGAATCAAGAATGGCCAAAAGTTACGCGGGAAATCATGCCGTCGTCATCGTTACTACTGTCTAACCCTCACCTATTCCTCGCCACTCCCCGACCCATCTTTGATTTCTTGAATTATGGCTGAGTACGGTTGTCATTTAAAAATTTAATATTAAAACTGATAACAATGTCATATACAGAGACAAAAAAAACTGAAACAGTAGTATATATAGGATCATCAAATTTAAGTAGCACATACGAGAACGAAAAAAAAGGTATTTTTGTTTGGTTGTAGTTAGTAAGTGTATCAACCATAAAATACGCCTCAAATTAGTATGGATATTCTCTCAGGAAGAGTTATTGCTCAGCCTGACCTGATGTGCTTTGAGATTGACCTGAAGTACCTTACGATCTCCATATGTAGCATACTATGAGCTACTGAATTCCCAATGTTGAACATTGCTCCAGGACGCTTTGTGTCCTACAATAACATATCTGTTCCATATAAATTCAGCATCAATTTCAAACAGTCACGATCGTACCAAAAGCCGATGGAAAAATGGGGCAGGCAAACTGCTACAGCGTCAGCGCCCCAAAACCAAAGCATGTGGTTTGCACTGTTTCAGAGCTGCGTCGAAGAAGATGGCCTTGTATTCTTGCTAATTGCGTCATGTCCTTTAAACAGTCTACAATCTCGCCAGAAATGAATGGTGTGCAGTTGCAATTAGTCCATAGGATCTTATGAAATCACATTTATTCTATAGACTGTGTGATCAGTTTGATCTGACAGTACTCTATTTTCAGTCGAAACCAATTATTTCCACTTCACCCGGAGGAATCACCACCCTAGAAAAGTACTCCCTCAATTAATTTTTTTACTTCTATCTTTTCAACTTTATAAAAAAAACTTCATGTCTACCTTTTATCTACATTTCGTTTGTAAATTAAGATATTTTATTACGTAGTATTTCACTATCCCATACCTACTACCATTCCTCCCAAAATACAATTATTTGTACCATTTAAATTTTATCTCAAATATTACAACTTCTATAAATATTTCTCTAAATCTTTCTATTTTACTCATATCTAGTATCAAGTGTCAGTTGTATATTGTACTAATTGTTTAGTGTACTAGTTGAATAGTAGTTTCTTCTTTTTTTCCTTACAACTTCCGATCAAATTATAGTCATTTTTAGATTTTAGCGTATTTATTAAGATGAGATGCAAGGTAAAAAGCCTGAACTATCTCTCAACTAGACTCAACTAGTCCTCTGGGTAATTAATACTATATGTAACTAATACTTTTGATAGGGATAAAATAAAAAAATTAAAGAGAAAATTATAGAAGTTATAATATTTAGAACAAAATTTAAACGGTAGTAATGGTTATATTTTAGGATGGTTTGAGTAAAATAAGCACGCCAAAGTGTAAATGGCTATAATTTATGACGGGGTCGTACTTTACAATACTATTTTTTTATTAACGAAGATTATTTTAGTTTTTTAGTTTCACCACCAATTTGTCAACTTAATTCTCAAAAGTAAAATATTTGCGGAGAGCAGGTAGTTACAAATTAACGCAAGAGTACATTTCTGCCACTTAAGTCAGCACCTTGTTTCCGGTTTGTATCATGGTCTTCCAGAAAATAATTTTCACTGAGTTTTGTATAAGGGTCGGTGAATAAATTTCGCTTTGCAATATGTTTATCACGAAACCTATGGAGATCTCATGAGATTTTTATGGAACCTCAATGAAATCTTATGAAGCATGTATGGTTGATGTTCATGGAGTATCTTAAAAGTTTGCTCATGTTTCCAAAGTTTTTGCTAAAAATTTTAGCACGCGACCTGGTGCGAAATGAATTTCTACATTCACTTTGTGCGATAAATGTGGCGTAGAGTGAAACCTTGTGTATTTTACTCCCCAGAACTACAGAAGAGATCTACACGAGATAGCGAATTTGGAAAATGCATAGGGGGTGAAGTGCAAATGTGCCCACCGTATTTATCTCCGTCGTCCCCGCCTTGACCACACACACCAACTATCGCCGTTCGCTGGCCGCCGCTTCCTCTTGTGTGCTCATGACGACCCACACGCCGGCGCCACCGCAACAACCATTGCCGCCGGCGCCAGTGCCGGTAGCTCAGAGACGACACCGAGCTGCCTCCACATCCTCGTCGTCATCGTCTTTCTCCACCGCCTCCTCCTCAGCGGCCTCCTCGCGGTCGCCATCCCCGCGGCGGATGAACAGCGCCAGCGGTGCCGCCACCGCCACCGCAAACGCCACCTCCGTCGTGCCTTTCTCATGGGAGGACCACCCGGGCATCCCCAAGAGCGTCCTCCCCGCCGGCCACCACCACCACCACCTGTCCGGCGCCTCCTCATCCCCGTCCACGGCGCCGCTCCCTCTCCCGCCGCCTCTCCGCCGCGCGCCGGCGCAGCTGTCGTCCCGTAACCACCACCGCCGGCGCCACCACCGCTCCATAAACCCGTCGTCTCCCGCCGACCCCTTCGCCGCGGCGCTCGCCGAGTGCACCAGGGAGCGCGACGGCACCGCCATCGACGACCTCTTCCCAGCTGCTGCAGCGCCGGCGCCAGCGGCACCCTCCGCTCGCCGCTGGTCCGTCGCCGCCAGTGGGGTGGTCGGGTTCCTAGACCAGTACGGGTGCAAAAGCGCCATGTCCGTCGCCGAGGGCGCTTTCATCGTACGCCGGCCTGTGGCGGTGGCGCGCCCCGGCCGATTAGCGGGCCAGGGCCGGGTCGGCCGGTGACTGACATGGACGCTCTTCCAGCGAGATCCATCAATCATGGGCTTGGTTAGGTACATAAATAAATCGATGCGAACTCAAAATGTTGCGATCTAAAAGAAATTTCTACCTTTCCCCCTCTATTTTTCTTTTTATTTCAATTTCTCCTGCTGTGTTCTGATGGTGATTTCAAAACGGAGATTTTCGTGGATGTGATCGATACCAACCTTACTATAAATAATCTCACCCAGCTTGTGGTGTGACTATCTGTATATTAATTGCAATATAACCACAGTGATTTAAGTTGGTAATTATGGTCCCGTTTAATATTCTGAAAATTAGCTAGTAAGCATTTTAGCTTTTGAGATGGATTATTTAGTTTTTAGTAGTTCATTTTCTAGATTTTGTATTTATTGAATTTTACAAACTGATATAGATTGTGATCAAGATTGTTTGAGAAGTTATAGATTTTAAGAATAATAGCAGTTGACAAAATCTCTTTATGTATGAGTAAACATCATTAAAAAACTTTTTTATTGGTAGATTTATATTTGAAAATGTATTCACATGTTTCACAAAAGCAGAGAATATAGAACATACCGAAAAAATGCTCACAAACAACATATATAATATAGGAAATTTTACGATCATCGAGGAGTACCAAAAGTCTGTAATTTTAAATTAATTTTGATATGCGGGGTTGATATCTTAAATGATGAAAGGTATTAAAATTAATACAATATAAAATTGTGATACTATTTAGTACTTTCTCTCAAATATCGTAGAATCACTCGTGTACACAAACCTTAGATCAAGCCCACAAAAGTTAAGGTCGAAGAACACAGGCTTCTCAAATACAACTAAGAACTTGTCTCAAGCCAATATTTCCTTGATTTTCTAATTGCACCGGTGGATAAAAAAAAACTACTTCCGAAGCAGAATATAATGCATTGTACACAATACAACAGCACAAACAAGTAACCCGGATTAAATAAAAAACAATCCTGAATTACGGTTTCTCGATTCTCGAATACGGTTTCAAGCGAATATTAATTGCCACAATAATTTCTTATTATCAAACTTAATATCCTATTAGGCTATTGTTGGCGTAAAAGATTACGCTAACAGGTTTCTGTAAAAGAGAAACTAACAAACGAAGTGTTTGCGAAGAGAACTGTTCTAAGCCTCCGAAAGGATAATAACTTAGAATAGTTCGAATGTGTGTATTGAATAACTTGTATTCGGTTCCTATTACAGGGTGAAATGGGGGGTATTTATAGGCCCAAACATTAAGGAAAAGACCTATTTACCCCTCAATTACAACCGACATAGTGGAAACTATTCGGTTTCCTTAATAGGGCTAAAATGTTAAAAGACTAATCTAATGAGAAAGAAGATAAGTCTTCCATCTTAGCTGGCAGAAAAGATCTTGGAGGGCCTTAGTTCGAAGATGTACTCCGAACCAATGCCTAACTTCGTACTTCGAACTCGGTTCCGAGTATCTTCGAAGATGATCTTCTGGAAACCTTCGAACCTGTTGTCTGCCTTTATGCTGCTTCGGCAATAACCCCGAAGATGAGATATTTTCCCCCAACAGTAGCCCCTCGAATACGCTTCTCCGTTTGACCTGTAACGTTAGGAGAGCAGTCTACGGAAGGAAAAGATAACCAAACATAGGGGTTATTGGTTTTTATTTTATCTCCGAAATGCACGAAGATATGAACTTCGAATCAGTCTTAAGGTAATTGCTTTTCGAACTATCTTAGAACCGACTCAAGAAGTTCGAAAGTCTTTTAGACTTAGAAAAAAGAGCCGTTAAGTTTCTGTTTCTAATGGAAACTGTATAAGCGTTAATCGCGGGGAAAAGTAACGGCAGGAATGCGAAACGACACGAACTAACGGTAAAAAAGTGAAATCTAGGCTATAAATAGAAGGCCTAGAAGTTACCCGGTTACCTTTTCACCGCATTCTCGCAATCAAAAACTTTTTAGCCCTTCAAGTTCTTGAGCCCTAGCCTCCATTTCCTCAGAGCAATCCGGCGGTCGCGATGGTGAAGACTAAGGGATCTGCACCTCCGTCGGCCTTGGCCCGGCAGTAGGCGACCGCAGCAGCAGCGGCGGCAGCGTTGGCGGCGGCACCTCCGATGCCGGCGGTGACATCCATGGCGGCAGGGGGGAGAAATCCCCAAATCGCCGATGACCAAGGTCTGTGCCTGCCATCGACGAAGTATTTGGATCAATCTTTTGAGTTGGGGCCTTCTACCTGCAAGAGGGAGTCTTTGGCAATCACAGCAGGGGGAAAAATTAGTAATGGAGTTATGATCCGGAAGCCGGGCAAAGAATCGATTCCATCGCCAAGACCCGGAGAAGTAGTGGTATTCGAAGCCTTCTTCGAAGCTGGCTTGGGCCTCCCTGCAGTGGATTTCCTGGCGGAGGTACTTGATCTGTTCCATGTAACCCTCCCCCAATTATCTCCGAATGCAGTAGCTAGATTAGCTATCTTCGAATGGGCGCTGAGAGCCGAAGGTTGTGAGGTGTAACACCCCAAATTTTCAAAATAATAAAAATATTATTAAATTCAATTTCTGAGATTATATATTTCTGAAAATACTTTTAATACTCTTTTATACACTTTTGAACTACAACGTAGAGTATATGGCCAAACCAGTAGCTGAAAATTTTTGTATAGACTCCCAAGGCCAAGAAATGTTTTTGAGAATTTTTACAGATTTTTACCCACTTTGGAAATGCCCCAAAAGGTTTAAACTATTTTCTGCAATTATTTTAATCAGAAAACCTTGGAAAACAGTATTGGGCTCCCCTCCCTCCATTCTCCCTCACCCGGCCGGCCCAGCCCACTCAACCCGCGCGCTCAGACTGACAATCGGATCCCACCTGTCAGCGCCGAACCCTTCTCCTCGCGCGCGCACCCGACATCGTGGCCCCACCCGTCAGCCTTCCCGTTCGCTCGCTCACGCCCGCTGGCCAGTGGCCCCCATCTGTCAGAGTCGTCGTCTACCTCACGCCGTCGCCCCCAAATCACGCCGGCCGACGACCCCCGCCTCGGATCCGCCTCGCTGGCCCCTCCCGCATTGAATTGGCGCCATTAAACGACCCCCCGCGCCTGGCCGACCGTTTTCCCCCGTTAAACAGCGCCTTTACGCCACGGGATCGCCGCTACGCGTGCATGGCCGAGCCATCGCCGGCGAGTAAAAGCTCTCCCCCGGTTTCCTTGCATGCGAGCCCCCTCCGACGCCTTATTTAAACCCCCCTGCCTCCGCCGCGTTCGGTTCACGCATCCATTCGCACTTAGACCCAACAGAACGCCCGCACTTCGCCTGTTAGCGCCATCCCCCTGGTTCATCTCTGGCCACCGCCCACCGTCGCCTCGGACCACCCCGGCCCGCGCCTCCGCCACCGTCGTGACCGCAAGGACGTCCCCTACCTCGGCCACGTCTCCACTGGTCAAGGAGATCGCCGAAACACCATCGCCGACGAGGAGCCCGAACCACTCCGCCGTCTACCCTCGTCGCCGGCCACGCCCCGTCGTCCCCGGACCACCGCCAAGGTATCATCGTGACCGCCGTAGTGCCCTCTTTCCGTTTCTAGGCTTAGGTAGGGCCGCCGTCGCTCGCCGTGGCCGCTGGCCCACTCGCCGTCATCGGAGAAGACGACCGGCACGGGTCGAGTACCCGTGCCGTGTCGGATCTGATCCCGACCGTGCGATCGCGATCGGACGACGCGCGTGAGCCCACGTACGCGATCTAATCCGCACCGTCGGATCTGGTCAAAGCGTTACGTTTTGATCTCACGCGTTCGTTTTCATTTAAAACCGGCGTGCGATCTCGTGCGTCCACGTGGTACCCCTTCGCACGTTTTAATCCTGACCGTCCATCGTGACTTACGCGCCCCGCCTCGCCCTCGCGCGTCGGATCTGGATCCGACGGTCCAGATCGACCCGGCGCACGCGCACAGTGTGCGGGTTCACCGTGGGCCTAGCTCACCGTGGACCCGAGGAGTTTAAAAATTGAAAATGAATTTCAGAAATACTTTTAAACTTGTAAAATTCATATCTAATGCATTTGAACTCTAAAAATTACCATTCCAATTTCAGAAAATTCATAAAATTATTCTCTACATGTTTATGCAATAAAAACAGTAGGTTTACTTTGACATTTTCATGTTTATTCAAATAAATATTTAAATGCCTTTAGGATTAAAATATGAATTCAAATGTTTGAACTTCAGAAAAATTCATATTTATTCCTTTCTATTCATATACTGCAAAACACTAAATTACCATGATCTTTTCATTTCAAAACTTATTAGGGAACTTAATATGGGACTATTCACATTTAAACATTTGTTTTCAAAAAAGGACAACCCTTCATTTTAATCCCTTTAAAATTATTTATGAAATAACTTTCAGAACCTTAACAAGGGAAATTATTTTACTTTTAATCAAACCAACAGTAACTTATGTGCTATTCATGTAATGTTATATTGTTTGATTGAATGTGCTCTTTTTATTTTGCTTTATTATATTAAAAAGACTACGACGTCGCCGAGGAGCCGGAGTACTTCCCGGAAGTTCCTCCCTCCCCATTCGCTGAACAAGGCAAGTCACCAAACAATTCTTTTGAACATATTGAACCCATGTTTGAATTGACTATCGCTACAACACATAGGTTATACATGCATTAGTCAAACGAACCCTTACATTATATTTATTTAGGATCCCCCGACCTTGATGTGCAACCCAAGCCATGCTATCTCGCCTAACCTCTTTGTCACCATATGATCAATGATATTAGCTAGTGTCCAATGTATTGACACGGCCGCTATAGGATAAAAATGAGTCATAGCAAAATGGTTCTATTATATGATCCCCGTTACTTCTTATCCTTGGAAATTCTGTTGGTGATGAGTCATGGTTGTGAGTGTATGCATGGTGGGTTCCGGGTGCAAGCTAGGGCATTGGTCGGTAGCACCCGGGGCACTATAAGGACCGGTCTGAGGGATCCGTTGCAATACACTTACGTACTAACCACAAGTCTAGTGGGTAAGTCCTAACTAAGGTATGGGTTGTTCCAAACCGAGGCCACCATTTGGAGATGGGTCGAGTTGCACCTGCGGGTGACTTGTACCAATGTGGCGCAAAAGGGGGTGCGACGTTAGCCGGGATGCGGCCCGGCGCGCCGGCGAAACCTAGAGCGGGTGGTTATCGCTTGGAACATCTCATATTGAGGTTTTGGCACGAGTTCCCGTGAAATGGGTCATCTCGTTTGGGATGAGTGCGTGCCTTGTGGGTACAGTAGTACATCTCTGATCAGAGTCTTAAATCTTTTCGAAAAGCCGAGCCCACGGTCAAGGGCGGGTTGCGTGACATCCCCCAGTTAGTTTATTTTGAATATGCATGTGCATGATGGATTGACATGTAAGGACTGTTGAGCGAGGTGGGGTTGACTGTACCCCTCGAGTTAGTTGAGGTTGATGATGTTCATGTTTACTTTCCGCGTGATTAAAATATGATTACACTAAATGCAATAACTGCAACTGCATTATTCTGCAATGTTAGCCATTATCCTTCCTTGTTTATTACCCTGCATTATTATTTGCATTTGCGGTGGCTTGTTGAGTACTTTTTGTACTCATACCCGTTGGACCCCACAGAGGATGCTTACTTTGAAGACGGTCTGGAGTAGCGACCCAGTCGAGAAGAAAGATCCTGGAGAAGATGTTCGTCATGCCATTTTCTAATTATTTCACTTTACTGTTTTTATTAAAACAATGATGTAATAAATATGGTCTGCGTACCATGAACATTGTCGTATGTACGATTGTCGCATGATGAACCTCTTGTATTATTGTTTTTCTTATGAAATTCAATAATGTCTCGATTTGTTAAATCGGGGCGCTACAAGATGGTATCAGAGCCGACTCGACTGTAGGAAGCCAAACAGACCCGCCTAGCCATTAGCCATAGGAAATTATTTCTCGAAAATCTACTTCATAAACTTTGTTCCTCTCCTCACTTTTATTCAACTTGCTGTTTTGTAGATGCCTGTCTACCAAGTCCACAGCTACTGCCGCCACTACGAGGGCTTCGTCCGGGAGCTCCGCATGATGCTCACCTTCCTCGGGTTCCTCTTCGAACCCGAATTCCAAGGAGTATATCCCGACGAGTTCGTCGGGCCTTGTGACGTCTCCCTCACCGTCCACGGCTTCGGAGAACACCTGCCACCCTACACCACCGCACTTGGAGGCCCCACTTTCGACGTCGCGTGCCAACGAGTCGCCCTCCAGGCCCTCATGGAGTTGAGGATGATCTACGACGATCGTCTTTAGAACTCGTCCTTCCGGCTTGTGCCGAAGCGTACTCCCGGAGCCCACCGTAGCATCTACCTCGGAGTTCACTCCGTGCGTGATCCGGTCATGGCCCGGTAGTCGCGTCTTCTACAGGCCATGGATGATCTCCACACCGAGGCGGTGCTCGACGCCGATGAGCACCATGAGGCGGTTGAGTTCCTTCGTGAAGAGACGAAGAACTTGATCCAACAGAATGGCGAGTTGCAGCGCAAGATCATGCAGCTGCAGAAGGATATTGCGGAGATGGTTCCTCTTCTTCCTAGGAAGAAGAAACCCATCCGTGAGCCCCTCCCTCGCCCCAAGAGGATCCCGCCACGACCCTCCCCCGCCAGGCCCTCCACCAGCGCCCCTACACCACGCCCCGGCCTCGTCTCCGACTCCATCATCGAGAATTTTCTCGAACCCACCATCCCTCTAGAGCCGCGCACTCGTGGTTCCGAGAGCACGGAGACCGTCTCCGGTGGCGAGTAGGCGTAGGAGTCACTATTTAAAATAAAAAGCATGATTTTGTATGTGGTGCTATCCGCAACAAGTGTGTTGAGGATAGAATAAAAACTTGATTGTAATGAACAATTTCTACCACTTATGTGCTTGAATCTTATATAATATTTTTGGTTGTATTATTGTTTCGTCATCGTTTGCCTTATCACTATGTATATTCAGAAGATGGCCGACCACCAGAACACCGGTTCCAACAACGGAGCAGGAGGAAGCCGTGATGCGCCCGAGGGTGTGGTACCCAACTGGGGTGCAACGGGCCCACGTCAATCTGGGTCGCCTTCTGCCAACCATCCCACCTTGGCGGAGATGATGGCGAATCAAAACCACCTGATCACCGCCCTCCTCACCCAAATGCAGAACCAACAGGCTCAGTTGGACCGTCTGCAGAACGGGGAGCCCGCCCCTCGCGCACCAGCACCCGCGCCCGCTCCGCAACTCTTCGAGTTCCTGCGCGTGCGCCCGCCCATCTTCTCGAGCACCACCAACCCGATGGAGGCCGGAGATTGGCTTCGCACCATCGGAAAGAAGCTCGACCTCCTCCCCTGCACCGACCGGGAGCGAGTGGCGTTCGCCACTCACCAGCTCCAGGGTCCCACCGCGGAATGGTGGGACAACTACCGTGAGTCCCAGCCAGAGGGCCACGTGGTGACTTGGGCGGAGTTCACCATCGCTTTTCGCGCCGCTCACGTCCCCGCCGGTGTCATCGCGGTAAAACAGCAGGAGTTCCGCGACCTGCAGCAAGGCAATAGGACCGTCATGGAGTACCTCCATGAGTTCAACCGCCTCGCCCGCTACGCGCCGGAGGAAGTGCGCACTGACGCCCTCCGCCAAGCCAAGTTCCTCAGGGGACTTAAGGATGAGCTGTCCATCCAGCTCGTCGCCGCCGACTTCGCCGACTTCCAATGGTTGGTCAACAAAGCGCTCATCCAAGAGACTGAGCAGAACAAGCTGGACCTTAAGAAGAGGAAGATGATCGCCTTCAAGCATCAGCAGGCGAACTCTCAGAGGCCCCGCTTCGTCCCTCCGCCGCCAGCGCCTGCCTACCATCCTCGGCCCGCCTACAGGCCACCTCACGCCGCCGGTGGATCCAACGCCGGGCATCTTCGCCCCGCTCCACCAGCTCCGGCCGCTCAGCCGACACCAGCCGCCAAGGCCCCGATCTTGAAGGATCGCCAAGGAAGGCCGGTCGTCTGCTTCAATTGCCGCAAGGAAGGGCACTATGCACATCAGTGTCCTCACCCCAAGCCAGCTCAGGGCGCGGCACCCAACCAGGCGGTTCGTGCCCGCGTCAACCACATCAGCGCGGAGGAAGCTCAGGAGGCTCCTGAAGTCGTGCTCGGTACGTTTACTGTGAATTCCGTACCAGCCGTCATATTATTTGACTCTGGAGCAACCCACACCTTCATCTCGGAAAATTTTGTGAAAATAAACGGACTGGACGTGCTCCCTCTACCCATTCCCATGGTGATTGCCACTCCCGGCAATAAGACCTCCGCCCGCTTATATAGCCCTAAGGTTCAAATTGACATCCAAGGAATACTGTTTCGGGCCGAGCCTGTCCTCATCCAATGCACCGGACTCGACCTTATCCTAGGGATGGATTGGTTGATGAAGCACAAGGGAGTGATCGACTGTGCCAACAAGTCCGTCATGGTGACCAATCCTAAAGGCGTAACCGTCACCTTTCGGATGACCAGTCGCAAACCACTCGGAGCATCCCTTCGCTCGATAGCTCTTGAAGAGGTGCCTATAGTCAAGGAGTTTGCGGATGTCTTCCCTGAAGATCTACCCGGAATGCCTCCCAAGCGGGACATCGAATTCAGGATCGAACTTGTCCCCGGAACCACTCCAATCTCCAAGCGCCCGTACCGAATGGCCGCCAATGAACTAGCTGAAGTCAAGAGCAACATCGAAGACCTAGAGCAGAAAGGTTACATTCGACCGAGTACCTCACCCTGGGGTGCACCGGTTATATTTGCCATGAAGAAGGATAAGACCAAGAGGATGTGCGTGGACTATAGAGCCTTGAATGACGTAACCATCAAGAACAAGTACCCATTGCCTCGGATCGACGACCTGTTCGATCAGCTGAAAGGATCCTCGGTGTTTTCCAAGATTGACCTCAGGTCAGGTTATCACCAGTTGAGGATTAGAGAAGAAGACATACCCAAGACTGCCTTCACCTCCCGCTATGGACTCTACGAGTACACCGTGATGTCGTTCGGACTCATGAATGCCCCGGCCTTTTTCATGAACATGATGAACAATGTATTCATGGAGTTCTTGGACAAGTTCATCGTGGTATTCATCGACGATATCCTCGTTTACTCCAAGACAAAGGAAGAATACGAGACTCACCTCCGTCTGACCCTCGGGAAGCTAAGGGAGCAGCAACTGTACGCCAAATACAGCAAATGCAAATTTTGGTCGTCTGAGGTGAAGTTCCTCGGCCATGTCATATCTGCTGGAGGAATAGCAGTGGACCCAACCACCGTTGAAGCAGTAACCAACTGGCTGCAGCCCACGACCGTGACCGAGATCCGGAGTTTTCTCGGATTGGCCGGATACTACCGCCGGTTCATCGAGAATTTTTCCAAGATCGCCAAGCCTATGACCAGACTTCTGCAGAAGGAAGTGAAGTTTGAATGGACCCCCGACTGCGAAGAAAGCTTCCAGACCCTCAAGAAGAAGCTAGTATCAGATCCCATTCTGACTCTGCCAGACATCCGGAAAGACTTCCATGTCTACTGTGATGCCTCTCGTCAAGGATTGGGATGCGTCTTAATGCAAGAAGGGAAAGTGATATCCTACGCCTCCCGGCAACTGAGACCGCACGAGCTGAACTACCCAACCCACGACCTGGAACTAGCAGCCGTGGTTCATGCCTTGAAGATATGGAGACATTACCTTGTGGGAAATCGGTGTGAGGTCTTCACCGACCACAAGAGCCTCAAGTACATATTCACCCAACCAGATCTGAATCTCAGGCAAAGGAGATGGTTGGAACTGATCAAGGATTACGACTTGGGCATCCATTATCATCCGGGCAAAGCGAATGTGGTGGCAGACGCCCTTAGTCGAAAAGGATACTGCAATGCCATCATGATTCAAGACCAAGCTCCCTTACTGTATAAGGAGATGGAAAGGCTAAACCTAGGGATCACCACTCGAGCGTACCTCGCTGCCTTGGAGTCTCGGCCTGTCTTAATAGACCAGATCCGAGAAAAACAAAAGGAAGACCCGGACATCCTGGAGATCCAGCAGAACATGAGGAAGGGTAAATCCCCTGGATTTTCCGAGGACGAGCATGGTACTATCTGGTTCGGAAACCGAGTATGCGTACCCAACCTACCTGAGTTGAAGACCCTCATCCTTCAAGAAGCCCATGATACATTATACTCCATCCATCCCGGGAGTACGAAGATGTATCAAGACCTAAAGGAAAAATATTGGTGGGTCAGCATGAAGAGAGAAATAGCAGAGTATGTGGCCAAGTGCGACACATGCCGGCGAGTCAAGGCAGAGCATTAGAGGCCTGCCGGACTTCTTCAACCTCTCAAGGTCCCTGAATGGAAGTGGGAAGAGATAGGAATGGACTTCATCACGGGACTGCCCAGGACCCAAGCTGGTCATGATTCCATCTGGGTGATCGTCGACCGACTCACCAAGGTAGCTCACTTCGTCCCGGTCAAGACAACGTACACCGTCGCCAAGTTGGTTGAGTTGTATATGACCCGGATCGTGTGCCTTCACGGAGTTCCTAAGAAGATTGTATCTGACCGTGGGAGTCAGTTTACCTCCAAGTTTTGGAAGAACCTTCAAGAGGAACTCGGCACCCGGCTGAACTTTAGCACCGCCTATCATCCACAGACCGACGGTCAAACCGAAAGGGTCAACCAGATATTGGAAGATATGCTTAGAGCTTGTGCTCTAGACTTTGGCGGAATGTGGGACAAGAACTTACCATATGCAGAGTTCTCCTACAACAACAGCTATCAAGCCAGCCTGCAAATGTCCCCGTTCGAAGCACTCTATGGACGTAAGTGCAGAACGCCGTTGCTCTGGGACCAGACCGGAGAGTCACAACTGTTTGGGACTGATTTATTAAGAGAAGCTGAAGAGAAGGTTAAGATCATAAGAGACCGATTGAAGGCAGCCCAATCCAGGCAAAAGAGCTATGCCGACAACCGTCGAAGAGACCTAGCCTTTGAGGAGGGCGATTATGTCTATCTCCGAGTCACTCCCCTCCGTGGCACTCAAAGGTTCAACATGAAAGGCAAACTAGCACCTCGCTACGTCGGACCTTTCCAGATTCTCCGACGACAAGGAGAAGTGGCATATCAACTTGAACTGCCTCCATCCTTGGCAGGAGTTCATGATGTGTTCCATGTCTCTCAGCTGAAGAAATGCCTCCGTGTACCCACCGAGCAAGCCGACCTTCAGCAGCTTAATGTCCAAGAAGACTTGACCTACATAGAGAGACCCATAAAGATCTTGGAAACCAAGGAGAGAGTAACCAGAAGTCGCGTGGTCCGCTTCTGCAAAGTCCAATGGAATAACCATCCCGCCGAAGAAGCCACTTGGGAAAAGGAAGACGAATTGAAGGCCCATTATCCCGAATTATTCGAGTAACGTTCCAATCTCGAGGACGAGATTCTTGTAAGGGGGATAGGTTTGTAACACCCCAAATTTTCAAAACAATAAAAATATTATTAAATTCAATTTCTGGGATTATATATTTCTGAAAATACTTTTAATACTCTTTTATACACATTTGAACTACAACGTAGAGTATATGGCCAAACCAGTAGCTGAAAATTTTTGTATAGACTCCCAAGGCCAAGAAATGTTTTTGAGAATTTTTACAGATTTTTACCCACTTTGGAAATGCCCCAAAAGGTTTAAACTATTTTCTGCAATTATTTTAATCAGAAAACCTTGGAAAACAGTATTGGGCTCCCCTCCCTCCATTCTCCCTCACCCGGCCGGCCCAGCCCACTCAACCCGCGCGCTCAGACTGACAATCGGACCCCACCTGTCGGTGCCGAACCCTTCTCCTCGCGCGCGCACCCGACATCGTGGCCCCACCCGTCAGCCTTCCCGTTCGCTCGCTCACGCCCGCTGGCCAGTGGCCCCCATCTGTCAGAGTCGTCGTCTACCTCGCGCCGTCGCCCCCAAATCACGCCGGCCGATGACCCCCGCCTCGGATCCGCCTCGCTGGCCCCTCCCGCATTGAATTGGCGCCATTAAACGACCCCCCGCGCCTGGCCGACCGTTTTCCCCCGTTAAACAGCGCCTTTACGCCACGGGATCGCCGCTACGCGTGCATGGCCGAGCCATCGCCGGCGAGTAAAAGCTCTCCCCCGGTTTCCTTGCATGCGAGCCCCTCTGACACCTTATTTAAACCCCCTGCCTCCGCCACGTTCGGTTCACGCATCCATTTGCACTTAGACCCAACAGAACGCCCGCACTTCGCCTGTTAGCGCCATCCCCCTGGTTCGTCTCCGGCCACCGCCCACCGTCGCCTCGGACCACCCCGGCCCGCGCCTCCGCCACCGTCGTGACCGCAAGGACGTCCCCTACCTCGGCCACGTCTCCACTGGTCAAGGAGATCGTCGGAACACCATCGCCGACGAGGAGCCCGAACCACTCCGCCGTCTACCCTCGTCGCCGGCCACGCCCCGTCGTCCCCGTGAGGAGCCATGCTGAATAGCGTGGGCCTCATGGCTCTAGAAGTGATGAGTCATTGTCAACGATAGTCAACGAGGACTGAAGAGAAGAAGAGATCTGCTGTTTCATGGGCCGCGTGTGACTCAGGTACACGGGCAGCGAGCGACTGTCGGGCAGAGGAGGCTGCGAAGTCGGGCTGGCCCAATCCGGGTGCATGGGCCAGAAGCAGTAGAAGACCCACTGGGCTGTTGACCAGGATTGACTCAGGTACACGGGCGGTGAGCGATTGCCGGGCTGAGAGAGCTGCGGAGTCGGGCCGGCCCAATCCGGGTACCTGGTGCAAAGCTGGTGGAGGCTTTGTCAGTTTCGGCGTAAAACTGACAACCGTTGATTCTGTATCCGACTGTCCAGAAGAATAGCTTCAGGATATGTCATCTGTTACTCTAGGCCCACAGTCAGTCAGTTGTGTCTGTAAAAATACCTAAGGGCAGTAGAGTCTTTTTCTGTATTTTTGAGTCTGTAAAACCCTAAGGGGCTGGTAGAATATTCCTAGTGTTGGGCTGCCTATAAATAGCACCCCAATCCCTAGGGTTTGGACTACCCTTTTGCTGAAATTGAATACTACTCTATTGGGTCATTTTTGCCTCTCACGTTTTCTCTCTCTTCTTCTGTTCCCTGCTTGCGCCGCCAGGGAGTTCACTCTCTGTGGTTCTTGCCTTGCTTTTAATGTTGTAGTAAATGCTCTATTTCTTTGTGTGCTGCATCTGCAAGGTTTTTAATGGGTCGTTTTCATCTACAAAGCAAGTTTCCCTGTGATTTTTGAAGCTTTGTAGGCTTCGGCAGGTGTGAAGAAGTTTCTGTTCTTCACGAACAGAGTACTAGTTCTTGCGTTTTGCAAGTAGTACTCCACTGTAGCTACAGTACCTCTGCGCCAGCTTTTTACTTTTACTGTGCTACTTTTCGATCGGGTTGATAGGTCTGAAATCGCTTTTCTGACTGTGTCTGGCGAAGCCCCTTCTCTGTTCGAAGCCCCTCAGCTCCGTGAGGCAGGCTTCGATCGAACATCGTTAAAGGGTTCGCTCAGACTTCGAACCTAGGTCTTTGTGTCCTGTGTCGCTTGCTTCGAAGTATTTTCTGAACGGACAGCATCGCATACTTCGAACGTCAGTGCGAAGGTACTCCGGCCCTAGCTGTTCGAAGTTCTCACTTCGTTAAGTTTCGGAGTTAACTTCGAAGCTTGCCTTTTCTCTTAGCTTCGCATTGATTTCTTAGTAGCGTGTCATTCTTCGTCTTCGTTTTCGGAGCTTGCTCTTTTCGAAGGTAGAAGTTTGGCTTCAGACTTGATTTTCTGTCACGTGACAGACTTCGCTCCTTCGTTCGAAGGTTGTCTGTTTGTGTGTTCGAAGCTTTGTGTTCGAAGTTTCGTGTTCGAAGGTTTTGCTTCGAGGCTTTCGGTTCGAAGCTGTGTGCGAAGTCTTGTCTTCGAAGTGCATACTCCGAAGCAGGCTCCGGCACTGTTTTACTTCTCTCCAAAGCTCGTGAGTCGAAGCTGTGTGCGAAGTCTTGTCTTCGAAGTGTATACTTCGAACCAAGCTCCGGCACTGTTTTACTTCGCTCCGAAGTACACTTCGCATCTTGCCACCTCGAACTAGGCTAGATCGTGACACCTTCGGCATCTCGGACAGACTCCGTCACCAACCTCCGAAGCAGACCTCGGCGTGCGAAGGGGGCTTCGCCAAGTTCCGAACAGGAGACAACTTTGGACAGTAACTTCTCTTTTTACTTTATACATACTTAGATCATTTCATTGAGAAGTTTAGGCCTGTTATATTTTGTTCATCTGCCTAGATTGCACTACTTTAGCTTTACACTGTTTATCATCAGTTGCTTCTAGGTTAGAAACCTTTAGACTTAGGCCTTCTGTTTATTTTCTGCTGCATAGTATTTTTGAGGTGCGTTGGGTATTGGGAACAGGCCATTGATTCGAAAGAATTTTTAAGGCGCCCATTCACCCCCCCCTCTGGTCGCTACTTTCGGTCCTACAAGTGGTATCAGAGCGAGGTTAGGGTTTTTCCATACCTTAACCGGTTCTAAACCCCAGTAGTGACTATGACGTCTCTTGGCAAGGTCCCGTCCTTGGAAGCCTATGGCTATAATTATAGGAAGGGGAAGGACAAGGACGATCCGGCGGGCCTCTGCTTCATGGCTTTCGGAGACAAGCCGAAGAGCCACTCACGCCAGCGCCGAAGATCCCGCAAGAGCTTCTGCTCAATGGCTCTTGGGGATAGAGAAGAAAAGAGCTCCTCCGACGACTCCGACGACGACGACAATAAGGTATCATCCTACGAGCGCGAAATAGTTGATTTACTTGAGAGCAATCGTCAGGAGTTGAGATATCGGGAAAAACTGCTTAGGGGGGCTAAGAAAAGGATAGACGAGTTAGAGAGTGAGCTTGCCGTAGCCAACGGTAGAATAGAAAGTCTATCTTCTTCCCCTTGCTTGGGTGATAGCAGTGAGTGCCCGAAGTGTGAGGCGCTTCTGTGTGACCTGTCGACTCTGAAGTCCAGGTACACAGAAAGGGTTGATGAGAGGGATGCTTTGGCCACTGAGCTTGAAAGCGCTCAGCAGGAGCTGAAAGATGCTCAAGCCACTGTCGTCGCACCCTGTGTTGATTGCCCATCGCATCTAGTTGTCTTAGCTGAGCTGAAATCCAAGGGCGATGAGCATTTGGGTGATTTAGAGAGGTTGAGAGCTGAGCTTGCCCAGACTAGGCTAGAGCTTGAGACTCTGTCAGTTCCACCCACTGTCTGTGAGAACTGCCTGTCTCTTAGAATGGAGCTAATTAAGCTAAAAGCCGGGAAGTCTGTCCAAGCAGAGAATGAGTGTGAGACCTGCTTGTCTCAGGTGGAGGTTCTAGCTTCCTTGAGAGAGGAGCTAGCAGATTCTCAGAATGAGAACTTTTACCTCCGTTCTATCCTGAGTTGGATCAGTGCCAGAGAGCCACAGCTTGGCATGATGATCCAGCAGTTCAAGAGGAAGGATGGGTTTGGAGTAGGTTACACCTACACCAAGGCTGACTTTGAGAGTGCCCTCAGCCGGGCAGTGGAGTGGAGTAAAATGACTCCAGAGCAGAGGTATCCCAAGACTCACTCCACTGAGACCTCTCAGGCTTGTCAGCCCAAGGATGGAGTGATCCATGAACCACCCAAAGCTCCACCCAAGAAGCCTATCTGGGTTCCTAAGCCCAAACACCTCCACTCTTCTCTAGACTCTCTTCCTGGACCCTCTAAGCCCAAGAAGATCACACCAGACACTACCAAGCCCAAGAATCCCAAGCCTCAACCACATCCCAAGAAGCCTACCTATCATTGTGAGTTTTGTCAGAGAGACGGGCATCTTGCGGAGTTTTGCTTCAGAAGGAAGCGGGTTGAGAGAGCAGAGAGGGCTCGTAGTGATCAGGTGCAGTTCTACCAGCAGGGTGGTAGACTGCGTGTTCCTCGGCGCGGGGAGAGGCTAGAGGCCAGGCCGCGTCGTGTAGGTGGTGGTAGAGGAGACGGCTTTCTTGCCCGTGCTCCAGTTGGTGGTGTTCGTTCCGGCAGAGTTCCAGACCGAGTTGGCTACGGTTCTGGACCTCGTGGCCGTAGGGTTAGGAAGAACCGTGGACCGCGCTTTGAGCCGCGTTTTGGTCCAAACTCTTTTGATGGTTTTCGCTTTCCATCTTTTGAGCAGATGGCTCGACACTGGTTTAGCTCTTTTGCTAAACCTGGTGCCGGACCATTTGCTCCCACTTACAGACATTGATTGTGCAGGACCGGGGACTGGAGGATGTTTGGATCATGGACTCAGGATGCTCTCGCCACATGACGGGACATCGCAGATGGTTCTCCAGTCTCACTCCCCCGAGCTCCAAAGAGTACATTACTTTCGGGAACAGCGGTCAAGGGAAAGTAAGTGGCATAGGCTCAATCAGCATCTCAGACCATTTCTCTTTAAAGAATGTTGCTTTGGTTAAAAATCTGAACTTTAATTTAATCTCTGTGTCGCAACTTCTTGAGGATAGTTTGGAAGTGTGTTTTAAGAAGGGCAATTCTTCTGTGATTGATTCTAGAGGGTCTTTGGTTTGTCAGATTTTACCCTTCGGTAAAGTTTTTCGAATTGACTTCTCTAGTTCTTTTGGCCCTTCTCGCTGTTTGATTGCTGGATCTTCTTCTGAGCTCTGGAAGTGGCATAGGAGGTTAGGTCATTTGAGTTTCGATCTGCTAGTCAGGTTAAGCTCTATGGACCTCATCCGAGGATTGCCCAAGCTTAAAATGGAGAAGGATCTAGTTTGTCATCCCTGTCGTCATGGGAAAATGGTTGCCGCTTCTCACTCACCTGTGACTCAGGTGATGACTACGTATCCAGGCGAGCTTTTACATTTGGACACTGTGGGTCCAGCTCGGGTACGCTCAGTCGGTGGGAAGTGGTATGCACTTGTGATAGTTGACGACTTTTCTCGTTTCTCGTGGGTTTTCTTTTTGGAGTCTAAGGATGAAACTTTTCAATTTGTCCATGACCTGATTTTGAAGCTGAAGAATGAGAACAATGGTCGGATGCGAGCAATTCGCTCCGACAACGGCTCTGAGTTCAAGAACTCTCAGTTCGTCAGCTTCTGTGGTGATCAGGGTCTGGACCATCAGTTTTCTTCTCCTTACACTCCCCCACAGAATGGCGTTGTGGAACGAAAGAACCGCACGCTAGTTGAGATGGCCAGGACGATGCTCGACGAGCACAGGACTCCTAGGCGTTTTTGGGCTGAAGCCATGAACACGGCTTGCTATCTTGCCAACCGCATTTTTCTTAGAGCTTACATTGGTAAGACATCATATGAGTTGCGGTTTGGCAGACAGCCCAAGGTGACCCACTTGCGAGCGTTTGGCTGCAAGTGCTTTGTGCTCAAGAAGGGAGGGCATTTGGACAAGTTTGAGTCTCGATGCTGGGATGGTATTTTTCTTGGTTATGCATTGCATTCTCGAGGCTTCCGTGTTTGGAACCTCGAATCCCAGCTGCTTGTCGAGACATGTGAGGTTTCTTTTGACGAGTCCTTGCCTTCTTTGACTCCTTCTTTTGAGCTTTCTGGTGATGATGAGCTCGGAGAGTCCATCTTCGAGGAAGATGAGGATACTCCAGCTGCTGTTGAGGGTGGGCCTTCTGCATCCCCCGCAGAGCCCACACCTTCTGTGACTTCGACTGATGATGAGGGCGGACCTCTGATCACTTCTTCCACTTCGATCGAGCCCCCTCAGTCGAGTCCAGAGGTGCCAGCTGCTGACTCCGGTGAGGTGACTTCAGATCACCAGGGAACCCGAGCAGTTCAGCGTGACCACCCCTCAGAGCTCATCATTGGTGATTTAACTGAAAGGACTTTGCGTTCTTCTGCCTCTCTCGCTGTGTTTGCTGAATCTGCGTTTGTTGCATCTTTTGAGCCCAGAGACATTTCTCATGCTCTTTCTGATTCTAATTGGATTAATGCTATGCAAGAAGAGCTTGAGAATTTTGTCCGCAATCGGGTTTGGACATTGGTTGAGCCGCCACCAGGATGCAACCCCATAGGCACCAAGTGGGTATTCAAGAACAAACAAGGTGAAGATGGGGTTGTGGTGCGCAACAAAGCTCGACTAGTTGCCCAGGGTTATTGCCAAAAGGAAGGTATTGACTTTGAAGAAACCTTCGCCCCTGTTGCCCGTCTTGAGTCCATTCGTATTCTTCTAGCTTTTGCCGTTTCGAAGGGTTTTAAGCTTTTTCAAATGGACGTTAAGAGTGCTTTTCTGAACGGGTTCATAGAGGAGGAGGTATATGTTAGGCAACCCCCCGGTTTTGAGAACCCTAAGTTTCCTCGACATGTTTTTAAGTTGCATAAAGCTTTATACGGGTTGAAGCAAGCCCCCAGGGCTTGGTACGACCGGTTGAAGCAATTTTTGTTGGGGAAGGGCTTCGTGATGGGTTCTGTGGATAAAACTCTTTTCTTGCTCAGAGATGCTTCAGATTTCTTAGTTGCTCAGATTTATGTGGACGATATTATTTTGGCGGTACTACTGATTCTCTTGTGTCCAAGTTTTCTGAGCAGATGCACAGTGAGTTTGAGATGAGCCTCATGGGTGAGCTTAAGTATTTCTTAGGGCTCCAGATCAAGCAGACCAAGGACGGCACCTTCATCCACCAAGGTAAGTACACTCGTGATATGTTAAAGAAATTTGACTTTGGTGGTGAATTGAAGCCGCAGATGACCCCGATGGGTACTTCTGGAGGTTTGGACAAGGACGAGAGCGGTGTCAAGGTCAATGAGAGAGAATTTCGAGGGATGATCGGTTCGCTGTTGTACTTGACGGCAACAAGACCGGACATACAGTTCGCCGTGGGACTTTGCGCGCGTTTTCAGTCTTCACCACGCGCGTCTCACCGGCAGGCTGTCAAGCGCATTTTCAGGTATCTCACCTATGCGCCTGATCTTGGTCTTTATTATTCAGCATCATCATCACTTGATTTATCTGGTTTTTCGGACGCTGACTTTGGTGGGTGCCGGTTGGATCGCAAGTCGACTTCCGGTACTTGTCAGTTTCTTGGTTCTTCCCTTGTATCTTGGTCTTCTCGAAAGCAATCTGGAGTTGCTCTTTCGACCACAGAGGCCGAGTACGTAGCTGCTGCCAGCTGCTGCTCACAGATGGTTTGGATGATTTCCACTCTACGAGATTTTGGGTTGTTCTTTCCTACCAGAGTTCCATTATTTTGCGACAGCACGAGTGCTATTAGTGTAGGGAAAAACCCGTGTCTCCATTCAAAAACCAAACATATTGATGTGCGCTTTCACTTCTTGCGGGATCAATATGAGAAAGGTGTCATTGACCTTGTTCATGTTGATACCCATCATCAGTTGGCTGACATTTTCACCAAACCCCTAGATCAATCTACCTTTGAGCGTTTACGAGGGGATTTGGGTGTTGTGTATCCTTTCTAGGATATTTTGCGCCAGTTTTCTTTCTTCTTTACTCTTTTCTTGAGTCCTTTTGTGTGTGTTCATATCTTGCATATTCACGTATCACACTTTAGAGATGCTTCTGTTATATGATTGAACTACTTTACTTATTTTAGCTGGTATATGCTTTTGATTACTTGTCAATGATCATGCTTTGTTTCAGTTCGCTTGATATGTCTGATATCTGTCATATGCATGGCTTTTACGCTTTCAACTTGAAAAATGATCACCATTGCTTCTGGTAACTAGCATGTGTAGGCTGAATGCTTTTGCTATTTGTTACATGCCTTGTAGCTAGTTCATCACATAGATGCAGATATGCAACTTGGACATCTTTATGCTTTAACATGGAAAATGTGCCATAAAAATGATAAAAATCAAAAATGAATGAAAAATTCCATGCCTTTTTGTGTTTAAGATTGAAAAGATCCAAGTGGGTTTGCTTTGTCGCACTATATTGTTCTGGATTGCTTACCATAGCACTTTGGTATGAACTAGGACAGTGTAGTGTATGCCAAGACCAATGTCTTAAGCTTCTGATGGCCCAGTTCTGGCCTAGGCTTGACTTGGTCGGTTAGCATAAGGTTTGACATGCAAATAACCCTTGGCAAAAATGACAAAGGAAAATGAAAAAGCCTGAACTTTAAAGGGATAACAAGTTTGCTGAAGCACTTTGTTTTGAACAATGCTTATCTTGGTAGATATCAGTTAGCTTCTGCATCTCATGCTTTACCTTGCTTGTTTACTAGACAATGTGGTGATGTTTTTATTTGCAAAAATTGACAAATGCGTGCTAAATGACTTTCTTTAGATATCATCTCTTGCACTGATCATGCCATGTGTCTTAGACAGTATCTCTTTTGCTATACCTGTTAGATACTGTATTTGTAGTCAATCATATCTGAGAAGCATGCTTTCTACACTCCACCTGCACCCCAGTTGCATTCACTGCATATCTTGAGGGGGAGTTGCTTTTCAGGGGGAGTCTGTGTCTCTTTTTGAGTGCTTGATGAGTTCACTTGTCAACAAGGGGGAGAAAATATTGGGATCAGAGTTTAAGGGGGAGTTCTTACTCTGTTGTTATCCTTGTTGTTCTGCAATCGCACTCATTTTGAGCTTTTGTGTTTTGGTTAACCATAATGACCGCTTCTTGCTTTTGGTTGGCTTTTGGTCATTAGGGTTAAACTTTTACCTTATTTTTCTTCTTTGTTTCTCTTGTGTTTTGTTTTCGTGTTTCCACATTTGCTCGCAGGTGCTGAAGAGCTGTGAAAAGAGGAATGTTGACAATGCACTCATCAAGGGGGAGATTGAGGAGCCATGCTGAATAGCGTGGGCCTCATGGCTCTAGAAGTGATGAGTCATTGTCAACGATAGTCAACGAGGACTGAAGAGAAGAAGAGATCTGCTGTTTCATGGGCCGCGTGTGACTCAGGTACACGGGCAGCGAGCGACTGTCGGGCAGAGGAGGCTGCGAAGTCGGGCTGGCCCAATCCGGGTGCATGGGCCAGAAGCAGTAGAAGACCCACTGGGCTGTTGACCAGGATTGACTCAGGTACACGGGCGGTGAGCGATTGCCGGGCTGAGAGAGCTGCGGAGTCGGGCCGGCCCAATCCGGGTACCTGGTGCAAAGCTGGTGGAGGCTTTGTCAGTTTCGGCGTAAAACTGACAACCGTTGATTCTGTATCCGACTGTCCAGAAGAATAGCTTCAGGATATGTCATCTGTTACTCTAGGCCCACAGTCAGTCAGTTGTGTCTGTAAAAATACCTAAGGGCAGTAGAGTCTTTTTCTGTATTTTTGAGTCTGTAAAACCCTAAGGGGCTGGTAGAATATTCCTAGTGTTGGGCTGCCTATAAATAGCACCCCAATCCCTAGGGTTTGGACTACCCTTTTGCTGAAATTGAATACTACTCTATTGGGTCATTTTTGCCTCTCACGTTTTCTCTCTCTTCTTCTGTTCCCTGCTTGCGCCGCCAGGGAGTTCACTCTCTGTGGTTCTTGCCTTGCTTTTAATGTTGTAGTAAATGCTCTATTTCTTTGTGTGCTGCATCTGCAAGGTTTTTAATGGGTCGTTTTCATCTACAAAGCAAGTTTCCCTGTGATTTTTGAAGCTTTGTAGGCTTCGGCAGGTGTGAAGAAGTTTCTGTTCTTCACGAACAGAGTACTAGTTCTTGCGTTTTGCAAGTAGTACTCCACTGTAGCTACAGTACCTCTGCGCCAGCTTTTTACTTTTACTGTGCTACTTTTCGATCGGGTTGATAGGTCTGAAATCGCTTTTCTGACTGTGTCTGGCGAAGCCCCTTCTCTGTTCGAAGCCCCTCAGCTCCGTGAGGCAGGCTTCGATCGAACATCGTTAAAGGGTTCGCTCAGACTTCGAACCTAGGTCTTTGTGTCCTGTGTCGCTTGCTTCGAAGTATTTTCTGAACGGACAGCATCGCATACTTCGAACGTCAGTGCGAAGGTACTCCGGCCCTAGCTGTTCGAAGTTCTCACTTCGTTAAGTTTCGGAGTTAACTTCGAAGCTTGCCTTTTCTCTTAGCTTCGCATTGATTTCTTAGTAGCGTGTCATTCTTCGTCTTCGTTTTCGGAGCTTGCTCTTTTCGAAGGTAGAAGTTTGGCTTCAGACTTGATTTTCTGTCACGTGACAGACTTCGCTCCTTCGTTCGAAGGTTGTCTGTTTGTGTGTTCGAAGCTTTGTGTTCGAAGTTTCGTGTTCGAAGGTTTTGCTTCGAGGCTTTCGGTTCGAAGCTGTGTGCGAAGTCTTGTCTTCGAAGTGCATACTCCGAAGCAGGCTCCGGCACTGTTTTACTTCTCTCCGAAGCTCGTGAGTCGAAGCTGTGTGCGAAGTCTTGTCTTCGAAGTGTATACTTCGAACCAAGCTCCGGCACTGTTTTACTTCGCTCCGAAGTACACTTCGCATCTTGCCACCTCGAACTAGGCTAGATCGTGACACCTTCGGCATCTCGGACAGACTCCGTCACCAACCTCCGAAGCAGACCTCGGCGTGCGAAGGGGGCTTCGCCAAGTTCCGAACAGGAGACAACTTTGGACAGTAACTTCTCTTTTTACTTTATACATACTTAGATCATTTCATTGAGAAGTTTAGGCCTGTTATATTTTGTTCATCTGCCTAGATTGCACTACTTTAGCTTTACACTGTTTATCATCAGTTGCTTCTAGGTTAGAAACCTTTAGACTTAGGCCTTCTGTTTATTTTCTGCTGCATAGTATTTTTGAGGTGCGTTGGGTATTGGGAACAGGCCATTGATTCGAAAGAATTTTTAAGGCGCCCATTCACCCCCCCCCTCTGGTCGCTACTTTCGGTCCTACACCCCGGACCACCGCCAAGGTATCATCGTGACCGCCGTAGTGCCCTCTTTCCGTTTCTAGGCTTAGCTAGGGCCGCCGTCGCTCGCCGTGGCCGCTGGCCCACTCACCGTCGTCGGAGAAGACGACCGGCACGGGTCGAGTACCCGTGCCGTGTCGGATCTGATCCCGACCGTGCGATCGCGATCGGACGACGCGCGTGAGCCCACGTACGCGATCTAATCCGCACCGTCGGATCTGGTCAAAGCGTTACGTTTTGATCTCACGCGTTCGTTTTCATTTAAAACCGGCGTGCGATCTCGTGCGTCCACGTGGTACCCCTTCGCACGTTTTAATCCTGACCGTCCATCGTGACTTACGCGCCCCGCCTCGCCCTCGCGCGTCGGATCTGGATCCGACGGTCCAGATCGACCCGGCGCACGCGCACAATGCGCGGGTTCACCGTGGGCCTGGCTCACCGTGGACCCGAGGAGTTTAAAAATTGAAAATGAATTTCAGAAATACTTTTAAACTTGTAAAATTCATATCTAATGCATTTGAACTCTAAAAATTACCATTCCAATTTCAGAAAATTCATAAAATTATTCTCTACATGTTTATGCAATAAAAACAGTAGGTTTACTTTGACATTTTCATGTTTATTCAAATAAATATTAAATGCCTTTAGGATTAAAATATGAATTCAAATGTTTGAACTTCAGAAAAATTCATATTTATTCCTTTCTATTCATATACTGCAAAACACTAAATTACCATGATCTTTTCATTTCAAAACTTATTAGGGAACTTAATATGGGACTATTCACATTTAAACATTTGTTTTCAAAAAAGGACAACCCTTCATTTTAATCCCTTTAAAATTATTTATGAAATAACTTTCAGAACCTTAACAAGGGAAATTATTTTACTTTTAATCAAACCAACAGTAACTTATGTGCTATTCATGTAATGTTATATTGTTTGATTGAATGTGCTCTTTTTATTTTGCTTTATTATATTAAAAAGACTACGACGTCGCCGAGGAGCCGGAGTACTTCCCGGAAGTTCCTCCCTCTCCATTCGCTGAACAAGGCAAGTCACCAAACAATTCTTTTGAACATATTGAACCCATGTTTGAATTGACTATCGCTACAACACATAGGTTATACATGCATTAGTCAAACGAACCCTTACATTATATTTATTTAGGATCCCCCGACCTTGATGTGCAACCCAAGCCATGCTATCTCGCCTAACCTCCTTGTCACCATATGATCAATGATATTAGCTAGTGTCCAATGTATTGACACGGCCGCTATAGGATAAAAATGAGTCGTAGCAAAATGGTTCTATTATATGATCCCCGTTACTTCTTATCCTTGGAAATTCTGTTGGTGATGAGTCATGGTTGTGAGTGTATGCATGGTGGGTTCCGGGTGCAAGCTAGGGCATTGGTCGGTAGCACCCGGGGCACTATAAGGACCGGTCTGAGGGATCCGTTGCAATACACTTACGTACTAACCACAAGTCTAGTGGGTAAGTCCTAACTAAGGTATGGGTTGTTCCAAACCGAGGCCACCATTTGGAGATGGGTCGAGTTGCACCTGCGGGTGACTTGTACCAATGTGGCGCAAAAGGGGGTGCGACGTTAGCCGGGATGCGGCCCGGCGCGCCGGCGAAACCTAGAGCGGGTGGTTATCGCTTGGAACATCTCATATTGAGGTTTTGGCACGAGTTCCCGTGAAATGGGTCATCTCGTTTGGGATGAGTGCGTGCCTTGTGGGTACAGTAGTACATCTCTGATCAGAGTCTTAAATCTTTTCGAAAAGCCGAGCCCACGGTCAAGGGCGGGTTGCGTGACATCCCCCAGTTAGTTTATTTTGAATATGCATGTGCATGATGGATTGACATGTAAGGACTGTTGAGCGAGGTGGGGCTGATTGTACCCCTCGAGTTAGTTGAGGTTGATGATGTTCATGTTTACTTTCCGCGTGATTAAAATATGATTACACTAAATGCAATAACTGCAACTGCATTATTCTGCAATGTTAGCCATTATCCTTCCTTGTTTATTACCCTGCATTATTATTTGCATTTGCGGTGGCTTGTTGAGTACTTTTTGTACTCATACCCGTTGGACCCCACAAAGGATGCTTACTTTGAAGACGGTCTGGAGTAGCGACCCAGTCGAGAAGAAAGATCCTGGAGAAGATGTTCGTCATGCCGTTTTCTAATTATTTCACTTTACTGTTTTTATTAAAACAATGATGTAATAAATATGGTCTGTGTACCATGAACATTGTCGTATGTACGATTGTCGCATGATGAACCTCTTGTATTATTGTTTTTCTTATGAAATTCAATAATGTCTCGATTTGTTAAATCGGGGCGCTACATGAGGGGAGGGCAGAAATCTTCGCTGCACTTCATAGAGCAACTTGCCAGCCGAAGACCTTCGTAGGCTCCGGAGGTGAGAAAGTGGTGATATCCTTCGGCTCTATCAACTTTAGGCTTCGGGATGAATATGCCCTTCAGTTTCCTGCCAAGGCCATCAATGCTAGATGGTACACTGATTGGGTTCTGAGATGGTTCTATGCCGAAGTTGGAGCAAGCAGTCCTCTGGCTGGGCCCCTTAAAGAAATTCAATTCCGGAAAGAAGCCTTAGTGCAGCCCAACGAAGGCCAACTCGAAGCTCGTCTTAACCTGCTTCAAAAGATTAGCCGAAGGTTAAGCATGCGGGACTTAGCCGAAGAATTCATCGGACTGCAAATTCCTCCGTTGATGGCCAACTGGCCTGTCATCTTTGAGGATGATTCGGAAGGCGGTCTTCGCAAGATTAACTTGACTTCGAGCCCTGCAGGTAACTTCGAAACCAACATGCATTATACATATTTACTTCGAAGAAAGACTAATTTGATTTATTTTTTAGCTTCTTCAGCCCTTATTACTTCAGAGCAAATTGTAAGGGCTTCGGAGAACATTTTGGGTGCCCCAACTCCGACTGAAAAAGAATGGAGAGTTAAATTAGTCGGGAGTTGGGAGAGGTTTAACAGAGTATGGGGAATGTTGGAGTTGACTCCGCCGCCTCTGATGGACTGGGTGCCTTCGGAGAAAGGACCCAAGAAGAGGACAGCTGAAACCGGAGCTTCGAGCTCCGCAAGGACTCCGGTGAAGAAGGTGGCTCGGAAGCCAAAAAATATCGCACCTTCGGACCCTGCGCCTTCGAGCTCAAGAACCTCAATCTCCGGTTCTAAAGAAGATGAAGGTATATTATTAGTGAGATTGATTGATGAAGATGCAGCTCAACAAAATATTCACAATGAAGATACTGCAGGTATGCCGGAGCTTCAAGCTAACATTGAAGAAGTGAGAGCTCCGGATACTCAAGAGGAGCAAATCGAAGCCCCTATGGGCGAAGATGAAGTTGAAGTTCCTACAACTTCAGTTGTGGATGAAGGGACGACTGCTCACGGAGATACTCCGGCAACAGAAATTTTAACTGTGGATTCAGATGATGACTTCACCTTTGATCCTCCGAGCAGTCCAGTGCTCGACCTCCCCCAGAATGTTGAAGGTAAACTTCGCATAATTCTTTTATTATTTTCTGCAAAATTATACAATGTATAATACCTTTGCTTTTGCAGAGCTCCCTTCTGTAGAAGTACAATGCGAAGATCCAATTCAAGGGCCTTCAACAACTTTGGAGCCGCACCCGGAGGTCGCTCAACAGGGGCCTGGAAGGGGTAAAAGACACATAGAGCCTCTCCCTACTCAAGGATCAACTTCGTCTGAGTCAACAGATGAAAGTGAATCAACTGAGGGGGGCCATCTTTCGAAGTTCCAAGGACCTCAGGAGAACGCTCCGGACCTTCGTCAAGCAGGGATGACCAAAAGGCTTCGGCAATGCTCCCTCTTTTGACTCCTTTTTTGGAGCAAACTGGGCTTCGGACTTTGCTCAAACCTTTAGGTCGAGTGAGTCGCAAAGTCGGGGAGACAGAGCTGGTAGCAAAATTAAGCAGGGCGAAGAGTTCGGAGCTTAACGTTGCCTTGGAACGAGCGGCCTACCAGGTACGGAGCACCTTCGAGCCAATATCTTTAGCGAATTATATTGGGTTCGAAGTATATCTTCGAACCAGCAGCAAATTATACATGAATAATTTCTTACTTTAGTTTTTTCTTTTCTCAGCAAGCAGTCTTGGCCCGCGCTGCAACTTTATCAAGCGAGAATGAAATTGCTCAGCTTCGGGAAGAAAATGAAGCTCTTAAACGCAACTTATCTTTCTCCGAAGCTAGAGTACTTCAAATGGATAATATGATTTCAACGGAGCGTAGGGCCAGACAAGGCTTGGAGGCTGCTAATAAGGAGTTCGAAGCAGAAAGAATTGTGCTTCGGGCTGAAATTGAAAAGATGCGGTTGGAGCATGCTAGTGCTGGGTCCGAACTTGTAAGGCTCCAAGAAGAAGCTAGCCAACTCCTAAACCAGAAGAATATTTTAACTACGGAGAATGCTAGGATTTCTGGAGTTTTGGCAGAAACGACTTCGAGCAAGGATGCACTAACTGAAGAAAAGCTCAAGTCGGAGAAGGTAGCTATGGAGGTCATCGAACAGATGCTAGGTGTTCTGGAGTACTTCGGTACTACTGGATCACTTCCTTCGGATGACAACGTGACTCTGCTGCGCCGGCTAAAAAGGATCCAAGGAGCAGCGAAGCAAATGAAGACGGCAGGCATTCGTTATGGAGAACTCTCCGGACAAGTGTCTGCCCTCGGACTACTTCGTTACTACGAGGATTTGGGCCGAACAATTACTCCGAGCGCAGAGGGCTCCATTACCTTCGACGACGAGCGACTTTTGAATCCTTCCGAAGGCGTGACTGCCGCCTGGCGAGCCTTTCAAACCTCATGGAGAGCCGAAGGTCGTTCCGCGATCAAGGCTTGGATCGATGAAGGCCAATGCTAGAAGCAAATTCGGAGCCAAGCTTCGAGCAGTCAGCCTCCTCCGAACCCGCAGGTTTAGGAATTATTTAGGATTTTTTGACTATGTAAAGCTCATGCTTGTAAACATTTATCAATGAAAATCTTGTTTGTCATATTTTTAGGCTTTGCCTCTTATGGAAGACATCGAAGTGTTAGAGCTTAACAACGAACTTCGCTCATTATGGAACACCTTCGAACTTCTAAAGAGTTATAAACGTCCTCGATTTCTTATTCCTCGAGATGACTCCGGCGTAATTGCGCCCGAAGTAATCAAAGACGTATTGTCTTATATTAAAGAGGAAGAGAAAGAGGTTGACGCAAACACCTCATCTTCTGAAGACACTAATTGGTCTGAAGACGAAGGTGAAGCTCGAAATAAAAGATCTGAAGATCTTAGAAGCTGGGAAAGAAGCCCCAAACGGCTTCGAACTTGGGCCGAGCTTCAACAAGAGCAGAAAGATTTTAGAGCTTCGAGGGGGAGGAAGAGAGTTAAACGTAAAGTTCTTAGAACTTCCGATGTTGGAACTAGTCGTTCCACCCCTAGCTCTCGGGACCGAAGAGGTCTCCGATTCCTTCTTGGTATAGATACCAATTTTTCATAGTGTAATCTGTAAACACATTTATTTCAATAATGAATGCCGATTCAAAATTGTCTCCATATTTACTAGCCTCTCTTTGGGTATAAGCAACTTCGAAATGTATTCAAAGATGGTTATGCGCAAAGAAAAAACTTCGGAGTACAATTTTTTTGGGGGTTCGGAGCCCCTCTGTCACTTAAAGATCTTTTAAAATCTTATGAAATGTCTGCGACTATTTGTAGTCAGAAGAATGGTAATTTAGTACCTTTGTTTTATGAAAGAAATCAGTTTAGATAACTTTCAGGACACTTTAGTGTCTTAAAAATTTGTCACTTTGGACTATGTTAACAGACATTCGAAGCTCATGGCTCAAATGCTGTTTTGCTTTAGCCACCTTGGGCTTTGTTTTTGCGATCTCTGACGAACCAATGGTTCGGAGTTTGCAATGGTCTCTTTGGACTCTTTTTACGGATGTCTACCAGCCAATGGCTTGGACTCCGTATAATTTGGCCACCTTCGGCTCTTTTTGCAGAAGTCTACCAGCCAATGGCTTGAACTTCGCAGATTTTGGCCACCTTCGGCTCTTTTTGCAGAAGTCTACCAGCCAATGGCTTGGACTTCGCAGATTTTGGCCACCTTCGGCTCTTTTTACGGAAGTCTACAAGCTGCAGCTTGGACTCCGTAGGTTTTGGCCACCTTCGGCTCTTTTTACGGAAGTCTACCAGCCAATGGCTTGGGCTCCGTAGGGTGTGGTTTTGGTCTCTTTTACGGATGCCTACAAGCCGGTGGCCTGGGCTCCGGATTATGTCAACCCCCACGTCGGAGGCTTCGAACTTTATGGGTTCGAAGTCCGAAAATACAACCCAGCTTAATGACACTTCCCTCTCGGTCGACCCCGCGGTTCCAGTGCGTCCACTCGGAAGCTGGAAGTCTATGAGGGGAAGGCAACTATCAGGGTCATATGCTTTATTAATTTAGAGGATGATTACAAGCGAATTACAAGGAGCCCTTATGCGAAGTATCGCTTTAGGTGCTCCGCATGCCAAGCATGTGCTAACTCTTCACCTTCTAAATTCGCTAATTTAAATGAACCAGGGCGCCCTGAGCGGACAATTAGGTATGGACCTTCCCATTTATTGCCTAACTTCCCTGGTGCTATAATGCTTCGTAGAACAAGATGACCCGGTCTTAGTTCATTGAGCTTAACCTTCGGGTCATACCAAGTCTTCGTCTGCTGATGATACTTTGATAAATTAGCTACAGCCCGAAGTCTTGTTTCTTCTGACAAATCTAACGAAGCTTGTCTTTCTTCTTCAACGTCCGGTTCGGTGCTGCGAAATGATCCCCCTTTGAGCTCCGTTGGAGTCATAGCTTCATCTCCGAATAGTAGTCTGGACGGAGTAAAACCTGTGGACCTTGTTTGCGTAGTCCGAATGGACCACAGAATCTTCGGAAGCTCTTCGGTCCACAGTCCCTTTGCTAATCCTACTATTCTTCGATTTAGCCCTGATAAAATATTTCCATTGGCTCGTTCTACGGCTCCATTCGACTGAGGATGCCTCACTGCAGCAAAACATAGCTGAATGCCTAGGTCTTCGCAAAACTTCCTGAAGGGTTCTGCGTCGAACTGTGTTCCATTATCAACTGTGAGGTATCTAGGCACTCCGAACCGACAAATAATGTTCTTCCAGAAGAATTTCTGCACATTGTTCGAAGTGATAGCTGTTAAGGGTTCTGCTTCCACCCACTTAGAAAAATATTCAATAGCTACCACTGCGAACTTCAGATTTCCCTTTGCTACTGGAAAGGGGCCAATTAAATCCATACCCCATCTGGCCATAGGCCATACCGGAGCAATGACTTGAAGAGCTGTTGGTGGGCGATGACTCCGTCGACCCATCCACTAGCATCCTTGACATGTGCGGACCAAGCTCTCCGCATCAGCTGTTATTGTGGGCCAATAAAGCCCCTGGCGAAGTGTTTTTCCTGCCAGAGCTCTAGGGGCTAAATGGCTTCCACAAAGGCCTTCATGAATTTCTCGAAGAATTTCTTGGCCTTCGGCTTGAGATATACATCGGAGTAGAGGGGAACATACTCCGGCCTTGTATAATATACCGTTGATTAACTGATAGTTTCTGGCTCTGAGCTTTAATCTTGACAACTGGGGCTCTTCGGGCAAATTTGTTCCTCCTTGCAAGAGTTCTATGATCGAATCTTTCCAATCTGCACTAAGAATGCAAAGAATCTCCGCGGAGGCAATTTGTGGCACCAAAGGTATATTGAGCTCCTCATAGAAAGCTTCTTCAGGCACATCCACAGCTCCGGCTGTAGCCTTCGCTAAAATGTCTGCTTGCACGTTTTCCGCTCTTGGTATACTCCGAATGAAAATACCCTTGAAGTGTGCTTCGATTTTGCGGATTTCTTCTAAGTACTTTGCAAGCTGTGGATGCCGAACTTGAAAACTTTTGTCTACGTGCCCTGCTACTATCTGAGAATCTGTTTTTATAATTATTCTTGTAGCCCCTAGAGCACGTGCTTTCCGGAGTCCCAATAAAATTCCTTCGTACTCCGCTATATTATTGGTAGACTTAAAGTTGAGTCTTGCGGAGTACATTGCTCTTTGCCCTGACGGTGAAATCAACACTGCCCCAATGCCTGCTCCGGATGCTTGGAAAGCTCCATCGGAGTAAACAGTCCAAACTCCGTCACTTGATTTCTCCGGAGTCAAATTCGCAGGTGGAGTCCACTCTGCTACGAAGTCTGCTAGGACTTGGGATTTGATAGCTGTCCTTGCCAAGAAAGATATGCCAAAGGGTGCTAGCTCGACTGCCCACTTTCCAATCCTTCCAGTGGAATCTTTGCTTCGGAGCATATCTCCTAAGGGATACGAAGTTGGTACAATTACATTATGAGCCAAAAAATAATGTCTTAGCTTCCTCGAAGCCATTATCAGAGCATAAACGAACTTCTCAAGTTCGGAGTATCTTGTCTTCGCTCCTGATAATGCTTCGGATACAAAATAAATAGGATTTTGGACCAACTTCTCATTGGAATCCACTTTTCTGACAAGGACTGCGCTAACAGCTGAACCTGTAGCTGCAAGGTACAGGAGTAGGGTTTCGTCCGCAGTAGGCACCGTGAGTGTAGCAAGATTACTGAGATAATCTTTAATATCTTCGAAGCTTCTCTGACACTCCGGTGTCCATGCAAAATCTTCGGACCCTTTCAAAGCTTTGAATATTGGCAAACTCCTCTCCGCAGACCTTGATAAAAACCTGCTAAGTGCGGCCAGACGCCCAGTCAGCTTTTGCACTTGCTTTAAATTCTCCGGAGGAGCCATCTTCTGCAACGCAGTTATTTGAGTAGGGCTAGCTTCAATTCCCCTGCTTCAAACTAAATACCCTAACAATTTTCCAGCCTTAGCTCCGAATATACATTTTTCGGGGTTAAGACGGATCCCACAGGCCCGAAGGCTATTGAATGTTTCTGCTAAGTCTAGGCTATGTTGGTGCTTTAAAGCACTCTTTATTACAATATCATCCATATAGGCCTCCACATTGCGACCTAATTGATGACCTAGAGCCTTAGCAACTAATCTTGAAAAAGTAGCCCCGGCGTTTCTTAGGCCGAAGGGCATTCTTACATAGCAGAAGACTCCCGAAGGAGTTACGAAGCTTGTCTTGATTTCATCTTCGCGCTTCAACCATATTTGATGATAACCAGAATACGCGTCGAGGAAGCTTAGTAACTCCGAACCTGCGGTGGAGTCAACCAGTTGATCAATTCGGGGCATGGGGTAGGGGTCACGTGGGCATGCTTTATTCAAAGATGTGAAATCAATGCACATGCGCCACTTCCCGGAAGACTTTTTTCTGATGAAGACTGGGTTGGCTAACTATTCTGTGTGAGCCACTTCTCTGATAATCCCAGCCTTCAATAATTTTTCAACTTCGTCCTTAGCTAGAGCAGCTCTCTCTGCGAACATCTTCCGGAGTCCTTGTCGAACAGGCCGGGCCTTCGGGTTTACAAGTAAACTATGTTCAATAATATCCCGATCGACTCCGGTGATATCTTCGTCAGACCAAGCGAAGACATCCAAATTTTCTTCCACTACCTTTTCCAAGGAGGTTGCAACTTCAGGAGATAAATCTTTACCAAATTGAAAAGTGTACTCTTTACCATCTTTAACAATGACCTTCGTTGCAATCTCTCCTTCGGGACTTGGTCTCGGAAAAGACTTCTTCGAAGCTTCGGAGGAGGCTGAAAAAATTTCTTCATTATCCTGCACACTGTTTACTTGCCTCGGATCAAGAGGGGGACCATGACCATATTCCGCCCTCCGAGCAATGGCTTGATCTCCGAAGATTGTAAGGACTCCTGCTTGTGTGGGCATCTTCATGCACAAGTAATTGTGATGCGCCACAGCTCCGAACTGGTTCAGCATGCCCCGTCCGAAAATGACGTTATAAGCATACGGGGCATCTACCACATCAAAGATAACTTCTTCAGTCCGGGCTAATAAACCTTCTCCGAAGGTAACTTCGAGGCCTATCTGGCCAAGTGCATCAAGCGGGGGTCCTGCGAAGCCTTGCAGAGGACGAGCCGCTGGAAGGAGATGCTTCCTGGAAATGCATAACTGATCGAAGGCTTGAACAAAAATGATATCTGCCGAGCTACCTCCGTCAATTAACACCCTTCGGACTTCAGTGCCCGCAATATCAGCAGTGATAACCAATGGATCTGCGTGCGGGAACTTAATACCAGCTGCATCCTCCGCAGAGAAAGATATCGGAACGTGAGACCACTCCGGCATTGCAGCTGCAGATGACGAAGTCCCAATATGACCTACTTCCCGAACGTACTCTCTTCGTTGTCTCTTGGACATGCTTCCGAGGGTACCTCCTCCGGAGATAGGGAGAACTACTCTTTTTCCTCTATCTTGCCCTTCCTCTTGCTTCGGAGGTGGCATAACATTGGCCACCGGAGGGTGCCTTGCAGCATCAAAATTTTCTATTCGCGCTACAGCCTGAACCGGCTCTGGGCGCGTTGCAGCTGGAACTCGGTCGGTACTGCCTCGACCCAAAGTTCTCTCTAAGTACTCTCCCCTTAGAGTAAGTATAGCCTTGCAAGTGTCAGTTGCATGGCTTCGATTTTCTCCGTGAATGCAGCAGAAAAGGGTCTGGCCCTTGCCAGCCGTTTTCCCTGGCGGCCTCCAGCCGCTGGCCTTGTTCCCCGTAGATTGTGGAGCTCTTGGTGTAAACTTCTGTGGGGGTGCAATATTCATGACTTCAGAACGAGGGTGCTTTTGCCCTCTTCTCCGATCATGTTGCACTTCGAAGACTGGTTCCTGCGGCTGCGCCGAAGTCTTCACTTCTACTTTGACTTCTTGCAATATAGACGAAGTAGCAGCAGTCCTCCGAAGCCAACCCTCTTCTGACCTCGCATACTCCTCGAAGTATGACATTAACTGAGAGACTGAAGAGATGCTCTTCCGATGCAGTTTATCCAGAAGGCCTTGATGACTGACGCCTTCCCGAGCTGCATCAACCACTGAAGATGTGGACAGCCCCCGAATTTGCAACTTCGTATGAGCGAAGCGCTTAAAGTACTGCCTCAATGTTTCTCCAGGGAGCTGTTTCATCTGGAAAAGGCTTCCTGTTGACATAGGAGGTACGAAGGTGCCCTGAAAGTTGCTTATAAACTTCCTCTTCAACTGCGACCATGAATTGATTGATCCTGGCTTCAAAGACCAGAACCATCTCAATGCCACTCCTTGAAGAGCTAAAGGGAAGCACTTCGCCATAGTGTCTCTAACTCCGCCACTAGCCTCAATTGCTAGGGCATAAGACCGAACAAACTCTCCGGGATCTTCATCTCCGGCATACTTACAGAGCTTCGAAGTTTTAAACTTTGGATCAAAGCGAACCTTCTGCAGCTCAGGATGCAGCGGAGACTCATTGTCGAAAGAGGCGTTCTCCGGGGCTTTGGGATAATCAAGATCATCGTCTTCGGGCACTTCTGGGATGGTTGGGGTGGCTTGAGAGCGAAGCCTGCTCGCAGCTTCCTGTCGCCACCTTGTCACTTCAGCTTGAAGATTGGCCATTTGAGTGGCCATGTCTCCAAAATTATTTTCATTTCCTCCAGAAGGATCTTCCAGGTCTTGAGAACTGGTCGGATCAGTTCGAATTGGGATGGAGGGTGGAGAGGGGACTCCGGGCGGTCGGAGTATAGAAGGGGTTGGCGGAGAAGCTTCGTATGTTCGAGGGATGGAAGCCCTTTCCGGAGTTTGTGGAGGGAATGTCGAAGGACCTCCGACTTCAACTGTGTCGAAGGGTATTTCTCCGGAGATCCGAGAGGACCTCCGAGTGGGATTGCGGGGTGCGCTCCGCTTAGGAGGCATGATGTAAGAAGTTGGTAGAGAACGAAGTTTTTCGGACTAGGTTCCCCACGGACGGCGCCAACTGTTGGCGTAAAAGATTACGCTAACAGGTTTCTGTAAAAGAGAAACTAACAAACGAAGTGTTTGCGAAGAGAACTGTTCTAAGCCTCCGAAAGGATAATAACTTAGAATAGTTCGAATGTGTGTATTGAATAACTTGTATTCGGTCCCTATTACAGGGTGAAATGGGGGGTATTTATAGGCCCAAACATTAAGGAAAAGACCTATTTACCCCTCTATTACAACCGACATAGTGGAAACTATTCGGTTTCCTTAATAGGGCTAAAATGGTAAAAGACTAATCTAATGAGAAAGAAGATAAGTCTTCCATCTTAGCTGGCAGAAAAGATCTTGGAGGGCCTTAGTTCGAAGATGTACTCCGAACCAATGCCTAACTTCGTACTTCGAACTCGGTTCCGGGTATCTTCGAAGATGATCTTTTGGAAACCTTCGAACCTGCTGTCTGCCTTTATGCTGCTTCGGCAATAACCCCGAAGATGAGATATTTTCCCCTAACAGCTATGAAACAATAAAAAAAACCTTGTTTATCCCCTCCAGCCGATCGATCCGAATGTTTCTTAAATTTGTGGGGACATTTGTGCCTATAAGGTCTGTTAAGATCTGTTTAGTACAGTTTCAATTTTCAGATTGGACATGCGTTCTACGTTGTATAATAAAACAGTTTAAATTTTTATTTTTAGTCTGAAATAAAAACTAGATTACTTAAGTAAATACTCTTAATTTAGGATTTTTAAAACTAGGTTAAATCAGCTTTAAAATTAAATTCTGAATTTTGAAGCTGTACGAAAATGAGCCATATTACGTACGTGTGTTGTTGCATTGCTTCGTATTTTTATGGCTTTTGCTGGTGAGAGTGGGGCTATAATTTAGCAATAAACCCTCGTCGAGATCGCTTCGCAAGCAAACCAGCAGTCCAGCACGGTACATACAAAGAACAAGATACGATCTATCTAGCTGGCACCTGACATTCATTCAAAAGTAGATGGATGGATGGATGCGATGCCATGCCATTTACTAATTCGAGCTCACATGGCTGATTACTAGTTTACTACACAAATTACCAGTTATAATTGACTTTGCAATTGCAAGCACCTCGTTTGGTAGGAACTCTAGATCTGAATTCTGAAATACATCTAAAGTTTAGGAACAGCTATATTTTTATGTGTATTTTTTATAAAGTGATTTTACTGTCTTTGTATCCTAACGATAATTTTAGTGTTAATTGTGGTGACTCTCGGGTAGTTCCTCGAGAATAACTGTATACTTTTCTTTTTCTTTTTAAATAACTACATTTTTGTTCTTTAATTTAAAGAAATTATGAATCTAGTAACATTTAATTTATCTCCAATTCTAATTCAAGAACCATAGATCCGACAAAGAGACCCTTAATGTATGGATGGATCGTGGATAGATGCGTAATTTATTGCTGATGTCCATGCATACTGTACGTAGTTAATTACAAGTTGAGTTCTGGCCGTGAAATTAACTTAACTTGCAGAGAATTTCAGGAAAATATTGATATCAAGCAAAACAAGTTAAGAAGTATAGTAACTATATATAGTTAGTTGGAATGAAGTTACAAATTAAGAATTTTAGGATATGTGTAGCAGTAAGCTAGTTGGGTAATTAACAAGTGATAATTTTTTAAACAACCTAGTAAGTAATTAAGAGGTAATTTCTGGGAAGAATTAAACCAGCTTAATTATTAGCACTGGTTGAGCGTGACAGTGTGGGAGCTACATATATAGTGGTCTGACAACTGACAGCTGCAGCGATTAGGTGCAAGACAGTGCATGCATGGAATCTGAACTCTATTCAGATCTGCATGCCAAGCAAGATTTCTCTGATTATTTCTTCATTAGTTAGTCAGAAATTTACTTGTAAAAATTAATTTATGAGTTCATTCAGATTAATGTGTAGATTATTATCAGGTAGTAACTTGTACTGTGATTGTCCACATGTTTAACTACCGTGGGCCCGCCAACATAAATCTCGGTCCTGACACGGCCGGCCGGCTTGCATTCTGCATAAAAATTAAGAATCAAGATCGTCCTTAAACTTGATCAGTTCCAAACAAAGGCTCAAATCAAGGATATATAAATGCTTAAAAGTTCAGATCCAGAAAAGTTATCAGAGTGTAAAATTTTTGTACACGTACATATATATACATTTATAATTAACATCCTTATATAGTTTATGCTATAACAATCCATTGGCTAGTGCTATATATGCATTTCCTTTTTTATTATTTTTCTTTTTTATTATAAGACGTTTGAAAGGTATATGAGTAAATTGTCACTGAATTTTATTAGAAGTCCGACGAGAGTAGTACTAAGATTTGCCTACAAAATCTTTGTATCACATCTTCGTCACATGACCTTTAAATAAGATTGACACATTGTGACTTTCTTCTAAAAAATATTATAAAACGTTTGATTTTTAAATCAAAGTTGTATAAATTTAACTAAATTAAAGAAAAATATATTAATACGATGAATTTATCGATTTTATTTTATTTTTTTGTAATAGTTGATATATAATTTTTACAAACTAAATTAATCAAAATTAGATGATTTTGACTTATAAAAAAGTCAAACGAACTGAAAGTAGGTAATAGGCTCATACGTTGCCAAATAGAACAAATCCATATTCATGATTTTGTCATTTAGGCTGCTATCTTTTGAAAATTAAAACAAAAAGTTGTGCAAGGGGACAGACAGTGCAAGCTCTGCTAATTAAGGTCGGATGGCATCTGTCCGACGGCCGACCAAAAAAATTGATTTTAGTAATGCACCCTTTCGATCTATCTCTAACATATATATATATATATATATATATATATATATATATATATATATATATATATATATACTCCATGATTAGCATGCACGTATGCATATAATTGCATGGACCATCCAATAATAATCAATACAAAGTACACAATATTGTAAATCTAAGCACACTGATTAAAATTATAAACATAATGGAAATAAAAAGAAAAAAATGCTTACAGTGCACTCTACTCCTCCTGTGTGCACCATACAATTAGGCCAAACTAATTGTTGGTACAAGTCCTATGCCATTGATTGCACACTCTGTGTACATATACTATAATATACGTACGAGTTTTTTTATCAACCATGGAGAGATAAAATTAAACTAACTAATGACCTGTCGTGCAAATGATTAATCTGATTCTTTTTGTGGCATTGGGTTTGATTTGAATAATGGACGTTAAATTTTGCGGTCGCCCAACAAGTAGAGAGAACTAAGTGAAATGAGAATTTTGTTATAAATAATATTTTTGTGGCTAAATTGCATTTCATGATAGTCAGCTTAAAAATTTACATATCCGTCGACAACTAAAATAAAGAAAAATGTTTCCTTTCGACACTTCAATGGCTGACAAGAGACAAATAGCATTAGAGCATCTCGAATGGCTGGCTATTTCACTAGCTACATTCACTCTCTTTTCTACGTAGATAGAAAAAATATGGAGAAAAAGAAAATAGTTAGTGACGAGCTAATAGACATGAGATTTCACGTATTCCAAGAAATTGAGTATATTACGTGTTGGACCAAGTACTAGTGGTAAAATAAATTATTGGTTTTATTCTTCTCTCAGCTCCACATCAGCTAGCTATTTGAGATAACAATTGTGGATGCTCTTAGGAGCAAATTGCAAAAACCGAGAGAATCAAAAGTAAGGGCTTGTTTGGATCCAAGGGGTTAAAATAAATTGACTAAAATAAAAGCTAAAATTTTAGTCACATCTATTTGGATCAAGGATTAAAAAAAGTCTAAAGCATTTATGATGAGTGGAGAGGAGACATTTTAGCTCCTCTTAGCTCCTCCTTGAAGGCTAATAGACTAAAAAATTTTAGCCCATTTTTAGCCTTACTGTTTGGATTTTTAGCCTCTAAAGTGACTAAATTTTAACTTCTTTTATTTTAGCCCCTTGGATTCAAACACACCCTAAATAAACCCAAGAGGACTCTAGCTAGTTTTGCAAAATTTTGGGCCGGCTATCTAGAAATGTAGTATTACTGGGGATACTGGTTTTCACATGACCAACATTCCCAGGAGACAGGATAACAAAACATCAATACTCGAAGCAAGATACTAACCAGACCTATCATCAAACACTGAGAGTCCAACAAAAGTCCTTTTGCTAGGATACAACTACCCTTAAAACCTGAAGCAACCAGACATCTTTTCTCAAAAAACAGCAGCCTCGAACATATCACAGTTTCATTCACCAATTACTTCAGCTTAGAAGTACTGGATCTGGGACCTCTACCGTCTGGATATTCAAATTTAACTGCAGATCCGGATTAAGGCCATGTTTGGATTACTTGCTTATTTTTAGGACTAAATATTGCTTATTTTTGTATGGACTAAAGTTTAATCCTCTTGTTTGGAGTTAAGAACAAAACATTATTTAATGGGGATTCATAAATGAGGATAGAGTTTGTGTGATAATTTTAGTCCCTATAAACAACTTCCAAGGGACTAATGGACTATAAAATCCCAAACAATATTGCTTATGGGAACTAAACTTTAGTCTTAAAAATAAGTAACCCCAATCTAAACAGGAACTAAAATAAATAAAATTTAGTTGTCCTGTTGGGCTTAGACAATCCCAAGAAGTCATGGCCCAGAAGACTGGATGGAAACTCAGCCCAACTCAATCGTGTCATCGTTGCAGGCATTCTGTATCGAATCCACAAAGGGAATCCTTGGTGAAATCTCATAAAATTTAGGGGTAGTTCAAGTTGAAATTAGGTGAATTTCCCGTTGAAATGGGGGGTGATTTGGAGTTTAATGCGAGGAGAGGGGAGCCGCTAGTGCAAATGAGGAGACTAGGCCTAGCTTGGGCAGGACAACATCGTGGTAAGCCTGACACAACAAGGGACTATGAGGTAATGGGTAACATACTAATATCGGCCCGATATGGATCATGTTTGGATCGTCAGTGTAGTACACTGTGTCAGCCCGAGCATATTTTTTTCTATATTTTCCACTATTTCTGCTCGCTTTCTTTTCTTCTCCATCCGTTTCACTCGTTCGACTTTTTAAAGTCGAACTTCATCGGTCTTAATGAATTTTGTGAAAAAATATTTGCAAACAATTAAATTAGTTTTATTAGATAGACCATTAAATATGTTTTAATATTGCATTTATTTGATATTGTTATTATTAATATATTTTTATTTAAATTTAGTAAAAAAATTAAAGAAATTTAACTTTGAAAAAAATCAAACGTGACTTACGTTTGGTAATACCTAATTTCCTTTCATTGCTATTTCTTAAAAGTTTTTGTGGGCTAAATAGGGGTTGCGCACTTGCGTCATCATCCCGGCCATTTTGTGCATTATGGCAGCATATTACAGCCCATTAACCTCTTAGATCATGCTTGGACAGACACGATCACACGACCCATGCCACTATGCCCAAATGAGACAAGCTGTGTGGCCGTTTTGACAACGCTGTTGCAAGGTTGGAAAAAAAATCTTAGTTTGTTAGCTCATAAACTCATGACTAGTTCAGTTTGGCTCGTTCTATATCTATAATGAGCTGAACACATGTTTTAGCTTGTTCGTATAATAAACGAGTTCGAGCTTGCTCGTGAGCTACTCGTAAGTTTAATGAGCTCAACTTAAATAGTTAACCTAATTTGCTATAACAACAATAAAATACTATTTGAGAGTATAAGACTCATCATTTTATATTTTGTTTGTTAGCATCTAGTTATTATTTGATACATTATTATTATAATTTTATTAGTATGATCTATAAAATTATCGTATAGATGTATGGAACAAAAAATATGGTGATGGATTGATGGAATCATAAAAATAGTAATGAAAACATATATATTTGAATTTTAAAGCTTTATGTATAAATATTTATTATTTAATTATATTTTAAAAATCTGACTCACTAGCAAAACGAGCTAGAGCAAAACGAGCTAGAGTAAGCTAAATAAGGTTATTGGTTTAGTTATCTAGCCCTAGTTACAAGGATGACACCTCGATCACAACAAACAACAAGAAGAAAATGAAGTTCTCATTATTCGATCTTCTTGCCAACAATTACATCACCGTCAGATCGAGCCGTACGCGCGTCTTCTCCGTCGCCGGCTGGCGGCGCAGACTGCTTAATTACCGCGCGCGCGCGTGGGCCCGCCGGAGTACGTCTTTGATTATACCGGTCGGAATAGTTAAGTAAACCACCCCCTACTATCTAGCTATTAATTGACATGCACGCAAGCACCGGCGGCCGTGGTGACCATGGCCGGCCGGCGAGGGAGACGGGACAATATTCCTCACGTCCTGACCCGGCGCAACGCGAGGTAGGCGAGCAGCCGGTACCCGAAGAACATGGCGACGAGTGCGCCGACGCAGGCGCCCGAGCTGGCCTCGCCGTGGACGGCTGCCTCCGGGAGCAGCCGCCTGAGGTGGCCGCCGTACTGCACGTTGATGAGCAGCTGGTAGCAGTAGTAGGTGAAGGAGGTGTACTTTGCCCAGACCATGAAGCACGGCACTTTGTGCACGTAGAAACCGCCGGTGAGGAGGTAGGCGAGCATGATGACGGTGACGAGCGTGGACGCGCGCTTGGCGTCCATCATGACAGCGCCGACTGCCAGCCCTAGCCCCTCGGCGACGAGCACGTAGGAGAGGATGACGGTGAGGGTGAGCGCGAACGCGACCGGCGACGGGTTGAGCCCGGCCATGAGGTAGACGATGACGGTGAACGCCGTCGGCAGCGCGAGCTCCATGGGCAGATCGCCGGCCATTCGGGACATGTAGTAGGACGAGAGCGCGTACATGCCGGAGGCGCGCTCCCGCGCCAGCACCGGCCGCTCCTGCGGGAAGGCGAATACGGCGTTGAAGGAGGGGAAGACTCCCCAGAAGATGGACACGAAGAAGAGCAGGCCCAGCCGGTCGTCCACCTCCACCGGCGACGACCGCCACCACATGGCGCCGGCCACCAGTGCCGGAGCGATGATCTGGAACAGCCGCAGCGACGTGAACGTCTCGTGCCGCCGCTCCTTCAGGCTGCGCCGGAGCAGGATCGTGAACTGGTTCGTCCAGCTCGTGCACCCTTTGCAACTCTCCGCCACCGCCGGCGGCGGCGGCGGCGGCGGCTGCTGCTGCTCGACGCCGCCAGCCTCGGCGCTGATGGAGGCCTTCACCCTGGGCGCCAGCACTCTGTTGTAAGACGAGATGAGCACCTGCTTCACGTTGCCTCCTCCCGCCGTGTTGCAATCACCATACTCTGTCTGAGCGAAGCCTGCACATTGTTCAGTTACCGAAACATTAACGATCTACTCTTTCCTACAATTTTCATTCCCTTTTATTTACATTATTTTCCAACATTCGATCGATTCCCAACAAAACAGTTCATTCCTTTTAACCGTTTTTCGTGTTCGTGTATCCATCTTCTCTGATACCAACAAGTGGCACGTAGGCCATAGATTTTTTTAAATAGCATTGGCTTTGCGTCCAGCCTTGCTGTGATGTGCTAGGGCACTCAGCAAAAAGGGGATAGCTCTCTACCCCTCTCCAAAAAGAGATGAATTGGTACCAAAAAATGATTCCTCCTGTCTAAAGTCACCATGAGCAGTGGCATATATAATTTCCTAGTCTAGTGAGACAGCCACTTAGAACCATACATATCAACACTGCATCATATCATTCTCATATGCTCCATGGATTTTGCTCCGAGCAGGGGACTAGAGAGAAGCCGCTTCTCATGCAAAAAAGAACCAGATCCATTGATCCAACTGAAAGCTGCCACTAGTGTCGGATCTCATCACCTGGAGCCACTGCTAGAGATAAACGGATCTATCCAAAGAATAGGATATCCGATAACCCATTTCCCGGCGGGTCGTATTCTGATTTCTGACCCGCTATGGATGATGTCCAGCCCACTGCTGGTGGCAAAGCTAGCTAAGTGCCCTGGCTAATTCCACCTCCATGACATGTGTCCAGTGGCTGTGATCTTTCAACCATTCATAAAAGTGCTTTGTACAAAAGCTATGAGATGAGAAGGCTAGGGCACTCACCTCCCTCATCCACTCTTTTGTTTTTTTCTTTCCCTCTATATGCCTTTTTATTGGGTGCACTCCACACTTACTCACCAGGTGTTTTACTTGTCTCCTATGTTAGTTTCATTGAATTCTTTTTAAAATACTTTGAAAATATAAAATAATTAGCTAAAAAAATATTCTCATATCATTGCCACTCAAAGCAAGCAGCAGCACCAACGCATATCAGACTTACCTGATTTGATCCTTTTTAAATCTTGCCTAATTCGATAGCTGCTTGTTAAATCTAGATAGTTCATATGTATATACAGTAGTATGTTTCCCCAAATTAAGAAAATTTAATGAAATTAATTAGTATCTATCTCTTGACGTTTTTCTCACTTGTAAATTAATTATGAAGCATGGTTGCTTTGTTGCTAGTATTAATACTCCTTACTAGCAAAAATGGTGCTTACCGTTAGCTAGGTCGAGCATGAAGTCGGCGGGGTTGACGTGGAAGGCCGACGAGAAGCTGACGGAGGAGAAGTAGTCCATGGCGTCGCGGCCGGCGCCGAAGTAGAGGCAACTGCCCTCGGCGAGGAGGAGGACGGAGTCGAACATGCGGTAGACGCGGCTGGACGGCTGATGGACGGACATGACGACGGTGCGACCCTTGCGGGAGAGCGCGGAGAGCGTGGCGACGAGACGGGCGGCGGCGGTGGAGTCGAGGCCGGAGGTGGGCTCGTCGAGGACGAGGAGGCTCGGGTTCACGAGCATCTCGTGCCCGATGCTGACGCGCTTCCGCTCGCCGCCGGACACGCCGCGCACAAACGCGTTGCCGACGATGGTGTCGGCACAAGCGGCGAGGCCGAGCTCGGCGATGACGGCCTCGGCGGCTGCGGCTTTAGCCTCCGCGGGGGCGGAAGTGGGCAGGCGGAGCATGGCACAGAAGAGTAGCGTCTCCCGCACGGTGAGGTGCGGGTGCAGCACGTCGTCCTGCGCCACGAAGCCTGTGCGCCGCTGCACGGCGCGTGACGGGGGCCGCCCCCCGGCCAGCACCGTCCCGGAGTATCGTCCGGCGAGCCGCCCACCGAGGATGGACAGCAGCGTGGACTTACCACTCCCGGACGGGCCCAGTACAGCCAGCACCTCACCCGGCCGCGCCTCTCCGGTGATCCCCTTTAGTATGGTCCTCTCCTCCTGCGGCCCGCCGGCGCCACCGGCCCCCGCGTGCGATATCCTTCCCGGCGGCGCCCCCTTTGCCTCCGCCCACTCCACCTTGACGCGGTAAACCACGTCGATGAACTGCAACAAAGAGTTCCCCAAATTAATCAAACAATAGATCGATCACCCATTCGGCCCAACCATCGAGCATGTACCTACCTGGAGGTTGAGCGGAGTGCACACGGACGTCAAGAAGCAGTCCATCTTTGACGTCGTCTGCTGCGTCTGAGACGGCGCCGCCGGAGAGGATGGCGGGAGGACAACGAGGCCGCCGCTGGCGCCGCCGCGCACCTCCTGGCCGTTCGGAGGCATTATATATCCCAATTCCCAACTTCCTAACCCCGCTCGCGATCGAACAGGACGCAGCAAGCAAGGAAGGCAATCAGCTAGCACAGTGGAGGCCGCAATGGCGGATGCGCTGTGCGCGGCGATGGTGGGAGGGATCGACCGGATGGATTGAACGATGGATTGGAGGAGCGATGAGGTGGGGGACGAAGGGGAGGGGTATATATGGAGGGAGGGAGGTGAGGGCCACGTCACCTCGAGCGGGAGGGGAGGGGCACGTGGTGGGAGGGTGAGGACAGTGGGGTGGCGGGCCCACCGGCTTTTGGACCGCGGTCGCCGTGGACGGGCGGAAGGAGCAGAACGGTTTGTGGCGTGGTGGCATCATCAGCCTGGACCGTCGGATCTTCTTTAGTGGACCTATGAACGGAACTAGGGCTGAAAGCTACTTAGGTCTGTTTGGGACAACATTTTTTCAAATCGATACAACCTAACTCTAAGAAATCCAGCGGTGAATTGATTAAGTGTATTTAATTAGATATTTTAGTTTTTATTTTATAATAAAAATAAAAATTTAAATTATTTTATTATAATATACAAACACTAGATTTAGTTAGCAAACATACCCTTATATATTAGATATCACCCTCAAATAAAATCACTTATATATATATTAAAATTAAAAAATTAAGCTCACGAGTCAAACGAGCGGTTCATGAACTGGCTCAAACTCGACTCGATTAAGAACGGAGCTAAAATACAGGATCGAACTCGGCTCATTTCACCTACAAGCCGAGCCAAAACAAGGCTTGCCTTGAGCTGACTGGTTAGCCTGAGCTAATTTTCTAACCTTACACAGAACAGTCGTGTGTTGTATGGTCGACGGATGGACGGGCCGGGTGGGGCGATGCACGTCCTGCCGGCCAGCCGACGACGGAGCAGCGCTGCCACTGCATGCATCCCCGGCGGACGATTTTGAGCAGCAGATGAGCACTTTGGTTTCGTTCGGCGTTGTTGTGTGGCGCGACGAACAACATATTATCTGCCGTGTACGTGTCGTCCGTTTTCCATATTATCTGTTGCGCACGGGACGAGCGAGATAGTTTTCATATTGTCGGTGGCACGGCTGTTCTGGCCAATGTCGGTGGCATGATGTGCTTTAGGTGATGGCTAATTAAGGAATAATTTCAGCCTTCTATATATGCTCTTTAAGATTTGTGCTGATTTAATTTATGGGAGAGTACAAGAGCACGTATAAAGAAAACTTGATGCGCGCGTGAATAGGATGTGTTCGGAACGAAGAAAAATAAACGAAATTGACTCCCATATATGGTAGTGAGCATTTGAAACAGTGGATTAATATCACCGAAAAATAATTTCAAAAACAACTTTAGATCCATTTATAATACCCTATTTACCCTTGAGAAATAAAAGATTATATAATCTATTACCTCTCCAATAAGTAATATGTTATCAATTTCAAATCTGAATCGTTAAATCATTCATAAAATTTCGAATACAACAAAATTATCTTTTGGAATTCGAAGAGGTCGATCGAACCACCGATTCCATCTCAAAAATATTTAAAACAAATATACATAAACACGTATACAGACACGTATATATGAAGGTCAAGTGGTGACCAAATACCTTTCGAACATGACTACGCTGTACGCCCTCGCCCGGCCAGCTAGCGCCTAGCAGCTGATCGAGTCATCGAGATAGATCATCGATCGATACAACAGATAGGTCAGAGATGCATGCGTACGTCTGCAGATGAGAGAACGTCACGCATGTTTATATGCATGAACCCTGCAGGCTGCCGGTGAGCTGTGATTGTGCTTGCATGTATTTGCAGCTGCATATAAGCCGGATTTCAGCTGCACAAGATAGCCAGGACTGCCACTTGCTACCTGGTTTTGATGACCTCTTCCGTGGCAAATATGCAGCTGGCCGGGAAACGCGTGTGTCAGTGTGTGCATGCACAATCTTCAAGTAGATAACTAGCTTACACCGTGTAAGCACGCCTACGTTGCAAACTCGAAAGCTGCAATTCTTCGATCGATTGTTTTATTGTTTCTTATTCACTCTATTTTAGCAATGTGAGTTACACGTGTTTATTTGTGAGAGGGGTGCCATTTATTTTGGCAAGGTTAAATATAAAAGAAAAGATAAAAAATTATAAAAAGTTGTAAAATATGTTATATTTGAAATGAGTTAAAAAACTAAAACGAGTTATATATATAATAATAATAAAATGATGAAATATACATCACACTAGTACACTACCACACTCTTGTTTCATTATTTTAACCTATTTTTATCTGCTAGGACTAGGACATACATGAACACAAATATATTTTTTGGAATTATAATTAAAGACTATTCAAACTAAGTACATTAGTGTTACTTGAAAAGTATTATTTTGTGCCAACTCTAGACTACTATCATGTACAACATATATTTCTCAAAGATAACATTCACATAGATATGGCCAAAGTTTTAAAGGTTTGACCATATATATATATATATATATATATATATATATATATATATATATATATATATACATATACTCATATATATACTCATACTACTGTAAAATTAACATATACGAGTATTCCTGTCTGAGAGGTTATATTAAGTTGCTGCATGCAGCGGCAGAAGGAAGAAGAAGAGGAATTTAGTTAGGTTTCTGCTTGCGTGACTCCATGCATACATAGTTGAATATAATGCGCGCATGCAGTTAGCAGCATATCTAGCTAGATACATAGCCAGCACTCAGCAGATGGAGAGCCTTGTTTTCTGGTGGCCACCAACGCCATTGTTGTCTCCCATACATGTTGAATGAATGAATGCGCGCGTTTCCTTCCTCGAAGACCATACCCCTCCAGGAAACCAGCAGGACTCCTGCTTCTTCTTGCCATGCTTGCGACGTGTACAGCCTCTTGCGTGCATGCAAACAAAGTGTTCCTTGTGTTAAGTTTCTTGATCCCTATGTCGCCAGCATGCATGTACTTTATCTACAACTACTACACAAGGTAGCTCGTATATATTGTTGCGTATATAGTATTGAATGGAATTTAATATTTTATATTACAATAATTTTGAATAGTGTACTACAAAATATCAAATCTATTACAGATTGCAATATTATAATATGAGAAAAAAGTACATCATACAATCTCTCTCTCTATATTCCTTCTGTTTGCTTATATATAAGTTATGTTGTTTAGTCTTTTGAACTCATTCGTAAATATACCGAACGTCTCTAGTCTCTTTTTTATTAATTGTTTTTCACATTCTCTCTTATCAAATAAATACTATCACCCTCGTAAACAAATAACTCATATTTTAATACATAATAAATAAAAATCCAATAAATTTATTCTGAGTTGAATTTTTATTTTCGTACACAAGTTCAAAACAATATAAAGGAGGAATCAGAACGAGTATCTGTATGCTGCGTATACGTAGCTAGCTAGCTAGTAACTTAATTAAGCTTGCGTTTAAGTAACCATGCAACGGCTCGTACTACGCTGCATGTTACCTTTTTTTTCCGTCAAAGCGATATCTAGATAGATAATGCGCATATGCATTTAGGAGTATGTGGCAATTAATTTGACATGGTTTGGTACCTCGCACACGTACTCGTCGTCATTAATTCCTTGTCAACAAGGGCATAATATGGATGCTGATTATTGCTGCAGAGATAGATGCTGCTGTCCATATAAATATGCTGGCCTCCTCTTGGTGGCTGGTGCATGCACTACGTACGTACCAAGAGTGATAGCTGCATCATATCGATCAGTTTGTAGTTTGGTGAACTCACGCAACCGATGCAAGTAATTAAGCAGCATTAGATAGATCAACAAAAGGAGCTTTAACTCCTTGTAGCAGCAGAAAAGCTAGAAAACTTCAGGCGATCAGTTACGAGTATATATAGTTGATACTTTTTTTAAGAAGACCGATCAACTTTGTTTAAAAGTAATGTTGTGGAAATGTGATATGTCATTCATCTTAGCAATAATCTCATCTGAGCACGTTTGACTTCGAAATTACTCAAATCCCTTACATATATAATTTTTTTATACTGGAAGGCAAGAAAACAAAAACTAACAGTACAAAAATGATTCGGACCGAGATAGCTTTATATTTGCGGAAAGTGATTGGATGATCTCTCGATCGATCAAATTGACCAGCAGCATCGGTATCTGCAGCAGCTGCAGCAGCAGTGATATGATATATATATGCATAGTCGTGGTCGTCGTCATCTGGATGTCCGTCCATGCATGCATGTGCCCTAGCTAATGCTGCAACGATAGATCGATCGCGAAGAATACGGTGCCCGCTGCAACTTGCAACGACATGAAATGTGTTTAGGTGCTCGATCGATCGAATGCTTCTTCAGCTCGATGCAGCGAGCTGGCCTTTTCGCCCAGTATCAGGTTCAGATCGATTGATCGATCGATCTGTTCGACTTTTTTATTTTAATTCGACCCCTTCATCTTCTTACCAGCTTTACAGATGAGGATTTGCAGATCTAGCTAATCCATATATATACCCTGTACGGCAAGGAAAATTACTACCTGTTTAATTTGTTCAGAAAAGTAAGCCATTTTTTTATTTTTTAATAAGTCAAAACGTATTTTCAATTCTTTAATTTCAACTATTTACGAAAGGTCTTGGAGACAAAGTTTATCATGCAATTTTCGTATACACAAAATCTGTAGTCTAATTAACACGTACACTAATTATTGTCAACTTATCTTCCTTTTGACTATGCACATCTAAAACAGCTTCCTTTTATATATAACAGGAGGATCATGTAAAGAGATACTACTCCCTCCGTAAAAAAACTATATTTCTAGATCTTTAATTTTGTCTCAAAGAGATTTTATTTCTACCTCTTCACAATACTGTTTTATTATTGATAAGATTCATTTTGTTTGTTTATCTCACCACTAATTTAATTTATCAAATTTACCTCACCACATCGTGCATATAGAACCACGTGTACAAACGTACACTCACGAAGTGACAATGGTTGGAATTTAATTCAAGTGGTCATAGATAGATGTACTTTTCGTACATATATAATTGTATATAGTGTTTGCATGCACCTACCTACATGCTATGTTAGGAATTTGTAGCGTGTGAGACAGTGCAGAAAGGGCTGAAAGTTGCAGCAACAGAGACGTGCATGCATGTGATTAGGGAAAATGTGAATATTTCTAGTACACATGCGGGCTGTGCTGACTGTGATCAGAGTTGGGACATTGTATGTCTCCAGCATTTGACCACATATATTCATGCAAATTATATATATCTTCGTAATTTTTGTGTGTAACCGATTATATATGACTACTACCACATAAACGGTTTTTAATGATGCAGCTTTAATGATAGATAAAAGACGGACGTCAGTAATACATTTTTAGTGACAGACCGTTTCACATGCGTCAGTAATGATACATTATTAGTGACGGATCGTAACAGGACTCATCACTAAAGAATGGGCATCTCCATTAATAACAAATCATGGTATGACCCATCACTAAAGATGCCCCTATAGTGACGGGTTATATTTCCACCTGTCACTAAAGAACGTCAGTAAGATGTCCATTAGTTAATCACCCGTCACTGATGATTCCCTCTTATAAATAGGCGAAGGCCTGAAGTGAATCATCGTGCTTTCATTTTGTTCAAACCTAACTCTATACTCCCACCGCACCGTCACTTTTGTCGTGCTCCTCACCACTCCATCGTTTGTACCCTCCGCACCTCAGTTGCATCCTCATCCTTATAAGGTTCTCCTCTTCCTCCAATATGTTGAGACGTAGAAATTTGAATATGTGGGAAATTGGTGAAAATATTGCAACATGGATTATTTGTTGATGTATATTAAATTTATGTTCTTTATTTGTTTTCACAAGTTTGTTCATGTTTATTATTGATTTTCAGTTTATAAAATTATTTATCTGAAATTTGCTTATTGAATTTGTGAATTAGGGATATGGCAAGCATTCCAAACAATCTACATATACCAACATATATTCCTGATAATTGTTTAATAAAGATCAATCATCTGGTCAATGATGGACATCTAGTCAACGATGGACATCGCTAGATTTATAAATTGTAAATACATATATGTTAAAATAACAAACTAGATGATGATGATATACATGACGACATATGAATAACCTAATTTTTGAACTGTAGATGATGGCTATATAAATCATTGGCTGGAGTGTGGACATACATATTTGTATAGTTGCTGACCATGTTTAATATATATATATATTGCTTTTAAAGTACTAATCCGTATGTACAATGGGCATAAATATATAACTTGCATCTGGCTAGACATATCGTTGGGTAAAATAAAGATCACTACTTGGGTTACAACCGTATGAAAAAACCTTAACCTCGCTATGATACTACTTGTGGAACCAAGAGTAACAACTAGAGGGGGTGAATGAGTGTCTCGATAAATTCTCTCGAATAGAAGGATTTCCCTTTAATACCCATCACTCCTCAAGTATTCAAGCGAAAACAAAATGATTCTCACACACTACAAGAAAACAAAAACTTTTTGTCGGCTAAAATAACTTCCGTTGTTTTTTTTCAAAAGCCGACGGAAGATAAATTAACTTCCATCGGCTTTTGACTATGACCGACGAAGGTTAAAACGATCCACCCCCACCCGGGAATATATCTCTTAACTTCCGTCGGCTTTAATGCTAGCCAACGGAAGTTAAGCGATATAGGTTTTCCCCACATGCACGCGTACATGGAAACCTAACTTCCTATACGTGCTCCCACTGCTCCCGCCACGCCGCCGCTTCTCTGATCGCCGCGCTGCCCATGCCCGTCGCCGGCCGCCAACCGCCGGCCGCGCCACCCTCCGCCGCCTCCCGCCCACGCCATTGATAGGGGCGCCCAACAGGCCGCCGCATGCCCACACCGCCGACCATCGCTGTCCATCCCGATGCCCCGTCGTCGGCCGCCACCGTTCGCCTGTCGACCGTCGCCGTCGCCCGCCGACCGTAGCCATCGCCACGTCCGTCGGTGCCCGCTGACCACTGTCGTCCGCCAGCCGCCGCCTCCCGCCGACCGTCGCCGTCCATCGGCCTCCTCCGCTTGTCGCGCCCAAGTAATTTTTACCCCATCTAATTTCCTCTCTTTTTTTGTGACCGAATTGTTTAATTTGTAAATTGTGAATTGTTATTTTTATTTGTGAAATGTGAATTGTTAATTGTGAATTGATTTGTGAATTTTGACTTGTAATGAATTGTTTAATATGTTGTCATATTGTAATGAATTGATTTGTAATTTTTGACTTGTAAAGAAACCATGTGATTTTCATGTGCAATATATGTTATCATGTTAAAAACATTGGTTCATGTATTAATATTGTGCTTTTACATATGTTTCATAGGCAATATATGTTGTGGTATTATATATATGCTATTAATTATATTCTTGTATTAATTTGTAGTTTGTTGGTGATTTCATTGCGTGATTAGTATTATATATATTCTTATATATTCTTTTCGTATGCATTTTTTATTTGACAACAACGTAAATAGTGTAACGAAACCTATGCGTCACCCATTTCAGACCAACATGTCTCACACGTGTTATGCGTGTGAGATGTGTAGGTCCGGAATTGTCCCTTTTTGGATAGCCTTGGAGTGGGATACAAAGCGTGGTATTTATGATGAGTCATGAGTCCAAACGAGATTTCAGTGTCATAACCTTGTTGTTCTCCATTACACCACTATTAGGCGTGTAATTGGAGAACATCGGGGTTATGCTGTTGAAATTTCATTTGGACTCATGGCTCATCATAAATACCACGTTCTGTCGGTCGCTCTTAGGTGGGTTTAGGACCTATCTTTTCCTATAGACATAGGGTCATGGTATGTAAAAACGTCTAGTACTTACGATGCATTCTCGATTGAATGAATGTTTTGCCTCTAGAATGCTGAGGACGACCGACGATGGATATATAGTGGTTGGGAAAAAAGTGGAGCTCACACGAAGGAGTGGATGATCAACGCTGAGAAATTTGTTGACCGTGCATTCGCTTTGACAAAAACAACTAGCACGAGGTGCCCATGCATGAAGTGTAGAAATATTCGTTGGCAAGATAAGAGAACATTGTCACTGCACATTTGCAAGTATGGTTTTTTGGCAGATTATGAAGTTTGGGTGCACCATGGCGAGACATTTCGTGAAAAACCGGTATTAGTAGTGGAAGAAGATGATAACACGAATGACCATAGGATGGATGAAATGCTTGATGCTATACGTCTGGAGTTTGAAACAAACCCTGAGGATCCTCCTACACCGGAGGTTCAAAAGTTTTTCAACGTCCTTAGAGCTTCAGAAGAGCCATTGCATGAGCACACCATAGTAAGCGTACACGCTTTCATGACCAATCTTATGGGCATTAAGTCGAAGTTTGCATTCTCCAATAATTGTTATAAGGAGCTCGTGAACCTGATCAGCGATGTCCTTCCTATGAACCATAAGATGCTGAATTACATGTACCAATCAAAAAAATATTTTCTGCTCTTGGTATGGAGTATGAGAAGATTGATGTGTGCCAAGATAACTGCATGCTTTTCTGGAAAGAACATAAGAATGAGATGCAGTGCTTAAAATGCGGTAAACCAAGGTTCGTAGATATCATAAATAAAGACGGTGAAAAGGTGACGACATAGGATGCTCATAAGCAACTTCGTTACATGCCTCTTACACCTCGGGTGAAACGATTGTTTCTCTCAAAGAAAATCGCTAGGAATATGAGATGGCATAAAGAAGGTGTACGTGAAAATGACCAAGTAATGGTGCACCCATCTGATGGTGAGGCATGAAAGGCTCTAGATCATTTTGACGCAGACTTTGCTAGGGATGCGAGGAATGTTTGCATCGGGTTGGCAACATATTGATTCACGCCTTTCAATGTAACGACATCGTCGTACTCTTGTTGGCCTGTCTTTGCTATTCCATACAACCTTTCACCTTCGTTTTGTATGAAATATGAATTTATGTTCCCGTGTCTTATTATACCTGGTCCAGAGCATCCTGGAACACACCTCAACGTGATGCTGAAGCCCTTAATTGAAGAGTTGAAACAATTGTGGAAAGAAGTTGAAGCATATGACTATGACTAGAAGCAAAAATTCAATCTTCGAGTTGCGTATCTATAGTCGGTCCATGATTTTTCGGCATACAATATTTTTTCTGGTTAGAGTTGTCATTGAAGGCTGACATGTTCGATATGTGCTAAGGACACATATTGTTTCTGTTGGCATAAAAGATTATGCTAACAGGTTCTCTAAGATTAAGGACTAACAAACGAAGAGTCTGTGAAGCGGACTATCTCAAGCCTCCGAATTGGATAATAGCTCGAAGTAGTTTGAATTTGTGTATTGAATATCTGAATATTCGATGCCTATTACAGGGTGAGAATGCGATTATTTATAGGAAAAAACTTTAAGGAAAAGACCTTTTTACCCCTCAGTTACAACCGACATAGGGGAAACTATTTCGGTACCCCTAATAGGGCTAAAATGTTAAAAGACTAATTTAATCTGAAAGAAGATAAGTCTTCTATCCTTGTTGGCAGTTTTCCACTATAGAGGTGGAGCCTTCGAAGTGTATCTTCGAACCGGAGTCTGGGCAGACCCTCCGGCCTTAACTTTACGTTAGTACAGAGACACATCTTGGACTCCGAGCTCATGAGTTGTCTTTGTCTTGTAATCTTGAAGATCCTGGAGATGAAGTATTTTCTCCCAACAGTAGCCCCTCGAATACGCTTCTCCGAATTACCTGTATGGCAAGGAGAGCAGTATACGCAAGAAATATTTTCATGCTCAGGGACTTAGCAAAATTTACCATTCTTTGAAGCATTCTAAAATTTGCAATCTTCGAACCAGCTTCTACACAAAGGTACTCGTCGAAGTAGCTTCGAAAACAAATCCTTACGAAGCTGAAATAACCGTTAGACTCACAGAAATAGCCGTTACTCCTTTTTTCAAAGAGAGTTACACCGCCGCTTCGTTTCTGGAGACATGAATTCTCACGAAGAGTCATGATAAATTATAACGGTAAAGAAGACGAAAAGGCATATATGAATGGTACACTGCCTACGGATATACACTATAAATAGGAGAGTAGGAGAGTGTTTTGGATACTTTACCAACTGCTCCCGCATTTCCCCCCTTTCTGCTTCCTTAACCCGAACTCAAACTCCATCTTCTCTCATGGCAAAAACCAATCACAAATAATAGGTGGATTGGTCCCGATCTTTTGCTAGGTAAGGATAACTTGGATTGGTGGAGAATCTCGACGTTGACGATCCAAGGCTCCGGTCCGACGGTTCAAAACCTTACAATCGCTACACCACCGTCTCTGTTGGTTATCAACCACGCAGGGTACGATTGACCTCGCCACGAAGGCTGGTTCCTGCAAGCGAATCCAAGAACACAAGCAAGAATAGGAAGAACACGAATCAAATGCCAAATCACAGATGAACTATGATGAGGTGAGGTTTCACAAATGCCGTTGCAGCAGCCAATCAGTCCGGTGCAAGAGCAGGATCTAAACACACGAGTGTAGATGCAAACAAAGCAAAACCTAACCCTAATGACAGCTATCATGAGTATATGGGGCGTGGGCAGCCTGTAGGAGGCGCACACGACTTGGACTATGGGCCAACACGACCTCCAACTCAGTACAAGGTCCAACTCAGCCCAATTCTGTCATGCAGGACTGTTTCAATCACACAGGACGACTCGAGACTCCAAATGAGGTGAAACCAACGCCAAAAGATCTGTCTTCTCCTTAGCTTTCCAGAAAGTCCAAGAACGTGCCAATCGGACTTCGTTTGAGGAAGTTACGCCCATTTTTGTGCATGGTGGTTGATGTAGTCAGAACCAGCGAATTCTTGACTTCAAATCATCCGTGCGACTCCGTCTTCAACTCCAACTCTCCTATTCCATCTCCCATGTTCCTAAGCAACAAAATATCACTAGTATTCAGTAGAATCTCATCCAAACAAATATTAACATAGTTGCTAAGGAAATAATTAACCTCATGATTCAAGCGACGGGCACGGGCGCGTGTGATTGGTCCTTGTAATTGAATTGTAGGTGGAGGCTCCATGTGTGTATCATGTGAAGTGATGTCCTCATCATCCTCCCCCTCTTTAATTTGAGTCGTCCTCGACTCAAGCTCATCGTCATCTCCCAAATAGGACTTTAAATCTGAAATGTTAAATGTGGGACTAACTCCAAAAGCTGTTGGCAACTCAAGTTTATATGCATTATCATTTATCTTCTCAAGCACACGGAAAAGACCATCAACACGGGGCATCAATTTAGACTTTCTTAAATTAGGAAAACGATCCTTGCGCAAGTGCAACCAAACAAGATCACCCGGTTCAAATGTTATCTCTTTTCTACCCTTACTACCATGAGCACGATATTTCTCATTCATTTTCTCTATGTTTGCTTTAGTAGTTTCATGCATCTTAAGCAATAATTCAGCACATGTAGTAGCATCAAAATTCAATTTTTCAGATGGTGGCAATGGTAGCAAATCAATAGGAGCACGCGGATTAAAGCCATAAACCACTTGAAATGGACTTACCTTAGTAGTGGAGTGTCCTGACCTATTATATGCAAACTCAATATGAGGTAGACACTCTTTCCAGAGCTTCAAGTTGGTCTTCAAAACAGCCCTCAACATGGTGGACAATGTACGGTTGACGACCTCCGTTTGCCCATCCGTTTGTGGGTGACAAGTAGTAGAAAACAGCAGCTTCGTCCCCAACTTATGCCACAACGTCCTCCAAAAATGACTTAAGAATTTAGCATCACGATCTGAAACGATGGTATTGGAAACTCCATGCAAGCGTACGACCTCTCTAAAAAACAAATCAGCCACATTGGTAGCGTCGTCGCTCTTGTGACAAAGTATAAGATGCGCCATTTTAGATAACCGATCTACCACCACAAAAATACTATCCATCCCCCTCTTAGTTCTAGGTAATCCTAACACAAAATCCATAGAAATATCCTCCAAAGTACACTAGGAACAGGCAGAGGCATATAAAGACCATGTGGGTTTAGACGGGACTTAGCTTTATTGCAAGTAGTGCATCGTGCCACATAGCGCTCAACATCTCGTCTCATCCTAGGCCAATAGAAGTGTGTGGACATCACATCTTTAGTTTTCTTTAATCCAATATGACCGATCAAACCACCACCATGTGCTTCCTGCAATAACAACAAGCGAAGAGAGCTAGCCGGCACACATAACTTGTTAGCACAAAAAAGATATCCATTATTCAGCACATATTTGTTCCAAGCACGGTCATCTGTACAATTTGCAAAAGCATCTTTAAAGTCCAAATCAGTAGCATACATGTCCTTCAATGTTTCTAAACCAAAGATCTTATAATCAAGCTGAGAAAGCAATGTATAACGTCTAGATAAAGCATCATCAATCACATGATCTTTCCCTTTCTTATGCTTAATGATATATGGAAAAGTCTCAATAAATTCTACAGATTTAGCATGTCGTTTATTCAGATTTGCTTGACTACGTATATGCTTCAATGCTTCATGATCCGATGAATAATAAACTCCTTAGGCAAAAGATAATGTTGCCAAGTTTCAAGCACACGCACTAAGGCATACAATTCCTTATCTTAGGTAGAATAATTCAACTGTGGACCATGTAATTTCTCACTAAAATAGGCCACGGGTTTACCTCCTTGTAGCAGCACACCTCCTATTCCAAAACCACTAGCATCACATTCTAACTCAAAAGTCTTATCGAAGTCAGGTAGCTGAAGTAGAGGTGCATGTGTAAGGAGATCCTTGAGTGTGGCAAAAGCTTGTTCTTGTGCTTGTTCCTAAGTAAAAGTAACTCCCTTCTTGGTCAACTCATTCAAAGGACCGGCTATGGTGCTGAAATCTTTCACAAAACGTCGGTAGAAACCTGCAAGACCAAGAAAACTACGTACCTGTGTGATAGTTTGAGGTTGCGGCCAGCTATTGATTGCTTCTACCTTCGCCGCATCAACCTCAATGCCTTGTGAAGTGACAACATATCCAAGAAACACAACTCGATCCGTGCAAAACATGCACTTCTCAATGTTACCAAACAATCTAGCCTCACATAGGACAGAAAAAACAACACGTAGGTGTTCAACATGTTCAGTGGGTGACTTGCTGTAAATCAAGATATCATCAAAGTATACTACCACAAAGCGTCCTATAAAGGACCGTATGACTTCATTCATCAAGCGCATGAAGGTACTAGGTGCATTAGTAAGTCCAAAAGGCATGACAAGCCACTCATATAATCCAAACTTTGTTTTAAAAGCAGTTTTCCATTCATCACCTAGTTTCATGCGAATTTGGTGGTAGCCACTACGGAGATCGATCTTAGTAAATATAATGGCACCACTAAGCTCATCAAGCATGTCATCCAATCTAGGAATAGGGTGTCGATATCGAATGGTGATATTATTAATAGCACGACAATCAACACACATGCGCCAACTACCATCTTTCTTAGGCACCAAAAGAACGGGTACTGCAAAAGGACTAAGGCTTTCACAGACGTACCAACGATCAAGAAGGTCCTGTACTCGGCACTGAATTTCTTTTGTCTCCTCCGGATTGGTACGGTATGCTGCACGATTAGGAAGAGATGCTCCCGGGATCAAATCAATTTGGTGCTCGATGCCGCGTATCGGTGGCAGCCCGGGTGGTATATCAGCAGGAAAAACTTCATTAAACTCCTGCAAAAGGTCAGTGACTGCAATGGGAACAGATCTAGGAATGTTCGCAAGTGAAAATAGTACGTTCGTGCAAATCAAATCATATATCATGGGAGTATCATCACAAATTTCAGCAAGGTCAGTTTTAGTTGCAAGCATGACACATCCTTTCAGATTAATAACTTGTGATGAAGAAGGAAATGCAACTTTATCTTTCTGTTGCCTCAAAAGCGTCTTAGCTACTTGCTGATTTTCAGAAGGTTGTTTGCTCGTTTGTGCGTCCTTAGCATGTTTTTCTTGTTCAAATTTCACAATTTCAGCAGGAGTCATAGGAAGCAAAGTAACTTTCTTTCCTTTATACATAAATGTGTACTTATTGCTCCTACCATGGTGTGTAGCATCAGTATCATATTCTCAAGATCTACCAAGTAATAGAGAACATGCTTGCATTGGTACTACATCAAAATCAGCAACGCCGAAGTATGTACCAATGGAAAATCTAATGTGACCAGTTTGTGTTAACTTGACCTTACCGCTATTGTTGAACCATTGCACGTGGTAAGGGTGTGGATGCACACGAGTGGGAAGTTGAAGCTTAGTTACCATGTCGTGGCTTACCAAATTGTTGCAACTACCGCTGTCGATGATGACACGTACACGACGGTCATTGACGATGAAGAAGGTCTGAAACAGATTGTTTAGTTGTGCCCGGTCGTCCTGCTCCATGTGAGTGCTCAAAACACGTTGTACAATAAGTGCTTCATGGCCGGCAGAGGCATCCAGTGCAAAAATAGCGTCATCGTCGGAAGCATCGTAATCTCCTGCAATGTTAGCAGCAAGTGCATATTCATCTTCAACATCACTAGCACTTACATAGCCACCATCTTCCGTAGCAATATAAGCCCGCTGACTAGGGCAGTCCTTCATAACGTGGCCAAATCCTTTGCATCAGTGACACTGGATCGCTGCAGAACGTGCAGTAGAGGCCGCCGAGGAGGTGGGCTTGGCTGGCGCCTTGGATGCTGTAGCTTTGGAGCTCTCAGCCTAGGCTATAGATGTAGAAGGTGCTGATGTAACCGCCGATCGAGAAGGAGGTGGTGGTCGCTGCTGCTGCCCACTTGAGTGTGAAGTGGCACCACTAATGTTGGTCCTCATGCTACGTTGTGGTTGTTGGTAACCCTGCAATTCTTTTTCTGCAAGTATAGCAAGGTGGAAAAGACGAGTGATAGTATTGTATTCTTTATAATCAATGATATCCTAAATTTCACGTCTTAAACCACCATAAAAATAGGCCATTTTATCCTCATTGTCCTCCTCAATTTCAGCACGCATGCAACCTATTTGCAGCTCCTGATAATACTCCTCTACTGATTTATTTCCTTGGTTTAGGCACTGCAATTTTTTTCTCAAATCACGTTTATATGAAGGAGGAACCCATCTACCACGCATTTGCCGTTTTAACATACCCCAATTTTATGGTTCATTGCCAACCTGAACTATTTCAGTCCACCAAAGAAGAGCATATCCAGTGAAGGCACTAGTAGCTAAGCGCACGCGGTGGATAGCAGGAACCATGTGAGCATTAAATTTTTGTTTGACTGACATCTCCCAATCTAAATATGCATCTGGATCATAGGTGCCAGCAAAATGAGGTACTGAAAATTTTACCTTGGAGTAGGGATCAATATTCCCGCGGTTGTCATTGTTATCTCGTGGATGGCAGTTGCGGTGGCCGCCCATACCTTGATGATTGAACTGAAAGCGATGACGTGCAGCCTCGTCAGGGTCAATGCCATTGTTCTCGGCATCGGATAGGTTGTCTTCCTCCTCAACATGGTCGTCGTCGGCTTGTGCAGCAGGCAAGCGTGTCTCCAGTGCAATCATCCGGTCCACTAGGTCAGCCACAGTACGTGCGAGACGTTCGATGGAGTGTTGGGTCTGCTGCTGAGACTCCAGTAGAGCACGTCGTGAGACATAGTCATTAAAATCGGATGGAGGGGTACCATTGTTATCTGCCATGTTAGTGAAAAGACAAAACAACAAAGAATAATCCTTATGGAAAGCAACTAGGTGGGGTGGTGGGTGTGTGGTGGAAGCAATCCGTCAAGCGCCTTACCCACACTTGCAAGTGTTCTTACCACGCTGCAGTGAGGTAACTGGCCTACAGGTGAAGAACCAAGTGGAGGATGGTGGGTGATTGCAAGATATGAACCTGTCCTGACCAAGAGAAGGTGTAGCTTGGAAGGCAAAGTAAGTAGCAAGGAATAGCGATAGTAATAACAGTTAAACCAAGTTCAATAAGTGTTCCCTAGTACTCATCAAAGTTGCTGGTCTAAGTGCTCCCAAGGTGAAATTCAAGCAATAGAGAGAAACTATATGCCCAAACCTCAAGTGGAAGGCAGAACAAGGTAGCAAACGACAGGACCGGTTCTCTTTTGCTTCTTCTTGTTTTTTTCACTATATTTTTTTGAACAAGGATGACAAGAGATGCAACCAAAAAATTGGCACCTGCAACTGAGGTGAGATGTGGTTCACAGAAATTCAACAAGTTCTCTTGACGGCGTGCAAAAACTTTGACCACTTTTTTTCTTTATCTTCCTGATTTTTTTGGCAATTCTGATGAAACCAAACAGGGCGAAGCCAAGTTTGGGTCGGTTTCAAATTGGGAGAAGAAGATGTTCAAGAAATTTCAGATTTTTCTGACAAACGAGCGAAAAGTTATGCCTGTTTTACCGAATGGGGTCACAAGGACTCGATGTGGAAAAACCGAGTAGGAAACCAAGTGGAAACCGACTAGGGTTGTGGAGGGGGGGTTTCGGGTGGAGTAATTTTTTTGAGACACAAGATCAACTACTACTCAAACGACACAAAGGGATGACTAAACCAGCAACAAGACTCGACCAAGAACACAAACTCAACAAAGCTAAAAACTGAAATTAAAATCGCAAGGCACAAAGGGGTTCTTGGTGGCGATTTTTTTGTGAGGGTTTTCTGGACTCTAGGTAAAAATAAAAGAAGATCGAGATTACCTAACGGGAAACCTGAAATATGATACCAACTAATAGGTGGATTGGTCCCGATCTTCCGCTAGGTAAGGATAACTTGGATTGGTGGAGAATCTCGACGTTAACGATCCAAGGCTCCGGTCCGACGGATCAAAACCTTACAATTGCTACACTATCATCTCCGTTGGTTATCAACCACGCAGGGCGCAATTGACCTCGCCACGAAGGCTGGTTCCTACAAGCGAATCCAAGAACACAAGCAAGAATAGGAAGGACACGAATCAAATGCCAAATCACAGATGAACTATGATGAGGTGAGGTTTCACAAATGCCGTTGTAGTAGCCAATCGGTCCGGTGCAAGAGCGGGATCTAAACTCACGAGTGTAGATGCAAACAAAGCAAAACCTAACCCTAATGACAGCTATCGTGAGTATATGGGGCGTGGGCAGCCTGTAGGAGGCGCACATGACTCGGACTATGGGCCAACACGGCCTCCAATTCAGTACAAGGTCCAACTCGGCCCAATTCTGTCACACAGGACTGTTTCAGCCACACAGGACGACTCGAGACTCCAAATGATGTAAAACCAATGCCAAAATATCCGGCTTCTCCTTAGCTTTCCAGAAAGTCTAAGAACGCGCTAATCGTACTTTGTATGAGGTAGTTACGCCCATTTTGGTGCATGGTGGTTGATGTAGTCCGAACCAGCGAATTCTTGACTTCAAATCATCTGTGCGACTCCGTCTTCAACTCCAACTCTCCTATTTCATCTCCCATGTTCATAAGCAACAAAATATCACTAGTATTCAGTAGAATCCCATCCAAACAAATATTAACATAGTTGCTAAGGAAAGAATTAACCTCATGGTTCAAGCGACGGGCACAGGCACGTATGATTGGTACTTGTAATTGAATTGTAGGTGGAGGCTCCATGTGTGTATCATGTGAAGTGATGTACTCATTAACAAAGCTCCCATTCTTGCTTCGACCTTTGCCAGGCAGCAAGCGATGGCGGCAGCAACAGCAGTAGCGCCTTCGGGCAATCTTCGTCTGGCTGGTCCTCACGATCTCCTCCTGGCGTCAGCTAAATACTCGGACCAGTCGTAAAACCTGAGACCATCAACTTGCTTGAAGAAGTCCATTGCGGCGGCGATTGCGGGGAATACGGGTTTGGGGATCGAGATTCGCCAGCCCAGCAAAGAAGCAATTCCTTCGCCACGGGCCGGAGAGGTGGTTGTGTTTGAAGCCTTTTTTGAAGCTAGATTAGGGTTTCCGGCCGTGGATTTTCTATCTGAGGTACTGAGATTGTTCCATGTTACTCTTCCTCAACTATTGCCCAATGCAATTGCATGCCTAGCTATCATCGAGTGGGCGATGCGAGCCAAAGGTTGCGAGGGGAGAGCTGAGATCTTCACAGCGCTTCACAAAGTCTCCTGCCAGCCGAAGACTTACCAAGGAACCGGAGGAGAGAAGATGGTAATTGCCTTTAGCAGCATCAACTTTTGGCTTCGAGATGAATATCAAACTCAGTTTCCAGCGAAGGCCATCAATGCCAGATGGTACACATATTGAGTTCTTCACTGTTTCTATGCCGAGGTAGGACTGGACAATGCCTTGGCTGGACCCCTCGAAGACATCTTTTACCGGAGGGAAGCAGAGGTCCATCCGGACCCAGGCCAGCTCGAGGCTCATCTCGGACTACTGCAAGCCATAAGCCATTGCATGAGCATGCGAGACTTAGCAAAGGAGTTTATTGGACTCCGGATTCCACCTTTGATGGCCAGCTGGCCTATAAACATTGAAGAGAACCCGGAGAGTGGACTCCGAGAGACCCTTCAAGTGCTGCAGGTAACCTCGAATGCCCTGCAAAACGTTTTACATGTAGCATTGATTTTATAAAAATGATTTAACTAAAAGGAAATCTTATCTTTCAACTCCATGCGCCACCCTCACTTTGGAGCAAATTGTTCGGACTTCGGAGAAGATCCTCGGGGCTTCTACGCCCAATGAAAAGGAGTGGAGGGTGAAGTTGGTTGGTAGCTAGGAGCGATTCAACCGAGTATGGAGCGTACTTGGAGTTGAATCTCCCACTCTTTCGGACTGGGACATCTTCGAGCAAGATCCTAAGAAGAGGAAGGCCGAAGCAGGGACTTCGGCGCCAGCAAAGACGCCTGTTAAGAAAGTAGCCCAGAAACCGAAGGCCCTTGGTCCTTCTAAATCCCCACTTCGCCTTTGGAGTCATCTAAAGATGAAGCAAACATAGAAATAGGAAGGGACTTCGAAGCCCTCCTAACAGGGGATGAGGAATCATGGATGGGAGCTGAAGTCCCCGTTCAAGACGACGTGGTGGCGGCGCCCGTCGCTGGAGACAACCTCGATCAGGCAGAGGCTGAGAACATCCTGCCTGGTCAAGTAGAAGCCCATGCTGCGGGAGAAGGCAGAGTTGAGACTACGAATGCCCAAGTCTCGCCTCCGGACGAAGTGATAGCTGCAGTTGTCGAAGAAGTTTTGGCAACTAATCCTTCGGTTCGAAGCCCGGAGTCCGAAGAGGACTTCGATCAGATGTTTGAGCCTCCGAGCAGTCCAGTGCTCGTTCGACAACAGAATGCCGAAGGTAGACTTTAGGAGAGTACCTTTTCTTTTTCCTTATTTTTGTGTCCTGCAAAATTTATGCAATATCGTATACCTTTGGTTTTCATAGGATCGGTTCCAATGGAGGTGACCCTCACTACGGAGGTTGTGCCGGAGGCTGTCGTGTCTCCGAAGACAATTCCTGAAGTAGCTATGAGGATGGGTCCTAGAAAAGGTAAAGGTAAAGGGGACCTTTGCCTGCTCCTGTTCCAGGGTGGACCCCGTCAGAGTCTACGGACGGAGGCTAATACACAGAGGGAGGACAATCCACGGAGGCCTCCGAAGACACCTCGCTGCGCTCTGGCCCATCTAGGAATGAAGACTACTAGAGTGCCTTGTCAAGGCTTCCCCTCCTATATCCTTTTCTGGAGCAGAGGACTGGGCTTCAGACTTTACTAGAGCTTCTGGCTCGGGCTAGTCGTGAAGTTGGGGAGACTGACTTGGTTTCCACTCTTGGGGAAGCTAAGGGGTCAGATCTAGACGTAGCTTTGGAGCAGGCAGCCTATCAGGTACGAAGTATCTGCAATAATAGAATTAGTTCAAACATATGTAAATAATTTACTAACATTGCTCTTTTTCTTTCTTCACAGCAAATAGTCCTAGCTCGAGTTGCGAATATATCACATGAGCGAGAGTGCAACCAGATCAAGGTGAAAGTAACAACTCTTCAAGGGAGTCATGTTAGCTCCGAGATTCAGACCTCTAGCTTGGAAGAAATGGTGGCCGCAGAAAGAAAGGCTAGGACTGTGGGAGAGCAAGCAACTGTGGGAGCTGAACCTCCGAGAAGAGCAACAGAAGTTGATGGAGGAGGCCAACAAATTGCTCGGACAAAAGAATTCTTTGATGACTGAGGCATCTAGACTCTCATCTTTGACAGACGAGCTGTCTTCGTCAAAGAATGCTTTATCTGAGGAGAAGATAAAGTGCGAGAAAGTGGCTTCGGACACCATGGACACCCTTCGGGGTGTCCTGGAGTACTTTGGCACTTCTTGCGCTTCTTCTTCGACTGGCGACGTCTCTCTGCGGAGGTTGAAAATGATCCAAGTAGTAGCGAAGACCATGAAGACAGTGGGTACTCGGTATGGAGAGATCTCCGGCCAAGTAGCTGCTCTCGGAGTGCTTCGTTACTACGAAGATCTAGGGCTATCCGTTGCACCGGAGCCTAAAGCCGCCCCCATCAATTTTGGCAACGACCGACGACCGACTCCCTTCGTTGATGTAGCTGCGGCTTGGGAGCCTTTCAACCATCTTGGAGAGCTAAAGTCTGATCTTCTATCAAGACATGGATTGATGAAGGCCTTCATCAAAAACAAGCGTGACTGCAGCCGATTCAGGATGCTCTCGCCACATGACGGGACATCGTAGATGGTTCTCCAGTCTCTCTCCGCCGACCTCCAAGGAATACATCACCTTCGGGAACAGTGGTCAAGGGAAGGTACACGACATTGTCTCAATTTGCATCTCTGACCATTTTTCTTTGAAGAATGTTGCTTTGGTTGGAAATTTGAACTTCAATTTGATTTCTGTTTCGCAACTTCTTGAGGATGGTTTGGATGTTCGTTTTAAGAAGGGCATGTCTTCTGTGGTTGATTCTAGAGGGTCTTTGGTTTGCTAGATCTTACCCTTTGGGAAGGTTTTTTGGATTGACTTCTCTAGTTCTTTAGGCCCTTCTCGCCGTTTGATTGTTGGATCCTCCTCTGAGCTCTAGAAGTGGCATAGGATGTTAGGCCATTTGAGCTTTGATTTAATAGTCAGATTGAGTTCTATGGACCTCATCCGAGGATTGCCCAAGCTTAAGATGGAGAAGGATCTAGTTTTCCATCCCTTTCGTCACGGGAAAATGGTTGCCGCTCCTCACTCACCTGTGACTCAGGTGATGACTTCGTACCCGGGAGAGCTGTTACACATGGACACTGTTGGTCCAGCTCGGGTACGCTCAGTCGGTGGGAAGTGGTACGCGCTTGTGATCATTGATGATTTTTCTCGATTCTCGTGGGTTTTCTTCTTGGAGTCTAAGGATGAGACTTTTCAGTTTGTTCATGACCTGATTTTGAAGCTGAAGAATGAGAACAATGGTCGGATGCGAGCAATTTGCTTTGACAATGGCTCCGAGTTCAAGAACTCTCAGTTCGTCAGCTTCTGTAGTGATCAGGGTCTTGATCATCAGTTTTCTGCTCCTTACACTCCCCCACAGAATGGCGTTGTGGAACGAAAGAACCGCACGCTAGTCGAGATGGCCAGGACAATGCTCGATGAGCACAGGACTCCTAGGCGCTTTTGGGCTGAAGCCATGAACACGACTTGCTAACTAACCAACCGCATTTTTCATAGAGCTTACCTAGGTAAGACTTCATATGAGTTGCGGTTTGGCAGACAGCCCAAGGTGAGCCACTTATGAGCGTTTGGCTGCAAGTGCTTTGTGCTCAAGAAGGGAGGGCATTTGGACAAGTTTGAGTCTCAGTGCTGGGATGGAGTCTTTCTTGGTTATACTTTGCATTCTCGAGGCTTCCGTGTTTGGAACCTCAACTCCCAGCAGCTTGTCGAGACTTGTGAGGTTTCTTTTGATGAGTCCTTGCCTTCTTTGACTCCTTCTTTTGAGCTTTCTGGAGATGATGAGCTTGCAAAGTTCATCTTCGAGGAAGATGATGATGCTCCTACTGTCGATGAGGGTGGGCCTTCTGCACAGCCTGCAGAACCCACACCTTCTGAGACTTCGACTGAGGACGAGGGAGGACCTCTGATCACTTCTTCCACTTTGATCGAGCCCCCTCAATCGAGTCCAGAGGTGCCAGCTGCTGACTCCGGTGAGGTGACTTCAGATCACCTGGGATCCCGAGCAATTCAGCATGATCACCCCTCAGAGCTCATCATTGGTGATCTTACTGAGAGAACTTTGCGCTCTTCTATTGACTCCCTTGTTGTGTTTGTTGAGTCTACGTTTGTTGCCTCTTTTGAGCCCAGAGACATTTCTCATGCTCTTTCTGATTCGAATTGGATTAATGCCATGCAAGAAGAGCTTGAGAATTTTGTCCGCAATCGGGTTTGGACATTGGTTGAGTTGCCACCCGGATGCAACCCCATAGGCACCAAGTGGGTGTTCAAAAACAAGCAAGGTGAAGATGGGGTTGTGGTGCGCAACAAAGCTCGACTAGTTGCCCAGGGTTTTTGCTAGAAAGAGGGTATTGACTTTGAAGATACTTTCGCCCCTGTTGCCCATCTTGAGTCCATTTGCATTCTTTTAGCTTTTGCCGCTTCGAAGGGTTTTAAGATTTTTCAAATGGATGTCAAGAGTGCTTTTCTGAACGGGTACATAGAGGAGGAGGTCTATGTTAGACAACCCCCTGGTTTTGAGAACCCTAAGTTTCCTCGACATGTTTTTGAGCTACAAAAAGCTTTATATGGTCTGAAGCAAGCCCCTAGTGCTTGGTATGACCGGTTGAAGCATTTTTTGTTGGGGAAGGTCTTTGCGATGGGTTCTATGGACAAAACTCTATTCTTGCTCAGAGATGGCTCAGACTTCTTGATTGCTCAGATTTACATGGATGATATTATTTTTGGTGATTCTACTGATATGCTTGTGTCCAAGTTTTCTGAGCAGATGCACAACGAGTTTGAGATGAGCCTCATGGGTGAGATCAAGTATTTCCTAGGGCTCCAGATCAAGCAGACCAAGGACGGCATTTTCATCCACCAGAGTAAGTACACGAGGGACATGCTGAAGAAGTTCGACTTTGGTGGAGAGCTGAAGCCTTATATGACCCCAATGGGTACATCTGGGGGCCTAGACAAGGACGAGAGCAGCGTCAAGGTCAACGAGAGAGAATTTTGAGGGATGATCGGTTCGCTGTTGTACTTGATGACGACGAGGCCAGACATTCAGTTTGCCGTCGGACTATGCGCGCGCTTCCAGTCTTCGCCACGCGCGTCTAGTCAGCAGGCTGTCAAGTGCATTTTCAGGTACCTTACCTATGCGCTCGATCTAGGTCTCTTTTATTCAGCATCATCGTTGTTGGGGGAAAATATTCCATCTTCAGGGTTATTGCAGTAACAGGACAAAGGTTGATGATTAAGTTCAAGATTTCCAGCATATGACTCTGGAGACGTATTGAGTCAAATTTGAAGTATGATGACGGACTCCAATTCGGAGTATATCTTCGAACCTGGACTCTTCTGAGAGTTTCTTTGCCAGCTAAGATGGAAGACTTATCTTCTTTCTCATTAGATTAGTCTTTTACCATTTTAGCCCTATTAAGGATACCGAATAGTTTCCACTATGTCGGTTGTAATAGTGGGGTAAAAGGGTATTTTCCTTAATGTTTGGTTCTATAAATACCCCCGTTTCACCTTGTAAGAGAGACCGAATACATTTTATTCAATACACACTTTCAAACTATTCTAAGTTATTATCCTTTCGGAGGCTTGGAATAGTTTCCTTCGCAAACACTTCGTTTGTTAGTTTCTAATCTTCAGAAACCTATTAGCGTAATCTTTTACGCCAACAGTTGGCGCCGTCTGTGGGGAACCTAGTTTAAAAAACTTCGTTCTCTACCAAGTTCTCAAACCATGCCTCCTTAGCGGAGTGCAGGTAGTAATCCTGTTCGGAGGTCCCCTCGGACCTCCGAAGAAAGATCTTCAGACATAGTTGAGGTCGGAGGACCTTCGACATTTCCTCCACCTCAAATTCCGGAAGGGATTCCCCTTCCTCGAGCATACGGAGTTCCTCCACCAACTCCATCTATACTTCGGCCAGCCGGAGTCCCTCTTCCACCTCAAGTTCACTTCGAACTGATCCTTACAGTTCTCAAGACCCGGAAGACCCTTCCGGAGGAGATGAAGACAGTCTTGGTGATATGGCCGCTCAAATGGCCAGTCTCCAAGCCGAAGTAGCAAGGTGGCGGCAAGAAGCCGCGAATAGGCTTCGTTCTCAAGCCACCCCAACCATTCCCGAAGTGCCCGAAGACGACGAGCTTATTTATCCCGAAGCCCCGGAGAATGCTTCCTTCGACACTGAGTCTCCGCTGCATCCTGAGTTGCAGAAAGTACGCTTCGACCCTAAGTTTAAAACTTCGAAGCTTTGCAAGTATGCCGGAGATGAAGATCCTGGAGAATTCGTCCGTTCTTATGCTCTTGCAATTGAAGCCAGTGGTGGAGTGCGGGACACTATGGCAAAATGCTTTCCCTTAGCTCTTTAAGGAGTGGCATTGCGGTGGTTTTGGTCTCTGAAGCCAGGATCAATCAGTTCATGGGGGCAGTTGAAGAAGAAGTTCGTAAGCAATTTCCAGGGCACCTTCGTGCCTCCAATGTCAACAGGAAGTCTCTTCCAGGTGAAGCAGCTCCCTGGAGAGACCTTAAGACAATATTTCAAGCGCTTCGCTCATACGAAGTCGCAAATTCGAGGGTTAACTACGTCTTCAGTAGTTGACGCAGCTCGAGAGGGAGTTATTCATCCAGGCCTCCTTGATAAACTTCACCGAAAAAGCATATCCTCTGTTTCTCAGTTGATGTCTTATTTCGAAGAGTATGCAAGGTCAGAAGAGGGATGGCTTCGGAGAACTGCTGCAACCCCGTCAATACTGCAAGAAGTTAAATTGGAAGTGAAAACTTCAGCACAGCCGCAAGGGCCTAGCTTCGAAGTTCAGCATGACAGGCGTAGGGGGAAAAAGCATCCTCGTTCAGAAGTTTTGAACATTGCACCCCCGCAGAAGTTTGCCCAAAGAGCTCCACAACCCTCAGGAAGCAAGACAAGCGGCTAGAGGCCGCCAGGGAAACTGGCTGGCAAAGGCCATACCTTTTTCTGCTGTATTCATGGTGATAACCGAAGTCACACAACTGATGCGTGCAAGGCTATACTTGCTCTGAGAGGAGAATATCTGGAAAGAACTTCGGGTCGAGGCACTACTGACTGAGTTCCAGCTGAAGTGCGTCCAGAGCCTGTCCAGGCTGTGGTGTGGATAGAGAACTTCAATTCGGCAAGACGACCTCCGGTGGTCAATATTATGCCACCTCTGAAGCAAGAAGAGGGGCAAGATCGAGGAAAAAGAGTAGTCCTCCCCATCTTCGGAGGAGGGACTCTCGGAAGTATGTCAAAGAGGCAGAGAAGAGAATATGTCAGAGAAGTGGGCCATATTGGAACCTCTTCATCTGCAGCTGCTATGCCCGAATGGTCCCATGTGCCAATATCTTTTTCTGCAGATGATGCAGCTGGTGTTAAATTTCCACATGCAGACCCACTTGTCATTACTGCCGACATAGCAGGAACTGAGGTTCGGAGAGTGCTAGTTGACGGAGGGAGTTCGGCGGATATTATTTTTGTCCAAGCTTTTGATCAACTCTACATCTCCAGAAAGCATCTTCTCCCAGCAGCCCATCCTTTGCAAGGATTTGCAGGACCCCCTCTTGATGCCCTCTGCCAAATTGGCTTAGAAGTTACTTTCGGAGAGGGGCTACTGGCCATGACAGAGGAAGTGATCTTCGATGTTGTAGATGCTCCTTATGCATATAATGCCATTTTCGGAAGAGGCATGTTAAACCAATTCGGAGTTGTGGCGCATCATAATTACTTATGTATGAAGATGCCCACACAAGCAGGAGTGCTCACTGTTTTCGGAGATCAGGCCATCGCGCGAAGAGCGGAGTATGGTCATGGCCCTCCTCTTGACCCGAGACAAGTGAACAGTGTGCAAGATGATCCGGAGAAATTTTCTGCTCCTAGCGAATCCTCGAAAAGATCCTTCCCAAGACCAAGTCCTGAAGGAGAGATTGCAACGAAGGTTATTTTCAAAGATGGCAAGGAATATTCTTTTCAATTTGGTAAAGACTTGCCTCCAGAAGTTGCTACCTCCTCAGAGAAAGTAGTTGAGGACAATTTAGATGTATTTGCTTGGTTCGATGAAGACATTACCGGAGTCAGTCGGGACATTATTGAACACAGTCTACTTGTGAACCCGAAGGCTCGGCCTATTAGGCAAGGACTCCGAAAGATGTCTGCGGAGAGAGATGTCCTTGCTAAAGACGAAGTTGAAAAGTTGCTGAAGGCTGGGATTATCAGAGAAGTGGCTCATACGGAATGGTTAGCCAACCCAGTCTTCATTAAGAAGAAATCTTCCGGGAAGTGGCGCATGCGTATTGATTTTACATCTCTGAATAAAGCATGCCCCCGCGACCCGTACCCCATGCCCCGAATTGATCAATTGGTCGACTCCACTGCTGGTTCGGAGTTATTAAGCTTCCTCGACGCGTATTCTGGCTATCATCAAATTTGGTTGAAACGCGAAGATGAAATCAAGACAAGCTTTGCAACTCCTTCGGGAGTCTTTTGTTATATAAGAATGCCCTTTGGCTTAAGAAATGCCGGGGCTACATTTTCAAGGTTAATTGCTAAGGCTCTAGGTCATCAATTAGGTCATAATGTAGAGGCCTATATGGATGATATTGTAATAAAGAGTGCTTTAAAGCACCAACATAGCCTAGACTTAGCAGAAACATTCAATAGCCTTTGGGCATGTGGGATCCGTGTCAACCCCGAGAAATGTATCTTCGGGGCGCAGGCTGGAAAATTGTTAGGGTACCTAGTTTCAAGCAGAGGGATCGAAGCTAGCCCCACTCAGATAACTGCGTTGCAGAAGATGGCTCCCCAGAGAACTTAAAGCAAGTGCAAAAGCTGACCGGTCGTCTGGCAGCACTTAGCAGATTTCTGGCAAGGTCTGCGGAGAGAAGTTTGCCTATTTTCAAAGCATTGAAAAGGTCCGAAGATTTTGCATGGACACCGGAGTGTCAAAAGAGCTTTGAAGATATTAAAAATTATCTTAGTAACCTTGCTACACTCACGGTGCCTGCTGCGGACGAAACCCTACTCCTCTACTTTGCAGCCACTGGCTCTGCTGTCAGTGCAGTCCTTGTCAGAGAGGTTGATTTCAACGGGAAGTTGGTACAAAATCCAGTTTATTTTGTGTCCGAAGCATTGTCCGGAGCAAAAACAAGATATTCCGAGCTTGAGAAATTCGTTTATGATCTGATAATGGCTTCGAGGAAGCTAAGGCATTATTTTTTGGCACATAATGTCATTGTACCAACTTCGTATCCTTTGGGAGATATGCTCCGAAGTAAGGATTTACTGGAAGAATTAGGAAGTGGGCTGTTGAGTTAGCACCCTTTGACATATCTTTTCTGGCAAGAACAACAATTAAGTCGCAAGTTTTGGCCGACTTCATAGAAGAGTGGACTCCCCCTGAAGCATGGGCTCCGGAGAAGTCAAGTGAAGAAATTTGGACTATTTACTCTGATGGAGCTTTCCAAGCATCAGGAGCAGGTGTCGGAGCTGTGATAATTTCGCCTTCAGGGCAGAAGGCAATGTACTTCGCAAGACTCAACTTTAAGTCTACCAATAATACAACGGAGTATGAAGGAATTTTATTGGGACTTCGAAAGGCACGTGCTCTAGGGGCTACAAGAGTCGTTATTAAAACAGATTCTCAGATTGTAGCAGGGCACGTAGACAAGAGTTTCCAAGTCTGGCATCCACAGCTTGCAAAGTACTTAGAAGAAATCCGAAAAATCGAAGCAGCATTTAAAGGGATTTCCATTCGGAGTATACCTAGATCAGAAAATATGCAAGCTAACATCTTAGCAAAAGCTGCAGCCGGAGCTATGGACATACCCGAAGAAGCTTTTTATGAAGAACTCAGTACACCTTCGGTGCCACAAATTCCTGCTGCGGAAGTCCTTTGCATCCCAAGTACAGATTGGCGAAGTTCAATCATGGAAGTGTTGCAAGGAGAGGCAAATATGTAAGAAGGGCCACGACTTTCGAGGTTAAAGCTTAGAACTCGGAATTATCAAATAATCAACGGTATTTTATACAAGGCCGGAGTATGTTCCCCAATACTCCGATGTATAACTCAAGCCGAAGGTCAAGAAATTCTTCGAGAAATCCATGAAGGACTTTGCGGTAGCCATCTGGCCCCTCGAGCTTTGGCAGGAAAAACACTTTGCCAGGGGCTTTATTGGCCTACAATAGTAGCTGATGCGGAGAGCTTGGTCCGCACTTGCCAAGGATGTCAGTGGATGGGACGAAGGAGTCATCGCCCACCAACAACCCTTCAAGTCATAGCTCCAGTATGGCCCATGGCCAGATGGGGCATGGATCTTATTGGTCCCTTCCCAACAGCAAAGGGAAATTTGAAGTTCGCAGTGGTAGCAATTGAATACTTTTCAAAGTGGGTCGAAGCAGAGCCCTTAACATCTATCACTTCGAACAATGTACAAAAATTTTTCTGGAAGAATATCATTTGCCGGTTCGGAGTGCCTAGACAACTCACAGTTGACAATGGAACACAATTCGACGCAGAACCTTTCAAGAAATTTTGCGAAGATCTGGGCATCCAGCTATGTTTTGCTGCAGTGCGACACCCTCAGTCTAACGGAGCTGTAGAAAGAGCCAATGGTAACATTTTATCAGGGCTAAATCGAAGGATAGTAGGATTGGCAAAAGGACTCTGGACCGAAAAACTTCCGAAGATTTTGTGGTCCATTCGGACCACTCAAACGAGGTCCACGGGTTTCACTCCATTCAGACTATTATTCGGAGATGAAGCTATGACACCAACAGAGCTCAAAGGAGGATCACTTCGCAGCACCGAACCGGAAGTAGAAGGAGAAAGACAAGCTTCGCTGGATTTAACAGAGGAGACAAGACTTCGAGCTGTGGCAAATTTGTCAAAGTATCAGCAACAGATGAAGGCTTGGTTTGACCCGAAGGTCAAGATTAATGAACTTAGGCTGGGTCATCTCGTTTTGCGAAGTATCTTAACACTAGGAAAATTAGGAAATAAATGGGAAGGTCCATACTTAATTGTTCGCTCAGGGCGTCCTGGTTCTTTTAAATTAGCTAATTTGGAAGGTGAAGAGTTAGCGCATACATGGCATGCGGAGCACCTAAAGCGATACTTCACATAAGGGCTTCTTGTAATCATTTGTAAGCACTTTCCGAATTATTAAAGCATATGGTTCAGATAATGCCTACCCCTCATAAACTTCCCACTTCTGAGTGGACGCACTGGAATAGCGGAGTTGACCGAGAGGGAAGTGTCATTAATTTGAATCATATTTTCGGACTTTGGATCACTGGTCCAAAGTTTCCGAGGTGGTGGGCTGACATAATCCGGAGTCCAAGCCACCGGCTTGAAGACATCCATAAAAGAGCCCGAGACCATAGAATGCGGAGTCCAAGCCAACGGCTGGAAGACATCCGTAAAAAGAGTCCAAAGAGACCAAATGATGCGGAGCCCAAGCCACCGGCTTGTAGGCATCCGTAAAAAGAGTCCAAAGAGACCACTGCGAACTCCAAACCACTGGTTTGACTGAATTCGCAAAAAGAGCCGAAGGAGGCCAAAACAAAACAGAGTTTGAGCCATGAGCTTCGAATGTCTGAAAAGTCCAAAGTGACAAATCATCTAGGACACTAAAGTGTCCGGAAAGTTGGCCAAAGTGATTTCTTTCAAAAACATAAGGTACTAAGTTACCATTCTTCAGAGTACAAATAGTTGAAGACATTTTATAAGATTTTAATCAATCTTTAAATTGCTGAGGGGCTCCGAACCCCAAAAATTGTACTCCTAAGTTTTTCTTTGTGCCTAACCATATTTGAATATAGTTCGAAGTTGCTTACGCCCAAAGAGGGGCTAGTAAAAAGGGATACAATTTTAAATCGATATTTATTATTCGAACAAATATGATTACATCATGAAAAATTGGTATCTATACCAAGAAGGAATCGAAGACCTCTTCGATCTCTAGAGCTAGGGTTGGAACGACTAGTTCCAGAGCCGGGAGTTCTAACAACTTTGCGTTTAACTCTCCTGCCTCCCTTTAAAGCTCTAAAGTCTTTTTGTTCTTGTTGAAGCTTGGCCCATGTTCGAAGCCATTCAGGGCTCCTTTCCCAGCTTCCGAGTTCTTCAGGCTTTTTACCTTGAGCTTCATCTTCGTCTTCGGACCATACAATGTCTTCAGAAGATGAAGTTTCCAAGTTAACTTCTTTTTCTTCCTCTTTAATACAAGACAGTATGTCTTTGCTTACTTCGGGTATAATCGCTGCGGAGCTATTCCGAGGAACTAAAAATCGAGGGCGTTTGTGAAGTTTTAAGATATCGAAGGTAGCCCATAGTAAGCGGAGTTCGTCGTTAACGTCTAACACTTTGACATCTTCCATATGAGGCAAAGCCTAAAAAGATGATAAGCAAATTTTTATTCATAAATGTACAAAAGCATAATGCTTTACATAGTCGAAGATCCTAAGATAATTCTAAACATGCGGGTTTGGCGGGGGCTGACTGCTCGAAGCTTGGGACCGAGCTTGCTTTTGGCGTTGCCCTTCGTCAATCCAGGCCTTGATCGTAGAGCGACCTTTGGCTCTCCATGAAGTTTGAAAGGCTTGCCAAGCAGCGGCCACACCTTCGGAAGGAGTAAGGAGCTGGTTGTCGTCAAAAGTAATGGGAGCCGCCCCTGCGTTCGGAGTTATCGATTGGCCCAGATCTTCGTAGTAATGAAGTATGTCGATAGCAGCCACTTGTCCGGAGATTTCTCCGTACCGAATGCCTGCTGTCTTCATTTTCTTCGCTGCTCCTTAGATCCTCTTCAACCGTCGCAGCAGGGAGATGTTGTCATCCGAAGGAAGCGTCCCAGTAGTACCGAAGTACTCCAGAACGCCTAGCAATTGGTCCATGACCTCCGCAGCTACCTTGTCCGACTTCAGCTTATCTTCAATTAAGGCATCCTTCGTCGAAGTTAATTCTCTTACTACTCCAGAGAGACTAGCTTCCTCTGTAGCTAAAGAATTCTTCTGATTGAGCAGTTGGCTAGCTTCTTCGGCAGCTTTGGCTTTTTCTTCTTGGAGTCTAACAAGCTCAGCCCCCGTAGTAGCGTGCTCCGCCCGCATCTTTTCAATTTCCGCTCGAAGCACAATTTGTTCTGCTTCGAGCTCTTTGTTCGCAGCCTCCAAGCTTTGTTTGGCCCCGCGCTCCGTTGAAACCATGTTGTCCAAGTGGGTCACCCGACCTTCGGAGATAGTAAGATTTCGTTGAAGAGTTGTATTTTCCTCTCGAAGGCGAAGGCTTCCACGTTCATTTGAGATGTTCGCAGCTCGGGCCAAGACTGTTTGCTGCGAAGAGAAAAATCAAGGTGAGAAATTATTTGTATATAAGTTTGACTCTGTTTTGCAGATACTTCGTACCTGGTATGCTGCACGCTCCATGGCAGCGTTAAGCTCCGAACTCTCCGCCTCGCTCAAGATGGCCACCAAGTCCGTCTCCCCGACTTCGCGACTAGCTCGATCCAAAGGCTCGAGCAAAGTCCGAAGCCCAGTTCTTCGCTCCAAAAAAGGAGCTAGAAGAGGGAGCATGCTCAAGGCTTGCTGGTCATCTTCGTTTGGCGAAGGTCCGGAGTGCTGAGCCGTATTTTTTGGAGCTCCGGCAGACTCGCCTCCCTCCGTAGACTGGCTTTCGTCTGTTGACTCAGACGGAGTTGATCCTGAGCTCGGAGCAGGGAGGTGGTCCATCTTGCCTTTGCCTTTTCCAGGTCCCATTTGAGTGGCTCCTAGAATTGGCTCCGAAGCTGTCGAAGGTCCAGGAATTATATCCTCGGGACGGACCTCTTCCACGGGAGTGGATCCTGTTAAAACAAAGGTATTATACATTGCATAATTTCGCAGGAAAAAAAAGCAAAAGAAATTATGCGAAGGTTATCTTCGACGTTTTAGCGACGGGTGAGCATTGGACTGCTTGGCGGGTCGAAGGCTACTCCAAAGTCTTCGTCAGAGTCAGCAGTCAAATCTTCGACTCTTGGAGCATCTTTGAGAGCAGCTGTTGTTACTTCACCCGAAATTGAAGCTGCAGCAACTTCTACTCTGCTTTCGTCCACAGGAGTTTCATCTTGCGGTAAATTTTCTTGAGCAGCCGGAGTCCTCACTTGCTCAAGGTTCTCTTGAGAATCCGGCACGCTCGCAGCTTCATCAATATGTGCATCTCTTTGGGCTGCATCTTTGTCAATCAGGTTGACAAGCATCCTGCCTTCATCCTCCAAGGAATCGGAGACTGAAGCTCTTGGGCTCGAAGGTGCAGGAACTCTTGGCTTTCGAGCCACCTTCTTTAGCGGAGTCTTGGCTGAGCTCGAAGTTCCAACTTCGGCTTTTCTCTTTTTAGGCCCTTTCTTCGAAGGCACCCAATCCACAAGAGGGGGCGGAATAACTTCAAGCAGCCCCCATACTCGGTTAGACCATTCCCATGTACCAACCAGTTTAATTCTCCATTCCTTTTCGGTCGGTATTGGGACACCTAGAATCTTCTCCGAAGCCCGTACAATCTGCTCCGAAGTTATAGGGGCTGAAGAGGCTGAAAAATGAGTTAAGTTGGTTATTTCTTCGAATAAAAATGCATGATATATATTGTTTTCGAAGTTACCTGCAAGGCTCGAAGTCGAAGAAATTTTGCGAAGACCGCCCTCCGAATCTTCCTCAAAGGTGATCGGCTAGTTGGCCATCAGAGGAGGGATTTGAAGCCCGAGGAATTCTTCGGCTAAGTCCCGCATACTCAGGCGGTGACTGATTTTTTGGAGTAGGCTGAGGCGAGCTTCGAGCTGGCCCGGATCCGGATGCACAAGGGCTTCCTTTCGGAAGTTGATATCGTGCAAAGGTCCAGCTAGGCGACTGCTCGCCCCAACTTCGGCATAAAACCATTTCAGGATCCAGTCTATATACCATCTGGCATTGATAGCCTTAGTAGGAAACCGGAGAGCATACTCGTCCCGAAGTCTGAAGTTGATGCTTCTGAAGGCTACTACCATCTTCTCACCTCCGCGACCTATGAAGGTCTTCAGTTGGCACGAAGCTCTGTGCAGTGCTGCGAAGATCTCCGCCCTTCCCTCACAACCCTCGGCTCGCAACACCCATTCGAAGATGGCAAGACGTGCTACGGCATTCGGAGAGAGTTGGGGGAGAGTAACGTGGAATAAGTCCAATACCTCCGCTAAGAAGTCGACTGCTGGAAGCCCCAAGCCAGCTTCGAAGAATGCTTCGAAGACGACCACTTCTCCGAGTCTTGGCGACGAAATGATCTCTTTCCCGGGTTTGCGAACCATGACTCCCGAACTAATTTTGCCTTCTATTGTGGCCGCGAGTGATTCTCTTTTGCAGGTTGAAGGCCCCAATTGAAAGGATTGATCTGTGTACTTCGTTGATGCCGGAAAAAGGTCTTGAGGGCCGACATTTTGGGGATTTCTCCCCGCCGCCGCCATTGTTGCCATTGCTAGTGTCGAAGACGCCGCCGCCAATGTTGCAGCCACCGCTGCTGCCGCAGCCTACTGTCGTGCCAAGGTTGAAGTTGCCCCAGGACCCTTGAAACTGGTTTTCGCCATGGGATCTCACGGATTGCTTCAGAAGGAAAATGGAGGCTAGGGCTTGATTGATGGTTTGTTTGCACGAAAGCAGTGGAAAGGTACTCGAGAAGGGTCTAGACACTCTATTTATAGCCCAGACCCCGATTTTTTACCGTTTGCTTATGCCGTTTCGCATTCTTAACCGTTACTTTGTTGTGGAATTAACGTGCCACGTAACTTCCGTTAGAAGAAAGAGGCCAACGACTATTTCTTCCAAGTCTAAAAAGGCTTTCTGACTTCTCGAGTTAATTCTAAGATGGTTCGAATGTAATTTTCTTAGAAACTAAGTCGAAGTCTTGCGTCTCCATGCATTTCGGAGATGGATTAAAATTTGCTGACCCCTATGCATGATTATTTTTCTTGCGTATACTGCTCTCCTAACTTTACAGATTTAGCGGAGAAGCGTATTCGAGGGGCTACTGTTGGGGGAAAATATTCCATCTTCGGGGTTATTGCAGTAACAGGACAAAGGTTGATGATTAAGTTCAAGATTTCCAGCATATGACTCCGGAGATGTATTGAGTCAAATTCGAAGTATGATGACAGACTCCAATTCGGAGTATATCTTCGAACCTGGACTCTTTCGAGAGTTTCTTTGCCAGCTAAGATGGAAGACTTATCTTCTTTCTCATTAGATTAGTCTTTTACCATTTTAGCCCTATTAAGGATACCGAATAGTTTCCACTATGTCGGTTGTAATAGAGGGGTAAAAGGGTCTTTTCCTTAATGTTTGGGTCTATAAATACCCCCCGTTTCACCTTGTAAGAGAGACCGAATACATTTTATTCAATACACACTTTCAAACTATTCTAAGTTATTATCCTTTCGGAGGCTTGGAATAGTTTCCTTCGCAAACACTTCATTTGTTAGTTTCTAATCTTCAGAAACCTGTTAGCGTAATCTTTTACGCCAACAATCGTCTCTTGATTTATCTGGCTTTTCATACGCTGATTTTGGTGGGTGCCAGTTGGATCGCAAGTCGACTTCCGGTACTTACCAGTCTCTTGGTTCTTCTCTTGTCTCTTGGTCTTCTCGAAAGCAGTCTTGAGTTGCACTTTCTACCACTGAGGCTGAGTATGTAGCTGCTGCTAGCTGTTGCTCATAGTTGGTTTGGATGATTTCCACATTGCAAGACTTTGGGTTGTTCTTTCCTACCAGAGTTCCTCTGTTTTGTGACAGCACCAGCGCAATTAGTGTAGGGAAAAACCCATGTCTCCATTCAAAAACCAAACACATTGATGTGCGCTTTCACTTTCTGAGGGATCAATATGAGAAAGGTGTCATTGACCTTGTTCATGGTAATACCCATCATCAGTTGGCTGACATTTTCACCAAACCCCTAGATCAGTCTACTTTTGAACATTTGCGAGGGGATTTGGGTGTTGTGTATCCTTTTTAGGATATGTTGAGTCAATTTTTCTTTCTTCTTTACTCTTTTCTTGAGTCCTTTTGTGTGTGTTCATATCATGCATATTCACATATCACACTTTGAGCCTGCTTCTGTTATATGATTGATCTGCTTTACTTATTCTAGCTGGTACATGCTTTTAATTACTTGTCGATAATCATGTTTTTCTTCAGTTCACATGATATGTCTGATATCTGTCATATGGATGGCTTTTATGCTTTAAAACTGAAAAATGATCACCATTGCTTCTGGTAACTAGCATGTGTAGGCTGAATGCTTTGGCTATCTGTTACATGCCTTGTAGCTAGATCGTTACCTAGATGCAGATATGCAACTTGGACATCTTTAAGCTTTAACAAGGAAATGTGCTATAAAAATGATAAAACTTAGAAAAAAATGAAAAATCCATGCCTTTTTATGCTTGATTTGAAAAGATCCAGGTGGGTTTGCTTTGTCACATTGTATTATTCTGGACTGCTTACCATTGCACTTTGGTATGAACTAGGTCAGTGTAGTGTATGCCAAGACCAATGTCTTAAGCTTCTCATGGTCCAGTTCTGGCCTAGGCTTGACTTGGTTGGTTAGCATAAGGTTTGACATTCAGATAACCCCTGGCAAAAATGAAAAAGGAAAAAGAAAAAGCCTGAAAATTAAAAAGATAACAATTTTGCTGAAGCACTTTGTTCTGGACAATGCTTATCTTGGTAGATATCAGTTAGCTTTTGCATCACATGTTTTACCTTGCTTGTCGACTAGAAAATGTGGTGATGCTTTTGTTTGTAAAAATTGAAAATGCATGCAAATGACTTTCTTTAGATATCATCTACTGCACTGATCATGCCATGTGTCTTATACAGTATGTCTTTTGCTATACCTGTTAGATGTTGTAATTGTAGTCAATCATATCTGAGAAGCATGCTTTATACACTCCACTTGCACCCCAGTTGCATTAATTGCATATTTTGAGGGGAGCTGCTTTTCAGTGGGAGTCTGTGTCTTTTTAGAGTGCATTTAGTCTCGCTTGATGAGTCCAATTGTCAACAAGAGGGAGAAATTTTGGGTTACTCGTTCTCTTTGAAGAGTTTAGGGGGAGTTTTGGCTTTCTTTGGGATTTGTTTCAGGGGGAGTTTTTGTCCTGTTTGTCCTAACTCTTTGGATATCCTTGTTGATAATTCTGAGATTGCACTCATTTTGAGTCTTTACTTTTGGTTAACCATAATGACCGCTTTCCTGCTTTTGTTCAGCTTTTGGTCATTAGGGTTAAACTTTTATTTTTTTCTTCTTTTCTGTTTTCTTGTGTTTTTTGTTTTTCGTGTTTCCACATGTTCTTGCAGGTACTAGAGAGCTGATGAAGAAGAGTGTTGACAATGCACTCATCAAGGGGGAGATTGAGGAGCCATGCTGAGGAGCATGAGCCTCATGGCTCCAGATGTGATGAGTGATTGTCAACAGAAGTCAAAGAGGACACAAAGAGAAGAGAAGACCTGCTTTCTCTGGGATGCATGTGACTCAGGTACACGGGCAGCAAGTGACTGTCGGGCAGAGGGGCCGCGAAGTCGGGCTGGCCCAATCCGGTTACATGGGCTAGGAGCAGCAAAGGATCCACTGGACTGTTGACCGGGTTTGACTCAGGTATACGGGCGGCGAGCGATTGTCGGGCTAAGGGAGCTGCGGAATCGGGCTGGCCAAATCCAGGTACCCAGTGCAAAGACGGTGGATGCTTTGTCAGTTTCGATGCAAAACTGACAACCGCTGATCTCGGATCTGACCGTTCTGAGGCAAAGCCGTAGCCACTACGAAAGCTCCGCTTCAGGATAAGTCATCTGTATTTAGGAGTATTTTGCCTTTAGGCCCACAGTTTGTCAGTCGAGTCTATAAAAATATCCTAAGGGCATTTTGGTCTTTTCCATTTTATTTCAGCGTCTGTAAAAACCCTAAGGTTCTTTTGGTATTTTCCTAGGCTATTGGGCTGCCTATAAATAGGGCCCCAATCCCTACGGTTAGGGTTACCCCTTCTGAAATCACTTTACTAATCAAAAAGATTGGGTCATTTTTGGCGTTCATCCTCCTGGTGTCTTTTCTCCGCCGCCATTGCTCATCTCACGCATGTCAGGATCCTCATCTCAGGCACGTCGAGAAATCACTTAAATAGTTTTTTTATTCTTCCTGTCTCTTCCATCGTGCGTTACTATGGATTCGTGTCATCTGATGCCTCGTTTTGCGTGATTATTTGATCATATGTATGTGAAGGCGTAATTTTTGTTTCTTTCCATGTTTTGTGCGCTGGAGATTAATTTTATTCGGCACTGTTTTGATTCTATGGCTGGTCTGCTCTGTGTTTTTTGCTTGCGTTGGAGTACTGTTGACTACCTAGCTTTCTTCGTGCCATATGTTCCTAGCTGGTAGCAGTTCGGCAAAGTAATAGATTGGTTCTAGACTGCAGCCTATGGTGTGTGGTTATGTCCTACAACAATGCCCCTATCATAGCTATGCACAACATATAGGCATAGGGCTGCCAGTTTCTCATGCACGCCAATTTTTCTCAAGGTTTTTGCTGTGTGGTCACTTCTCTCAGTAGCATATAGGCTGTTTCCTATGCTCTAGACTGCATCTTCAGCTGGCGTGCACATGGAGTAGCTAGCGCTACTAGACTGCAGCTAGCTCCGGTTTTCACTGCAGACTGCATCTTCAGAGGATTGCCAAAGTCTCTGCATGGCACTTTGGTAGCTGCGACATTCGGAGTTCGCTAGAAGTATCCGGAGCTCGAGGTCTGTTCTTCTATTTCACCGTAGCGAAGTCTGTAGCCGAAGGTGCTGCATAGGCTTCGAAATCAGAGTGTGATTGCTTCGAAGCCTGCAGCGCACATTTCGAACAGGCTTCGTCAAATTCGAAGCAGTCTTTTGACAAGGTGAACTTCGAAGCCAAAGTCTAACTTCGCTGAAAAGATGCGGGCTTCGCACAAGGACTTCGAACGGGCTTCGACAAGTATCAAACTAGAGACAACTTTGAACAGTAAGATCTTCTCTCGTTTCACATGCATTTAAATTAAATGCCTGTGATGATTTACTTTCGTGAAGCTTGAAATGTCCATGTTTTTAATGATTTGCTAATCTGCCTATAAGCACTGTTTTGGTGTCTTTATTTCTAGGACACCGGTCGTTTTTAGGCTAGATTATTTTTGGACATGTGGACTGTTCTTGTTTCTGTTAGTTGTCTATTGAGGTGCGTTGGGTGTTGGGAGAAGGCCATTGATTCGAAATAATTTTTTTAGGCGCCCATTCACCTCCTCTGGTCGCTACTTTCGGTCCTACATTGACAAGTAGGCAGTGCTCGATGATACTACGATCAACTCCGAGGATATCTTTGTCTGACCAAGCGAAGACATCCAAGTTTTCACGAACCACTTCTTCTAGCGAAGTGGCAATTTCCGGAGGCAGCCCCTTGCCGAATTGAATGGTGTACTCCTTGGCCTCCTTGATGATGGTCTTCGTTATAACTTCGCCTTCTGGGATTGGCTTGAGGGAGGTGATATTCGAATGGTCTTTGGATATCGAAGCTTCCTCTAGATGCTCCTGCACATTATTCACTTGCCGAGGATCGAGGGGTGGGCCGTGGCTGTACTCTGCCCTTCGCGCCGTAGCTTGATCACCGATGATCACAAGTACCCCTCCTTGCGTAGGCATTTTCAGGCACAAGTAATTGTGATGTGCTACGACTCCAAACTGATTCAACATCCCCCTTCCGAAAATGGCGTTTTAGCCGTACGGGGCGTCGATGACATCAAATATAACCTCCTCCGATCTCACCAGGTGCCCCTCTCCAAAGGCAATGTCAAGAACTATTTGGACGAGGGCATCAAGAGGGGGGCAGCGAATCATTGAAGCGGACGGGCTGCCAGAAGTAGATGCTTCCGAGGGATACAAAGCTGGTCGAAGGCTTGGATGAAAATGATGTCGACGGAGCGTCCACAATCGACCAACACTCTTATGACCTCGATTCCTGCGATATTAGCAGTTATAACAAGGGGATCGGCGTGATGGAACTTAACCCCAGTGGAATCATATGCAGAAAAAGATATGGGTACATGGGACCACTCGAGCATGATTGCTGCAGATGCCGAGGTCCTAATGTGCCCTACTTCATGAACATATTCCATCCGCTGCCTTTTGGACATGTTGCCCAGAGTCCCCCCTACGGAGATGGGCAGGACCACTTGCTTCTAGCGGTCTTGGATGTCTTCGTGCTTTGGTGGTGGCAATAAGTTCGCCACTGGAGGCTGCCTAGGAGCTTCAAATCTGTGCACATGTCCGACAGCCTGCACATGCTCTAGGAGTGCCGCGGGAGGCGCTCGGTCTATAGTGCCTTGACTAGAGGTCCTCTCGAGATACTCATTGAGAAGGGTGAGTATGGACTTACTCGTATCCGTGTTATGGCTCCGGTTCTCCCCGTGTTTGGAACACAGGAAATAATGTCCTTGTCCAGCAGGCCTCCTAGGCAGTCTCGAACTACTTGCCTTATTACCTTGACCCTGGTGGAACTTCGGAGGAGGCTTTGAAGGAGAGGAAGTGATGCTAAGAACCTCTGAACGAGGATGCTTTTGCCCCTTCTGTGCATCGTATGGCGGTGCTCGAAGGGAGTCGCACGAGGCAGGCTTGGAGCTGTAGGCTCGATTTACACCTCTTGGACGAAGGTTGATGGAGACGAAGTGGTCCTCTGAATTTGTCCTTCTTCTGACCTGGCATACTCCTCGATGTATGCCATCAACTGGGCCACTGAAGAAATGATTTTGCGGTGAAGTTTGTCGAGGAGGCCTAGGTTGGTGATGCCTTCACGCGCCGCGTCGACGACAGATTAAGTAGACAGCTCCTTAATTTGAGACTTGGTGTGGGAGAACCGCTTGAAGTATTGCCGAAGGGTATCTCCGGGCTACTGCTTCACCTGAAAAAGGTTCCCTGTAGACATTGGGGCCACAAAGGTCCCTTGAAAATTGCTTACAAACTTTTTATTTAGCTGCTCCCATGACTTGATCGTTCTAGGATTTAGGGACCAAAACCACCAAAGAGCCACCCCTTCGAGCGAAAGGGGAAACACTTTGTCATCGTTTCTCGGACCCTCCGTTGGCTTATATTGCAAGTGCATAAGAGCGGGTGAACTCTCTGGGGTCGGCTTCTCTAGAGTTCTTGTGCAGCTTCGAAGCTCAGAACATAGGATTGAAGCGCACCTTTTTACAGATCGGGATGCAGCGGGGATTCTTCATAGAAGGAGGCATTTTTAGCACCCCTCCGAGCCTCGAGGGCTTCGGGATGTTCGACGGTGTCTGTATCTTGAGGCGTCTCTAGAACTTCATGGTTATCTTCTGGGCGTAACCTAATAGTAGCTTCTTAACTCCAATGGTATACCTCCACCTGAAGCTGGGCTATCTCGGCTGCCATATTGTCAAGATGGCTTTCACTTCCTTCGGAGGGGGCCTCCGGGTCTTGATAGCCGACGAAGTCGGTACAAAGCATGGTCGGAGCTGCAGGTTGACCTCTGGAGGCTCGAGGGTTAGTGGTCACTTCGGGAGTCGGAGGTCGAGGGACTGTGGAGGGTCCCGCGACCTCTGCTGTATCTGGAGATCCTAATCCAGAAGTCCGAGGGGACCTCCGGAGGGGACATGTGCCTTTGCTTCGCTTGGGAGGCATGGCTTCGTAGAGGGATTGGTAGAGACGCTAGCTTTTGTACTAGTGTCCCCACTGATGGCGCCAACTATTGGTGTAAAGGATTATGCTAACAGGTTTTAGTAAACTCGAAAGATTAACAAACGAAGTGTTTGTTGCGGACTGTTCCAAGCCTCCGATTAGGATAATAGCTCAAGATAGTTTGAAGTGTGTATTGAATACCTGAATATTCCCTCCCCTTACATGGTGAGGAGGGGGGTATTTATAGGCAAGATAATTAGGAAAATACCTTTTTACCCTCTAGTTACAACCGACCTAGTGGATACTATTTAGTATTCTACGTAGGGTTAAAAGGATAAAAGTCTAAGTCAACAGAAAGAAGGTAATCATTCCATTCTTGCTGGCAGCGCCCGTTCCGTGAGGGCCCTTCGGGAATCTCTTTTGGTCCGAAACTTTTATTGAACCCTCCATCTTGGAACACTCTAGAAGTAGCGGAGCCTCGATGGTTGTAAGAACCTCCGTAGTTCAGGACTTCCAGTTTCCTTTTATCTTCACATAGTGATGATACAAAGATCTTGAATGATGTTGAGGATGAAATATTCCCCCCAACAGGTACCTTCTAGCACAAGACATGCTAGGTGTAGCAGAAGATGTTGAGGAAGCGCATCCCTGCCTATGCTCGCTTTGTCCTAGACGTTCCTCACCAATCCAATTAGTGAAGACGACATAGTTGTTCATGTGATGAAGTTCACGAGCATCGCTATTGGAGCAACGCCTCCACGGTATCCACACGTACAGGTATGGAGTTCCTCCCACGATGACGTGCTAGCACCGCACGTGAGAAACGGGAGATCCTCAATCTAAACTTTTGAGATCAAGAAAGGGAGGAGAGGAGTTCTTGGTGTCTAGGTCTAAATTATCCAAAAGCTTGTTCTTCAATACCTCCCCCCCTCTCTTTATATAGGCACAAAATCCCATGGTCGCCAGCATCTCGAAACCAACAATTCAGATACAACCGATTTGTGCTCTAATAGATCCAGTCTGTTTTACCCACATCGAAACTTCCGATCCTAGATCAGAACTTTCAATAGGGTATTTTCGGTCTCTCAATCCAGCAAGACACTATAACAGATCCAATCTATTTTTACCCACCTCAGAACTTTCGATGCACTTATCAGAACTTCCGATCAGCATAATTTTCCCGATTCCAAATTGGAACTTTTGGCTCATCAGAACTTCTGAAGCAACTTTTGCTCTTTGACTCGAATCCAAAAAATAATTGGAACATCTGATTCCAAATAGGAATTTCCGATTTAAGTCACAAATCCAACATCGAAACTTCCGATACCATATCAGAACATCCGAAGTTGGTTTTGCTCTCTAACTCGGGTCCAAAAAAAATCGGAACATCCGATACCCCTATCAGAACTTCCGATCCACAGAATTTTTGTGGGCATACTTCTTTCAATCTCTGACTTGCACAAGGACCAATTCTTTGCATGTTTCTTAATCCATCCCCGTTGACACAAAAACACACCCACCCACTAGCGTAAGTTTGACGATCCAAAAGCGTGCGACCGTTTCAAGGATAAACCCTAAAACATTGCGAGATGCTGATATTGTGTTCTGACGACCCTTAAATAGTGGTAAGGGAAAAATGAAGTCGCCAGGAAATTAAACGATTATCAGAAATAATTTTGTATTAATCGATTTGAAAGAAAGATAATTAAACCAGCCAAGTTAGGGCAGGTTTGACCGTAGTACAGAAGGCGGTTAGACCAGCCTAAAGGGGCCAGTCAGACCGAGTTTGATCCGATGGTTGGACCGCTCTAGCAAATGAGTGAGAGCTAGAGAATAATTGCGTACGGTCGGTCGAACCGCACACAACCCGCCGGTCAGACCGCCGCATGCCGGCGATAAGGTGATAGACATGGCATAGGCCGGTCGGACCAAGCAACACCAGCCTATCGGACCGATGTGGTAGGAGGGGGAAGTAACACATTGCCGGTAATAAGATGATGGCCCATCACGGTGTACACTGGTCAGACCGGGAGTTTGCTGCCAGTCACACCGACGGCGCAGATCGAATCTGGCCAGTTTCTCCAACGACCTTGTAATGATCTCCGATCACCCCCAAACTCCTTGGCAAGATATTTGGGAGTAATATCTCTGCAAAACAGGAAGAGATCAAGTGCAACTCGGCCAAAGGCTGAATTTCCAATGGTAGAGGAGAAAACCGATGAAAACGATAAAAATCCATTACGTTGATTAAACGAGAGATTCATGGGCGAATCAACAAGGGTTAACGTGATTATGACGTGGAGGACGGAGGGCCTAGGGCAAGGAAAGTAGATTGAAATAAAAGTGTGATTCAAAATTAGGGTTTTGAAGTATTGATCTATGAAGAGATACCATTTGAATCGGCCTCACCCCTATATTTATAGGGGCTAGTCTCAAGTTTTTTGACGCCTAATCTGAGTAGGATTCGACCAAAAGTGGTTAAAATTAAATTAGTGATGAAAACAGCCTGAAACCAACTCTATCTCTAATTTTCATACTTGGGCTAGTCTGACCAGGCCTACATGGCCGGTTGGACCAGCCTACTATGGCCGGTTAGACCGTCCTGTGCTAGGTTAGACATATTTTCGGCCCAAATTACCAGAATTTGATATTTTGACAATTTCGACCATTAATGTCATTTTTTGCTATCAACACATGCCCCTTGCCTTTTAGCAAACTTAGTGAGCTAAAAGCATAATGGACTAAGGGCGATACAATCCATATCGGCCTTACGATCTCTCAAGTGTTGTAAGCGTCTCTTTTGAGACTTAGTCATTCCCGGGGGTGCCCATGAAGGCCATGGCTTAGTTCCGGGCATCACAAATTCGCTCCCAAAATCTTTAGCCGAATGGTGAATACCCGGACTGGCCTCAACAATTTTGCGCTTGGCAAAGTCGCCTTTTTGTCTTCTGTAGGTCAGACCGGCCTTATTGGGCCGGTCAGACTGGGTGTTGCCAGATGCTTGGGATAGGCCAGTCGAACCGGCCACAGAAGGCCGGTCAAACTGGGGTGTTGCTGGGCGGTCTAGTCCATTGTTGGCCGAACTCGCGCCTCTGCAGAAGGTTCAGCCTCCTTTGCGGTCATGGCCGAGAGTACATATTCTCGGTCCTCTTCTTATGTTTCTAGAGCAACATCCCAAAAGTTATCTTCGGCTTCATGTGGGACCTATCCGAAGATGACGCGTAGATATTCACTTTCCACACTCCTACTTCAGGATTCTTCGGTACGAGTGTGCTCGGGTGAGGTTTTCCAATGACGACCGCTTTCCCTTTGGATGACTCGGCTTGCTCGAGCCGAATAAACACCCTCTTCCTGTCGAGATCAATGTTATTCACGGGGAAGGGATCCTGGTCCGGCTTCATCTTAGGGCTAGGATCTATTTTCAATCGTCCTTTATCTATGGCCGATTGAAAACGCCGACGAAAAACATTGCAATCGTTAGTACAGTGGGAAAGCGAGTCATGCCACTTACAGTATGCACATTTCTTCAAGTCATCGGTGGTTGGAATTACGTGACCTTTAGGCAACCTAAGGAGCTTGCTCTTTAATAAAAAGTCAAATATTTTATCACATTTGGTCACATCAAAAGAGTACTTAACTTCATTGGGCTGATTCTTAGTGGGAGACAGCCGTAGCTCGGAGCAAGTGACCATTTTGGATCCATTAGGCCCGGTCCATTCTGTCGTGTATTCGTTGGCCGAGTCATCCTCCTCTTCTGATGGCTCCTCCTCAGAGTGTTCCATGACGTGTACCTCGGCCTTAGGCTCACTAAAGGTTTTGATAAATTTTTTGCTCTTGGTCTGTCCTTCCTGGTCCAAAGCCTGCTGCAAAACCTGACTAACCTCTAGGAAGTTCTAGCCGTCTAGTCTTTCCTTAATTTTAGAGTGTAAACTGTTGAAGGCTAAGTCAGCCAAATCCCTCTCAGAGATGTTCAAACTAAAACACCAATTTCTGGTGTCCCAGAAATGCCTAATGTAATCGGAGACACTCTCACTAGCCTTTTGTTTAACCGATGACACGTGTGAAAGCCTAAGTTAAGTTTACCCAGTGTAAAAATAGTCGTGAAACTTCTGCTCTAGCTGGGCCCAAGTTTGCACGGAGTTCTGCGGCAACGCCAAAAACCAAGTGAAAGCGGTGCCGGAAAGTGACAAAGAGAATAATATAAGTTTAAGCGCGTCTGACCCACTTGCTTTGCCACACTATGCTAGGAATTGTCCTATATGCTTTAGGGTGGTCTTGCTACCCTCACGGTCAAACTTGGTGAACTTGGGGACCCAAAAGCCATGATGGTATGGGATAGCGTCGAAGTGGTCCGGGTACAGCTTCTGGTAAACTCTAGCCCTATCCCGAGGCGCGTAACTAGTGCATTCCCTAACAAGCACGCGAATTCTCTCGTTAATATCATCTACGCCTTCTGCTTGTGCGCGCCTCTCGTACGGGGGTGCGACACATGGTGGTATGTTGGTGTGTCGGCCGTGTGGCTCATCCTCTCATGCCGGCTCATGATAAATAGCATATTCAGGCCTACACGGGTGTGCGAGACCAGGAAGTGCGGGCAGTGCAGGAAACAATAGTGTAGGTGTGGGTAGAGGCAACATATAGTAGACAGGGGCGGTCAGACCGACCATAGGACCGATCTGACCGTAGGTGTACTGGCCGGTCGTACCGACCTGGTATCCAGTCTGACCGTAGGTGTATTGGTCGGTCGGACCGGTCTGGTACCCGGTCGGACCAACTATTGTTGGTAGTGGGGCTTGATACATGTCGACCTGACTGATCCAAGAGGTGCTCTGACCGACAGTGGTATATGTGGTCTCGGTCCTAGAGGGCGGAGACATGACAACTTTCCCGATGCTCTCATCTGTTCGGCTGTAAATGTGGTCCATAGGGGGTAAACTAGCAATTGGAGTGGGAGAAGCATCCTCGGAAAAGCCGAATCACTTAAACATCACTTCCATCTCAGGTTTTAGATGATTCGCAAATGTGGTGCTAATGGCTTGATCTACTGTGGCGGCTATCTCCTGCCTGATTTCTAAGGGGGATAGAGAAGGGGATGATGGCGGTGGTACCTTGTTTCTGGAGAGGTTGGGAATGTCGATGTGGCACTTGATGAAGCCCGTGCGAGTTTTGGTATAGCGCCCAAGCATGAGTGTGTGGAATTCCTTCGTCTTGGCCTCAATCTCGCCCCGATCCTCTTCGGGGATGTCTACAAGGGTGAGGATGATGATGTTGTGGTCGCCGATCTCCGCTCTCATGCCCCCTGTGTCCATCGGTTATAGGGGTGCTGTTGTTGTAGTAGTAGTAATCGTGGTCGATGTACCCACTGCCAATGTAGATGCGCCCGTCATGTTGATGTCATCCCTAGCGGAGACACCAAAAAGTGTGTTGACACAAAAATGCGCCCACCCACTAGCGTTAGTTTGACGATCCAAAAGTGTGCGACCATTTCAAGGATAAACCTTAAAACGTCGTGAGACGGTGACGTCATGTTCCAACGACCCTTAAACAGTGGCAATGGAAAACAGAGTCACCAGGAAATTAAATGATTATCAGAAATAATGTTCAATTAACCAATTTGAAGGAAAAGTAATTAAACTGGCCAAGTCAGGGCCGTTTTGACCATAGCATAGAAGGTGGTTAGAGCAGCCTAAACGGGCCGGTCAGACTGAGGTTGATCCGACGGTTGGACCGCTCCTGCAAATGAGTGCGCGCTGGAGAATAATTGTGTACAGTCAGTCGGACCGCACACAACCCACCGTTCAGACCGCGGCGTGCCGGTGACAAGGTGACAGACCTGGCATGGGCCGGTCGGACCTACGTGGTAGGAGGTGGACACTACGCGTTGCTGGCAATAAGTTGATGGCCTGTCAAGGCACACACCGGTCAGACCAGGAGTTTGCCGTCGGTCGGACCGATGACACAGATCCAATCTGGTGTGTTTCTCCGGCGACCTTGTGGATGATGTCTGATCGCCCCCAAACTCCTTGGAGAGGTATTTGGGAGTAAGATCTCTGCAAAATAGGAAGAGATCAAGTGAAACTCGGCCAAAGGCCAAATTTCCAATGGTAGAAGAGAAAACCGATGAAAACGATAAAAACGGTTACATGGATTAAATGGGAGATTCATGGGCGAATCAACAAGGGTTCCAAAGATTACGACGTGGTGGACGGAGGGCTTACATCGCAAACCCACAAAGATGGATGTTACTTGGCTAATCCTAGGTCAATGAAAGTATATTGAAATAAAAGTGCAATTCAAAACTAGGGTTTTGAAGTATTGATCTATGGAGAGATACCTTTGAAGAGGCCTTACCCCTATATTTATAGTGGCTAGTCTCAAGTTTCCTCACACCTAATCTGAGTAGGATTCGACCAAAAGTGGTTAAAATTAAATTAGAGATCAAAACAGCCCGAAACCAACTCTATCTCTAATTTCTAGACTTGGGCTGGCTGACCAGACCCATTGGGTGAGAAACCATGTTGAAGAATATGGTTTTGATATTCCAGAGGGGCTAAGAAGAGGATAGATGAGCTTGAGAGTGAGCTTGCCACAGCAAATGGCAAGCTTGAGAGTCTGTCTTCTTTCCCTTGCTTGGGTGATAGTGGTGAGTGCCCTAACTGTGAGGTGCTATTGTGTGACCTGACGACTCTTAAGTCCAGGTACACAGAGAGAATAGATGAGAGAGACGCATTGGCCACTGAGCTTGAGAGCGCTCAGCAGGAGCTAAAAGGTGCTCATGCCAATGTCGTCGCACCTTGTGTAGACTGCCCATTCCATTTAGCTAGTATAGCTGAGCTGAGAGCCAAGAGTGATGAGCAGTTGAGCGAGTTAGATGGAGTGAGAGGTGAGTTGGAGCAGACTAAGATAGAGCTTGAGACCTTGTCAGTTCCATCCACTGTTTGTGAGAACTGTCTGTCCATTAGAATGGAGTTAATCAAGCTAAAAGCTGAGAAGTCTATCGAAGCTGATAAAGAGTGTGAGATCTGCTTGTCTCAGGTGGAGGTGTTAGCTTCTTTGAGATAGGAGCTCGCTGATGTTCAGAACGAGAACTTTTACCTCCGTTAGATCCTAAGTTGGATTAGTGCCAGAGAGCGACAGCTCGGCATGATGATCCAGCAGTTCAAGAGATCGGATGGGTTTGGGGTAGGCTACACCTATACCAAGGCTGATTTTGAGAGTGCTATTAGCCGAGCAGTGGAGTGGAGTAAGATGACTCCCGAATAAAGACACCCCAAGACTCACTCCATTGAGTCCTTTAAGGATAGTCAGCCCAAGGATGGAGTGTACCAAGAACAACCTAAAGCTCCACCTAAGAAGCAAATATGGGTTCCTAAGCCTAAAACTCTCCACACTTCTCTTGATTCCTTACCTGGACCTTCTCACACCAAAGAAGCTTCACTCAACACCACCAAGCCTAAGAACCCTAAGCCACAACAACATTCCAAGAAGCCTACCTATCACTATGAGTTTTGTCAGAGAGATGGGCATCTTGAGGAGTTTTGCTTCAGGAGGAAGTGGGTTGAGCGAGCAGAGAGAGCTCGAGGTGGGCAGGAGCAGTTCTACCAGCAGGGTGGTAGACAGAGAGTTCCTCGACGTAGAGAGAGGCTAGAGGCTAGGCCACGTCATGTAGGTGGTGGTAGAGGAGAAGGTTTTCATGACCGTGCTCCGGTGGGTGGTTTTCATTCCGGCAGAGTTCCAGATCGTTATGGATACGACTTTGGACCTCGTGGCCGTGATTTTAGGAAGAACAGAGGACCGCGCTTTGATCCGCGTTTTGGTCCAGACTAATATGATTCTTTTTGCTTTCCTACATATGAGCAGATGGCTCGACACTGGTTTAACACCTTTACCAAACCTAGCGTTGGACCGTTTGTTCTCACTCGTGATTATTGAGCTTGATTTTGGAGTTGTGTATCCTTTTTGGGATACTTTGAGTTAGTTTTTTACTTTCTTCTTTTATTTTTATTGAGTCTTTTTGTGTGCGTTCATATCATGCATAATCATCAATCACATTTTGAGCTTGCTTCTGTTATATGATTAATCTGCTTTACTTTCTCTAGCTAGTATATGCTTTTGATTACTTGTCGATGATCATGTTCTAGTTCAGTTTACATGATATATCTGATATTTGTCATATGCATGGCTTTTATGCTTTTAAATTGAAAAACGATCACCATTGCTTATGGTAACTAGCATGTGTAGGCTGAATGCTTTTGCTATCTTTTACATGCCTGATAGCTAGATCCTTACTTAGATGCAGATACGCAACTTGAACATCCATATGCTTTAAATATGAAAATTGTGCTATAAAAATGATAAAAAATTCAAAAAAAAATGAAAAATTAATGCATTTCTATGATTATCAGAAAAGATCCAAGTGGGTTTGCTTTGTCGCATTGCATTGTTCTGGACTGCTTACCATAGCACTTTGGTATGAACTAGGACGGTGTAATGTATGCCAAGACCAATGTATTAAGCTTCTAATGGTCCAGTTCTGGCCTAGGCTTGACTTGGTCAGTTAGCATAAGGTTTGACATGCAAATAACCCCTGGCAGAAATGAAAAAGAAATAATCTGAAAAATTTAAAAAGATGACAAGTTTGTTGAAGCACTTTGTTTTGGACAATGCTTATCTTGGTAGATATTAGTTAGCTTTTGCACCTCATGCTTTACTTTGCTTTTCAACTATGTTGGAACAATTGCGTTAGTTCCAGCAGGTTTTCCTGTGATGGTGTATGATGTGAGGAATGAACCTCGATGGGTTCTCTCAGAGGGAGAAGGGGTTTATACTGGTTCGGGCCTCCCCTAGGGGATAATAGCCCTACGTCCAGTTTGTGGTGGATTTGGCATGGAATGCCTTAGAGTGGAGAAGAGAACTACAGGGTCTCAGGGCCCCTTGGGGTGTGTCCCGCTACAAGGGCTTGGCCCTGCTTTTATAGGCACGCAGGCCAGAGGAAAAGACTGGGATGCCCCCCTATGAGTCCTTGGCTCATAGGGGCAGAGAGGGGAAAAAGGAGCTAGCTACGGTACAAAAGGTGCCAGGCAGCTTTACTGACATGTCGGGCTGCGCCAGGCTTTGACTAGCTAAAAGATATGCCGAAGGCAGAGGCTGGGGGAAAGGCTCCGGAGTGCACCCCAGAGGGGAGCTTCGAAGCATGCTCCGGAGGGTGGCCTCCGGGCTTGGCTCTCGGAGGGTGGCCTCCGGATTTGACTCCCGGAGGGTGGCCTCCGGACTCGGCTCCCAGAGGGTGGCCTCCGGACTTGGCTCTCGGAGGGTGGCCTCCGGGCTTGACTCTCGGAGGGTGGCCTCCGGACTTGACTCCCGGAGGGTGGCCTCCGGACTTGGCTCCCGGAGGACGGCCTCCGGGCTCGGCTCCCGGAAGGTGGACTCCGGACTTGGCTCCGGAGGGTGGCCTCCGGGCTTGGCTCCCGGAGGACGGTCTCCGGGCTCGGCTCCCGGAAGGTGGACTCCGGACTCGGCTCCGGAGGGTGGCCTCCGGGCTTGGCTCCGGAGGGTGGCCTCCGGACTTCTGCGCCCGGAGGGTGGCCTCCGGACTTGGCTCCCGGAGGACGGTCTCCGGGCTCGGCTCCCGGAAGGTGGACTCCGGACTTGGCTCCGGAGGGTGGCCTCCGGGCTTGGCTCCGGAGGGTGGCCTCCGGACTTCTGCGCCCGGAGGGTGGCCTCCGGCGCCTCGCGCCAGGGCCCGGACTGGGGGCTCCGAGCCGGACCCCCTGGTCTGAGGGCTCCGAAGCTACGGACCCCGAAAGGCACCTTGGGACCTGGAAACAATACTTATAGAGAAAACAGGCTCCAACAGTACCTGGCTCTGGGCCGGAGGATGTCGGAGGCTGACGTCATTTGGCCCCTGTTTAAGGGAAGTATATTTCCCCAACAGTAGCCCCTCGCGTGTAGGCCTTCAGGACGAAGGGGTGCACGCGCCCTTAGGACAAATGACCTGAAAACATGACTTCAGAGGAAACATACCTTCGGAGCCTGGACCGAAGGTGACCTCGATACCTGGGGGTAATAAATGCCCGCGCTTGCCGCCAAAACGGCCTCGGGGAGGCCGAACGACTTCGCAACGGTCGAAAAAGTTACCGTTACCTTGCTTGGGCTCGATTCGCTTTCGCCGGAGGCCCATCTGGCGGTGGGCTCGGCCCATGACGGTTGGAATTCTTACCGTGCCTATAAATATGGACTTACCGCGTGCAGTCCGGCACACTTTTCATTCACTTCTTTCTTACCGCCTTACCACCTTCGCTCTCCTCTTCCTCCTAGCCTCGCAGAGCGACCCTCGCTAGCTTCTAGCCCTTCGCCGTCCTTTAGTCCTTCGTGCCGAAGTCTGATCAGAATGCCGAAGAAGGCAGTGGCGAAGCCCCTGGTTTTGGGCTCGAGCTCGGGCTCCGCCCAAGTGCAGGCGGCGGCAGCAGCGGCCGCGGCAGCGAAGCCCGCAGCTAGGCGACTGGGGCCGAGGGACCTTCGGACGCCCTCCGACAGGTTCGAGCAGACCCTAGAGATGAGGGCTTCGATTTCCACGGAGGAGTCCGTTCGGAGGGCCTGCGAGGGGAAGATTGCAGCGAAAATCCAACTAAGGGTTCCGGAGAAATCAGAGGCCATACCGAAGCCTCGTGCCGACGAAGTGGTGGTGTTTGAAGCCTTCTTCGAGGCCGGCCTCGGACTGCCCGCAGTGGGGATGCTGAGCGAAGTCCTCAAGGCCTACAACCTTGAGCTCCCTCAGCTTTCGCCCAACGCAGTGGCGAGGCTAGCTGTTTTTGAGTGGGCCATGAGGGCCGAAGGCTGCGAGGGCCGCGCGGACGTCTTCGTTGCTCTTCATGACGCCAACTGCCAGCCGAAGCCCAGGGAGGGGACGGACCGCGTCAAGAGGGCGCTGGCCTTCGGCAGCGCCAACTTCCAACTCCGGAAGGAGTTCCAGGACGCCTTCCCTGCGAGGGCCGTAAACAACAAGTGGTATTCGAGATGGGATCAAGAGTGGTTCTATGCCTCTGTCGGCGCGAACTCTCCCCTTCGGAGTACCAACGCCCACATCCTGTACTGGCGCGAAGGGGTGGTGAAGACCAGCGAAGGCCTCCTTCAATCGAGGATCTCGCTGCTCCGAAGGGTGGCGGCGAAGATGAGTATGAGGGACCTCGCGGAGGAGTTCACCACCCTTCGGCTCAGCCCCCTCGCGCGCTCTTGGCCGGAGGGTCTCTTCCGGGCTTCGGGCCGAGGTGAACTCAGCGAGCTGGCCTTCGACCGCTTCTGTAAGGCTTCGCGCTCTACTTGCTTTTAATACTTCGAGTGCTTGCTCCTAACTCAACCTTTCGCGTAGCCGACCTCGACATGAGGACTCCGGAGGAGGCCATCGCGGCGGCGGACCGAGTCGTCGGGACTCCGACCCCCGAGGAGCAGAACCAACGCCTCGCCCTGGTGGGGTCCTGGGAGCGCTGGAACAGAGTATGGAGCGCGCTCGACCTCGGAGGGCTCCCAGCTCTGCCGGACTTCGCCCACCTGGGCACCTCGCCGGCCGGAGCCAAGAGGAAGAGGGGGGACGAGGATGAACCGGCCGCCTCGGGGGAGGCTGCGGCGAAGCCCGCGGCTACTCCGACCCCCAAGAAGGCCGCGAAGCCCCGGGCGGTGAGGACTTCGGAGGAGGCCGACGCGCGCACTCCTGCTGCCAAGGAGGCCACGGATGCCCCGGCGGAACCGGCTTCGGGCGCGGAGGTGAATGCGCCAGCTTCGCAGCGAGGGAGCTGGAGGACGCACTTAGCCCCTGGTTCCTTCCAAGAGATCTCTGATGATGGTAAACCCTTTTTCTTTTTGCATGCTTCCCTTCAATATGCAGGTTTTGACTTGGCTTCCTGCAGAGGACGAAGATGATGCGAGGCCCACTGTGGCGAAGCCGGCAGGCGAAGGTGGATCGAAGCCCGCCGAAGCGAAGTCCGCGGAAGCTTCGAGCAGCAGCAGCAGTGGCAGCAGCAGTGAGTCGGAGTCCGAGAGCACTTCGTCTGACGGCGAGGGCGACGGAGGCCAGGCGGTCCCTCGAGGCGAGGAGGATGTCGACGTGGAGGGCCTGAGCCCTGCCTCGCCGAAGCCCGCGAAGACCACTGTGGCGGTGATTCACCCTTTCAAGCCGAGGGGAGGTGTGACGGTGGTGGCGATCCGCAGTTTCCGCGAGGCTTGTGCTTCTGCGGAGGAGGGGGACCTGGTAGCCCAGCTCAGCCATCAGGACCCCGCGGACCTCTTCATCAGTTCGAACGAAGTCCTCCTACGGGTGAGCGAAGCCCCTTGTAGCTTCGAACCATACTTTGTCCCTTGGTTAGTACTTAAGGTTTCTTGAATTTCTGCAGGCCTTCACCCTGAATGCGGCGGCTTCGACTGCTGCTGACAGGCGGATGGAGCGCCTCGCAGAAGAGAAGGAGGCCCTTCGCCGCGAGGTCTTGGAGGAAGCTGAGAAGCGGAGGCGGGCCGAGGCTTCGGCTGCTGAGGCGAAGGAAGCCTTGGCCTTGGAGACGGCTCGGCTCCGCGCGGAGCTCCAAGCTTCGAAGGACGCCGAGGCCCGTCAGGCGAAGGAGAACGAGGAGCTCCGCCAGCGGGCTCGGGATCTTGAGAGCTTCGTCGTGGCTAACCTCGGCGAGGCCACTCAGAGTCTGACCGAGGTCCTTGAGAAAATAGGGACCGAGTGCCGGACTCCGGATTTTGGCGATCAGGACCCGATCGGGGACCGCGCTGATTTCTTGAAGACTGCAGCTTCGGTAGCGGACGAAGCGTTGAAGGGCTTCACTCTTATGGCCGGTCGCGTCGCGGGCCAGGGGGTGTTGCATCTGCTCCATGCCGCGGGGTGTGACCACCTTCGGGCTGCGACCTCCGTGACCCCAGTGGCCTTCGGGGGTCCGCACTTGGTGACGCCTCCGGGCGAAGTCCGCGGGGCCTGGCGGCGGCTGCAGGAGCCTTGGAAGGAGCAAGGCTGCGAGGCAGTCCTTGACCTCATGAAGGCCCTTCGACAACGCCGGTTCAAGGGGCCCGTCGACTCGGACAAGCCTTCGACCTCGACGACTCCGCCTCCGAAGGTGTAGATCTCCTTAGGCTTCCTTGTAATATCTAGCTGTAGGCTTTGTAAAAACTTATCAGTTTATTAATATGAATGCGGGGGTTTTTTATACCTTCCCAGGCTCAGCCTTCGAGCATAGACCTCGAAGTCCTCGAGGACTCTGAAGGGCTTCGACAACTGTGGGCGATTCTTGAAGTAGCTAGGTCCGAAGGCCCCCCTCGGTTTAAGCTTCCGAGGGGGCCTAGGGGCGAAGCCATCTCCGAAATAGCTCAGGATTTGCTAGCCGCTGTGAAGGCGGAGCCCCTTCAGAGCCCTTTACCTTTGCCTTCGCGAGTGGCCTTAGCGAGCGACGAAGCCCTAGACTTTTCTGCCTTCGACACGGCTCCGCCTGCTTCGCGAACCTGGAGCAACCTGCAAAGCGGAAGCCGAAACTTGTGGGCTTCGGAGCCTGGACGGGCCGGTCGAGGGAGAGCGGGCTCCGACGAGGCAACATCCAGCCGAGGGGGCCCCCGCCGAAGGAGAGGCAAGCGAGGGTTGGGGCCTCGCACTCGGTTCTTTTTAGGCTTAGACACAGATTACTCGTAGTTTGGTTTTCGAAGCATGTTTGTAACATACTTCTCAATTGTCTCTTAATGAACGGAGTTTATTATATTTGCATACTTCGTTTGTATGCTTCGCATTGTCTGGCTTCGAACGCTTTGTTTGTCACGCTCGTACTGCGCATTACACTCGCACACCTCGCATACATTCTTCCCCCCTTTTGCTCGTGGCAGCTAGGGACTTAACCGTTGCTGGTGCGGGCAAAAAATAAACATGCGAAGGGGTGCGCCTTTTCGGCGGCTTCGGATATCGAAGGCCTCTTACGGGCTCCGAACGCATCGATTTGGTGCGAAGCAAGGCTTCCGCATACCCAATTTGAGCGAAGCATGCTTCGGCATGCCGGGGTTTGGATGCTGTGCGTGAGCGGGACTCTGAAACGCACTTAGATTATGGCGAAGTATGACTTCGAGACGCTTAGGCGTATAGTATGTGAGCACGCGAAGCCAGGCTTCGGAGCGTGTTTAGATAATGAAGCAAGGCTTCAGAACTTGGTCCTGTAATGAGAAGGATATTTGGTGTGGATTCACCGAACCTGTGATAATGTGAGCCACCTTTGACTCCGAGCCACCTTCGACTCTGGGTCACCTTCGACCCTGGGATGCTTCGGGTGCGGAACCCGGAATCCCTGGGATGCTTCGGGCGTAGAGCCCTGAATCCCTGGACGCGTCGGGCCAGTGGCCCGGAGTCCTTTTAGCCCACTGCTACGGGCCCGGGGGCACTGTGTAGCCTTCGGAGGGGTACTCCGGGTTTTATAAAGCGAAGCAGGGCTTCGGTTTTAAATAAGGCGAAGCGTGGCTTCGGGTTCAAATAAGGCGAAGCATGGCTTCGGGTTTAAATAAGGCGAAGCATGGCTTCGGTTTTTGAACAAGGCGAAGCATGGCTTCGGTTTTTCAATAAGACGAAGCATTGCTTCGGTTTTTGATAAGGTGAAGCATGACTTCGGATTCTGAATAAGGCGAAGCATTGCTTCGGTTTTTCAATAAGATGGAGCAAAAGTTTGTATTCAAGGGCGAAGCAGGGCTTCGGTACTAAGGTGAAGCAGGGCTTCGGCTTTAAGGCGAAGCAGGACTTCGGCCTTAAGGCGAAGCAGGGCTTCAAGCTTATATTAATGTAATTGCAGATTGGAGCATCGAGGTAAGGCTTCGAGCCGTACATACCTTGTAGCCCTTGGGGCTTTGGCGGCCTTCGAAATGTGAAGCGGAGCCCCTTGCCGGGGAGTGGGCTCCGGTATGTGAAGGATGGAGGAAGGCGAAGGTGGCCTTCGATCTGCCCTCGAAGCCCCTTGCCGGAGGGTGCGCGAAGCGAGAAAGCCTCAATGCTCCCCCCTCGGGCGCACTTCGGGTTGCAGGCAGTGGTAGAGAACTTAGCTTCTAGGACTAAGTTCCCCACGAACGGCGCCAACTGTTGGAACAATTGCGTTAGTTCCAGCAGGTTTTCCTGTGATGGTGTATGATGTGAGCAATGAACCTCGATGGGTTCTCTCAGAGGGAGAAGGGGTTTATACTGGTTCGGGCCTCCCCTAGGGGATAATAGCCCTACGTCCAGTTTGTGGTGGATTTGGCATGGAATGCCTTAGAGTGGAGAAGAGAACTACAGGGTCTCAGGGCCCCTTGGGGTGTGTCCCGCTACAAGGGCTTGGCCCTGCTTTTATAGGCACGCAGGCCAGAGGAAAAGACTGGGATGCCCCCCTATGAGTCCTTGGCTCATAGGGGCAGAGAGGGGAAAAAGGAGCTAGCTACGGTACAAAAGGTGCCAGGCAGCTTTACTGACATGTCGGGCTGCGCCAGGCTTTGACCAGCTAAAAGATATGCCGAAGGCAGAGGCTGGGGGAAAGGCTCCGGAGTGCACCCCAGAGGGGAGCTTCGAAGCATGCTCCGGAGGGTGGCCTCCGAGCTTGGCTCTCGGAGGGTGGCCTCCGGATTTGACTCCCGGAGGGTGGCCTCCGGACTCGGCTCCCGGAGGGTGGCCTCCGGACTTGGCTCTCGGAGGGTGGCCTCCGGGCTTGACTCTCGGAGGGTGGCCTCCGGACTTGACTCCCAGAGGGTGGCCTCCGGACTTGGCTCCCGGAGGACGGCCTCCGGGCTCGGCTCCCGAAAGGTGGACTCCGGACTTGGCTCCGGAGGGTGGCCTCCGGGCTTGGCTCCCGGAGGACGGTCTCCGGGCTCGGCTCCCGGAAGGTGGACTCCGGACTCGGCTCCGGAGGGTGGCCTCCGGGCTTGGCTCCGGAGGGTGGCCTCCGGACTTCTGCGCCCGGAGGGTGGCCTCCGGACTTGGCTCCTGGAGGACGGTCTCCGGGCTCGGCTCCCGGAAGGTGGACTCCGGACTTGGCTCCGGAGGGTGGCCTCCGGGCTTGGCTCCGGAGGGTGGCCTCCGGGCTTGGCTCCGGAGGGTGGCCTCCGGACTTCTGCGCCCGGAGGGTGGCCTCCGGCGCCTCGCGCCAGGGCCCGGACTGGGGGCTCCGAGCCGGACCCCCTGGTCTGAGGGCTCCGAAGCTACGGACCCCGAAAGGCACCTTGGGACCTGGAAACAATACTTATAGAGAAAATAGGCTCCAACAGTACCTAGCTCTGGGCCGGAGGATGTCGGAGGCTGACGTCATTTGGCCCCTATTTAAGGGAAGTATATTTCCCCAACAAACTAGAAAATGTGGTGATGCTTTTGTTTGCAAAAATCAAAAAATGCGTGCTAATGATTCTCTTTAGATATCATCTGTTGCACTGATCATGTCATGTATCTTAGACAATATATCTTTAGTTATACCTGTTAGATGTTGTTATTGTAGTTAATCATATCTAAGAAGCATGCTTTTTACACTCCACCTGCACCCCATCTGCATTCATAGCATATTTTGAGGGGGAGCTGCATTTCAGGGGGAGTTTGTGTTTATGTCTCTTTAGAGTGCATTTAGTCTCACTTGATGAGTCCAATTGTCAACAAGGGGGAGAAATTTTTGGATATAGTTTTGGCTTTCTCTGGGATTTATTTTAGGGGGAGTTCCTTGTTGGTAATTCTGAGATTTGCACTTGTTTTTGAGTCTTTATTTTTGGTTAACCATAATGACCGTTTTTCTTGCTTCTATTTGGCATTTGGTCATTAGGGTTAAACTTTTATTTTCTCTCTTCTATTTTCTTTTGTTTTTGGTTTCCTGTTTCCACATGTTTTGCAGGTTCTGGAGATGAGCTGAAAAGGGTGTTGACAATGCACTCATCAAGGGGGAGATTGAGAAACCATGTTGAAGAATATGGTTTTGATATTCCAGATGTGATGAGTGATTGTCAACAGAAGTCAAAGGAAGGGAGAGATGAAGACCTGCCAAGTCTGAGGCGCATGTGACTCAGGTACACGGGCAGTGAGCGACGGCCGGGCAGAGGAGCCGCAGAGTCGGGATGGCCCAATCCGGGTACATGGCTAGGAGCGGCAGATGATCCACTGGTTTGTTGACTGAGTTTGACTCAGGTACACGGGCGGCGAGCGATTGCTGGGCTGAGGAAGCTGCGGGGTCGGGTCGGCCCAATCCGGGTACCCGGTTGTAACACCCCAATTTTTCAAAACAATAAAAATATAATTAAATTCAATTTATTGGAATTATTATTTCAGAAAATACTTTTAAATCCCTTTTATATCCTTTTGAACTACAACATAGAGTAGATGACCAAATCAGGAGGTGAAACTTTTTGTATATGATCCTAAGACCAAGATATAATTTTGAGAATTTTTATAAATTTTTACCAGCCTTGGAAGTAGCCCTAATATTCTAATCTATTTTCTGGAATTATTTTTATTCAGAAAAGTATTAGAACAGTAATGGGCCCCTCTCCCTCCCTTCTCTCTCTCCCGGCCAGCCCAGCCCGTTACCGCGCCCGCCTCTGGCTGACAGCCCGGTCCCACCTGTCGGCGCCGAATCCCTCCCCTCGCGCGCGAACCCGACACCCCGGCCCCACTCGTCAGGCGCCACCCTCGCCCGCTCGCGCTCACTGGTTTGTGGCCCCCGCCCGTCAGAACCGTCTTCAACCCCGCGCCGGCCCCCCTAATCCCGCCGGCGAAGACTTCGCCTCGGATCCCCTCGCCGGCTCCCCCTCCCGTTAAACCGACGCCGGTTAATAACTCCCCGAGGTCCCCCGCCCATTTAAACCCTTAAAGGCACGCGTTTAAGCCCCCGGGAACGCAGCTCCATGCATGGCCGCGCCCTCGCTGGTGACTTCAATTTCCCCCTCGGCTTTCCTTGCATGTGAGCCCCCTCCGACATCCTATTTAACCCCCGGCCCCCGCCGCGTCCGACCCCCACGCCCTCTCGCTTTGAGAACGAACGTAGCGCCCTCCCTTCGCCGTTGAACAATTTCCCCCTGCTTCGCCTCCGGCCGCCCCTCGCCGTCGCCTCGGACCACCCCGGCCCGCGCCTCCGCCACCGTCGTGACCGCAAGGACGTCCCCTACCTCGGCCACGTCTCCGCTGGTCAAGGAGATCGCCGGAACACCGTCGCCGTCGAGTACCCGAGGAGCCTTCCGCGTCTACCCTCGTCGCCGGCCACGCCCCTTCGTCCCCGGACCGCCGCCAAGGTACCATCGTGACCGCTGTAGTCCCCTCCTTCCATTTTTAGACTTAGCTAGGACCACCGTCGCTCGCCGTGGCCGCTGGCCCGCTCGCCGTCGTCGGAGAAGACGACCGGCACGGGTCGAGTACCCGTGCCGTGTCGGATTCGATCCACGCCGTGCGATCCAGATCTAACGGCCCGGATTTAATCCCTCGTGCGATTTAATCGGCGCCGTCGGATCTGAGTGAAGCGGTACGGTGTGATCTCGTGCGTTCGATAGTTTTAAAACCCCGCGTTTAATCTCGTGCGTCCACGTGGTACCCCTTCGCACGTTTTAATCCTGGCCGTCCGTAGCCACTTACGCGTCCCGCCTCGCCCTCGCGCGTCGGATCTGGATCCGACGGTCCAGATCGACCCGGCGCACGCGCACAGTGCGCGGGTTCACCGTGGGCCTGGCTCACCGTGGACCCGAGAGGTTTAAAATTTGAAAATAAATTCCAGAAATGCTTTTAAACTTGTAAAATTCATATCTAATGCATTTGGACTCTAAAAATTACCATTCCAATTTTAGAAAATTCATAAAATTATTCTCTACATATTTATGCAATAAAAACAGTAGGTTTATTTTGACATTTTCATGTTTAATCAAATAATTATTCAAAAGCCTTTAGGATTAAAATATGGATTAAAATATTTAAACTTCAGAAAAATTTATATTAAATTCCTTTCTGTCCATTCACTGAAAACCACCAAATTGACATGAACTTTTCATTTCACACTTATTTGAGAAATTAATATGACAATAATCACAATTAAACATTTGTTTTCTAAAAAGGACAACCCTTCATTTTAATCCCTTTAAAATTATTTATAAAATTCAGAACCTTAACCTTTGAGTTTATTTATCTTTAATCAAACCAACTTTAACTTATATGCTTGTAATGTAATGTTATATGGTTGATTGAATGTTATGCTCTTTTGTTTTAATCTTTATATTAAAAAGACTACGACGCCGCCGAGGAGCCGGAATACTTCCCGGAAGTCCCTCCCTCTCCCTTTGCTGAACAAGGCAAGTCACCAAACCATTCTTTTGAGCATATTGAACCCATGTCTGAATTGACTATCGCTAAAACACATAGGTTATGTATATGCATTAGTCAAATGAACCCTTACATTATATTTATTTAGGATCCCCCGACCTTGATGTGCAACCCAAGCCATGCTATCTCGCCTAACCTCCTTGTCACCATATGATCAATGATATTAGCTAGTGTCCAATGTATTGGCACGGCCGCTATAGGATAAAAATGAGTCGTAGTGAAATGGTTCTATTATATGATCCCGTTACTTCTTATCTTTGGAAATTCTGTTGGTGACGAGTCATGGTTGTGAGTGTATGCATGGTGGGTTCCGGGTGCAAGCTAGGGCATTGGTCAGTCGCACCCGGGGCACTATAAGGACCGGTCTGAGGGATCCGTTGCAATACACTTACGTACTAACCACAAGTCTAGTGGGTAAGTCCTAACTAAGGTATGGGTTGTTCCAAACCGAGGCCACCACTTGGAGATGGGTCAAGTTGCACCTGCGGGTGACTTGTACCAATGTGGCGCAAAAGGGGGTGCGACGTTAGCCGGGATGCGGCCCGGCGCGCCGGCGAAACCTAGAGCGGGTGGTTATCGCTTGGAACATCTCATATTGAGGTTTTGGCACGAGTTCCCGTGAAATGGGTCATCTCGTTGAGATGAGTGCGTGCCTTGTGGGTACAGTAGTACATCTCTGATCAGAGTCTTAAATCTTTTCGAAAAGCCGAGCCCACGGTCAAGGGTGGGTTGCGTGACATCCCCCAGTTAGTTTACTTTGAATATGAATGTGCATGATGGATTGACATGTAAGGACTGTTGTGCGAGGAGGTAAAACGTACTCCTTGAGTTAGTTGGTGTTGATGATGTTCATGTTTACTTTCCGCATGATTAAAATATGATTACACTAAATGCCATAACTGCAACTGCTTTATTTCGCATTGTTAGCCTTTATCCTTCCTTGTTTATTATCCTGCATTATTATTTGCATTTGCGGTGGCTTGTTGAGTACTTTTTGTACTCATACCCGTTGGACCCCCACAGAGGATGCTTACCTTGAAGACGGTCTGGAGTAGCGACCCAGTCGAGAAGAAAGATCCTGAAGAAGACGTTCGTCATGCCGCTGTTTAATTGCTTTTATTACTGTTTTCACTAAAACAATGTTGTAATAAATATGGTCTGCGTACCATGGATTTTATCGTATGTACGTTGTCGCATGATGAACCTCTTGTATTATTGTTTTTCTATGGAAATTCAATAATGTCTCGATTTTGATAAATCGGGGCGCTACAAGATGGTATCAGAGCCGACTCGACTGTAGGAAGCCAAACAGACCCGCCTAGCCATTAGCCATAGGGAATTATTTCTTGAAAATCTACTTCATAAACTTTGTTCCTCTCCTCACTTTTATTCAACTTGTTGTTTTGTAGATGCCAGTCTACCAAGTCCACAGTTACTGCCGCCACTATGAGGGCTTCGTCCGGGAGCTCCGCATGATGCTCACCTTCCTCGGGTTCCTCTTCGAGCCTGAGTTTCAAGGAGTCTACCCCGACGAGTTCGCCGGGCCTTGTGACGTCTCCCTCACCGTCCATGGCTCTGGAGAACATCTGCCGCCCTACACCACCGCACTTGGGGGCCCGACTTTCGACGTCGCGTGCCAACGAGTCGCCCTCCAGGCCCTCATGGAGCTGAGGATGATCTACGACGATCGTCTTCAGAACTCATCCTTCCGGCTTGTGCCGAAGCGTACTCCCGGAGCCCACCGTAGCATCTACCTCGGAGTTCACTCCGTGCGTGATCCGGTCATGGCCCGGCAGTCGCGTCTTCTGCAGGCCATGGATGATCTCCACACCGAGGCAGTGCTCGACGCCGACGAGCATCATGAGGCGGTTGCATTTCTTCGTGAAGAAACGAAGAACCTGATCCAACAGAACGGCGAACTGCAGCGCAAGATCATACAGCTGCAGAAGGATATAGCGGAGATGGTTCCTCTTCTTCCTAGGAAGAAGAAACCCATCCGTGAGCCCCTCCCTCGCCCTAAGAGGATCCCGCCACGACCCTCCCCCGCCAGGCCTTCTACCAGCGCCCCTACACCACGCCCCGGCCTCGTCTCCGACTCCATCATCGAGAATTTTCTCGAGCCCACCATCCCTCTGGAGCCGCGCACTCGTGGTTCCGAGAGCACGGAGACCGCCTCCGGTGGCGAGTAGGCGTTAGGAAGCGCGAATTTTAATAAAGATTTTAAATTTGTATGTGGTGCCGTCTGCAACGAGTTGGGTTGTAGATGGAATAAGAACTTAATTGTAATGAACAGTTTATACCACTTGACATGTTTGTATGCTTGAATGCTATATGTTATTTTTGGTTGTATTATTGTTTCGTCATCTTTTGCTTCATCACTATGGATGTTCAGAAGATGGCCGACCATCAGAACCCCGGCTCCAACAACGGAGCAGGAGGAAGCCGAGATGCACCTGAGGGCGTTGTACCCAACTGGGGTGCAACGGGCCCGCGCCAATCCGGGTCGCCTTCCGCCAACCACCCCACCTTGGCGGAAATGATGGCGAATCAGAACCATCTGATCACCGCCCTCCTCACCCAAATGCAGCACCAACAGGCTCAGTTGGACCGTCTGCGGAACGGGGAGCCCGCCCCTCGCGCACCAGCACCCGCGGCCGCTCCGCAGCTCTCCGAGTTTTTGCGCGTGCGCCCGCCCATCTTCTCGAGCACAGCCAACCCGATGGAGGCTGGAGATTGGCTTCGCACCATCGAGAAGAAGCTCGACCTCCTCCCCTGCACCGACCGGGAGCGGGTGGCCTTTGCCACTCACCAGCTCCAGGGTCCTGCCGCTGAATGGTGGGACAACTACCGTGCGTCCCAGCCAGAGGGCCACATGGTGACTTGGGCGGAGTTCACCATCGCCTTTCGTGCCGCCCACGTCCCCGCCGGTGTCATCGCGGTGAAGCAGCAGGAGTTCCGCGACCTGCAACAAGGCAACCGAACTGTCATGGAGTACCTCCATGAGTTCAACCGCCTCGCCCGCTACGCACCGGAGGAAGTGCGCACCGACGCCCTCCGCCAAGCCAAGTTCCTAAGGGGACTTAAGGATGAGCTGTCCATCCAGCTCGTCGCCGCCGACTTCGCCGACTTCCAGCGGCTGGTCAATAAAGCGCTCATCCAAGAGACTGAGCAGAACAAGCTGGACCTCAAGAAGAGGAAGATGATCGCCTTCAAGCATCAGCAGGCGAACACTCAGAGGCCCCGCTTCGTCCCTCCGCCACCAGCGCCCGCCTACCATCCTCGGCCCGCCTACAGGCCACCTCACGCAGCCGGTGGATCCAACGCCGGGCATCCCCGCCCCGCTCCACCAGCTCCGGCCGCTCAGCCGGCACCGGCCGCCAAGGCCCCGATCTTGAGGGATCGCCAAGGAAGGCCGGTCGTCTGCTTCAACTGCCGCAAGGAAGGGCACTATTCGCACCAGTGTCCTCACCCCAAGCAGAACCAAGGCGCAGCACCCCACCAGGCCGTTCGCGCCCGCGTCAACCACATCAGCGCGGAGGAAGCTCAGGAGGCCCCTGAAGTCGTGCTCGGTACGTTTACTGTGAATTCCGTACCGGCCGTCATATTATTTGACTCTGGAGCAACCCACTCTTTCGTCTCGGAAGATTTTGCAAAAACAAACAATCTGGACGTGCTCCCTCTACCCATTCCCATGGTGATTGCCACTCCCGGCAATAGGACCTCAGCTCGCTTCTTCAGCCCTAAGGTTCAACTTGACATCCTAGGGGTGCTGTTTTGGGCCGAGCCTGTCCTCATACAATGCACCGGACTCGACCTTATACTAGGAATGGACTGGTTGATGAAGCACAAGGGAGTGATCGACTGTGCCAACAAGTCCGTCACGGTGACCAGTCCTGAAGGCGTAACCGTCACTTTTCGGATGGTCAGTCGCAAACCACTCGGAACATCCCTTCGCTCAATAGCTCTTGAAGAGGTGCCAATAGTCAAGGAGTTTGCAGATGTTTTCCCCGAAGATCTGCCCGGAATGCCTCCCAAGCGGGACATCGAATTCAGAATCGAGCTTGTCCCGGGGACCACTCCAATCTCCAAGCGCCCATACCGAATGGCCGCCAATGAACTAGCCGAAGTCAAGAGCAACATCGAAGACCTAGAGCAGAAAGGTTACATCCGACCGAGTACCTCACCTTGGGGTGCACCGGTCATTTTTGCCATGAAGAAGGACAAGACCAAGAGGATGTGCGTGGACTATAGAGCCTTGAACGACGTAACCATCAAGAACAAATACCCATTGCCTCGGATCGACGACCTGTTCGATCAGCTGAAAGGATCCTCGGTGTTTTCCAAGATTGACCTCAGGTCAGGTTATCACCAGTTGAGGATCAGGGAGGAAGATATACCCAAGACTGCCTTCACCTCCCGCTATGGACTCTACGAGTACACTGTGATGTCGTTCGGACTCACGAATGCCCCGGCCTTTTTCATGAACATGATGAACAACGTATTCATGGAGTTCTTGGACAAGTTCATCGTGGTATTCATCGACGATATCCTCGTTTACTCCAAGACCAAGGAAGAACACGTGACTCACCTCCGTCTGACCCTCGGAAAGCTAAGGGAGCAGCAACTGTACGCCAAATACAGCAAATGCGAATTTTGGTCGTCTGAGGTGAAGTTCCTCGGCCATGTTATATCTGCCGGAGGAATAGCCGTGGACCCAACCACCGTTGAAGCGGTAACCAACTGGCTACAGCCAACGACCGTGACCGAGATCCGGAGTTTTCTCGGATTGGCCGGATACTACCGCCGGTTCATCGAGAATTTTTCCAAGATCGCTAAGCCTATGACCAGACTTCTGCAGAAAGAGGTGAAGTTTGATTGGACCCCCGACTGCGAAGAGAGCTTCCAGACTCTCAAGAAGAAGCTTGTATCAGCCCCCATTCTGACTCTGCCAGACATCCGGAAAGACTTCCACGTCTACTGTGATGCCTCACGTCAAGGATTGGGATGCGTCTTAATGCAAGAAGGGAAGGTGATATCCTACGCCTCCCGGCAGTTGAGACCACATGAGCTGAACTACCCAACCCACGACCTGGAACTAGCAGCCGTGGTTCATGCCTTGAAGATATGGAGACATTACCTTGTGGGAAATCGGTGTGAGGTCTTCACCGACCACAAGAGCCTCAAGTACATATTCACCCAACCAGATCTGAACCTCAGGCAAAGGAGATGGTTGGAACTGATCAAGGATTACGACTTGGGCATCCATTATCATCCGGGCAAAGCGAACGTGGTGGCAGACGCCCTTAGTCGAAAAGGGTACTGCAATGCCATCATGGTTCAAGACCAGGCTCCTCTACTTTACAAGGAGATGGAAAGACTAAACCTGGGGATCACCACTCGAGAGTACCTCGCTGCCTTGGAGTCTCGGCCTGTCTTAATAGACCAGATCCGAGAGAAGCAGAAGGAAGACCCGGAGATCCTAGAAATCCAGCAAAACATGAGGAAGGGCAAAGCCCCCGGATTCTCCGAGGACGAACATGGTACCATCTGGTTCGGAAACCGAGTATGCGTGCCCAACCTACCTGAGTTGAAGACTCTCATCCTTCAAGAAGCCCACGATACTCTATACTCCATTCATCCCAGGAGTACAAAGATGTACCAAGACCTGAAGGAGAAATATTGGTGGGTCAGCATGAAGAGAGAAATAGCTGAGTATGTGGCCAAGTGCGACACATGCCGGCGAGTCAAGGCAGAGCATCAGAGACCTGCCGGACTTCTTCAACCCCTCAAAATCCCTGAATGGAAGTGGGAAGAGATAGGAATGGACTTCATCACGGGACTGCCCAGGACCCAAGCTGGTCATGATTCTATCTGGGTGATCGTTGACCGACTCACCAAGGTAGCTCACTTCGTTCCGGTCAAGACAACTTACACCGTCGCCAAGTTGGCTGAGTTGTATATGACCCGGATCGTGTGCCTCCACGGAGTTCCCAAGAAGATTGTATCTGACCGTGGGAGTCAGTTTACCTCCAAGTTTTGGAAGAACCTTCAAGAGGAACTCGGCACCCGGCTGAACTTTAGCACCGCCTATCATCCACAGACCGACGGTCAAACCGAAAGGGTCAACCAGATATTGGAGGATATGCTTAGAGCTTGTGCTCTAGACTTTGGCGGAATGTGGGACAAGAACTTACCTTATGCAGAGTTCTCCTACAACAACAGCTATCAAGCCAGCCTGCAAATGTCCCCGTTCGAAGCACTCTATGGGCGTAAGTGCAGAACGCCGTTGCTCTGGGATCAAACTGGAGAATCACAACTGTTTGGGACTGACCTATTGAGAGAAGCTGAAGAGAAGGTTAAAATCATAAGAGACCGACTGAAGGCAGCCCAATCCAGGCAGAAGAGCTATGCCGACAACCGTCGAAGAGATCTAGCCTTCGAGGAGGGCGATTATGTCTACCTCCGGGTCACTCCCCTCCGTGGCACTCAAAGGTTCAACATGAAAGGCAAACTAGCACCCCGCTACGTCGGACCTTTCCAGATCCTCCGTCGACAAGGAGAAGTGGCATATCAACTTGAACTGCCTCCATCCTTGGCAGGCGTTCATGATGTGTTCCATGTCTCGCAGCTGAAGAAGTGTCTCCGTGTGCCCGCCGAGCAAGCCGACCTTCAGCAACTTAATGTCCAAGGAGACTTGACCTACATAGAGAGACCCGTCAAGATCTTAGAAACCAAAGAGAGAGTAACCAGAAGTCGCGTCGTCCGCTTCTGCAAAGTCCAATGGAACAACCATCCCGCCGAAGAAGCCACCTGGGAAAAAGAAGACGAGCTGAAAACCCAATACCCCGAGCTATTCGAGTAGCGTTCCAATCTCGAGGACGAGATTCTTGTAAGGGGGATAGGTTTGTAACACCCCAATTTTTCAAAACAATAAAAATATAATTAAATTCAATTTATTGGAATTATTATTTCAGAAAATACTTTTAAATCCCTTTTATACCCTTTTGAACTACAACATAGAGTAGATGACCAAATCAGGAGGTGAAACTTTTTGTATATGATCCTAAGACCAAGATATAATTTTGAGAATTTTTATAAATTTTTACCAGCCTTGGAAGTAGCCCTAATATTCTAATCTATTTTCTGGAATTATTTTTATTCAGAAAAGTATTAGAACAGTAATGGGCCCCTCTCCCTCCCTTCTCTCTCTCCCGGCCGGCCCAGCCCGTTACCGCGCCCGCCTCTGGCTGACAGCCCGGTCCCACCTGTCGGCACCGAATCCCTCCCCTCGCGCGCGAACCTGACACCCCGGCCCCACTCGTCAGGCGCCACCCTCGCCCGCTCGCGCTCACTGGTTTGTGGCCCCCGCCCGTTAGAACCGTCTTCAACCCCGCGCCGCCCCCCCCTAATCCCGCCGGCGAAGACTTCGCCTCGGATCCCCTCGCCGGCTCCCCCTCCCGTTAAACCGACGCCGGTTAATAACTCCCCGAGGTCCCCCGCCCATTTAAACCCTTAAAGGCACGCGTTTAAGCCCCCGGGAACGCAGCTCCATGCATGGCCGCGCCCTCGCCGGCGACTTCAATTTCCCCCTCGGCTTTCCTTGCATGTGAGCCCCCTCCGACATCCTATTTAACCCCCGGCCCCCGCCGCGTCCGACCCCCACGCCCTCTCGCTTTGAGAACGAACGTAGCGCCCTCCCTTCGCCGTTGAACAATTTCCCCCTGCTTCGCCTCCGGCCGCCCCTCGCCATCGCCTCGGACCACCCCGGCCCGCGCCTCCGCCACCGTCGTGACCGCAAGGACGTCCCCTACCTCGGCCACGTCTCCGCTGGTCAAGGAGATCGCCGGAACACCGTCGCCGTCGAGTACCCGAGGAGCCTTCCGCGTCTACCCTCGTCGTCGGCCACGCCCCTTCGTCCCCGGACCGCCGCCAAGGTACCATCGTGACCGCTGTAGTCCCCTCCTTCCATTTTTAGACTTAGCTAGGACCACCGTCGCTCGCCGTGGCCGCTGGCCCGCTCGCCGTCGTCGGAGAAGACGACCGGCACGGGTCGAGTACCCGTGCCGTGTCGGATTCGATAGTTTTAAAACCCCGCGTTTAATCTCGTGCGTCCACGTGGTACCCCTTCGCACGTTTTAATCTTGGCCGTCCGTAGCCACTTACGCGTCCCGCCTCGCCCTCGCGCGTCGGATCTGGATCCGACGGTCCAGATCGACCCGGCGCACGCGCACAGTGCGCGGGTTCACCGTGGGCCTGGCTCACCGTGGACCCGAGAGGTTTAAAATTTGAAAATAAATTCCAGAAATGCTTTTAAACTTGTAAAATTCATATCTAATGCATTTGGACTCTAAAAATTACCATTCCAATTTTAGAAAATTCATAAAATTATTCTCTACATATTTATGCAATAAAAACAGTAGGTTTATTTTGACATTTTCATGTTTAATCAAATAATTATTCAAAAGCCTTTAGGATTAAAATATGGATTAAAATATTTAAACTTCAGAAAAATTTATATTAAATTCCTTTCTGTCCATTCACTGAAAACCACCAAATTGACATGAACTTTTCATTTCACACTTATTTGAGAAATTAATATGACAATAATCACAATTAAACATTTGTTTTCTAAAAAGGACAACCCTTCATTTTAATCCCTTTAAAATTATTTATAAAATTCAGAACCTTAACCTTTGAGTTTATTTATCTTTAATCAAACCAACTTTAACTTATATGCTTGTAATGTAATGTTATATGGTTGATTGAATGTTATGCTCTTTTGCTTTAATCTTTATATTAAAAAAACTACGACGCCGCCGAGGAGCCGGAATACTTCCCGGAAGTCCCTCCCTCTCCCTTTGCTGAACAAGGCAAGTCACCAAACCATTCTTTTGAGCATATTGAACCCATGTCTGAATTGACTATCGCTAAAACACATAGGTTATGTATATGCATTAGTCAAATGAACCCTTACATTATATTTATTTAGGATCCCCCGACCTTGATGTGCAACCCAAGCCATGCTATCTCGCCTAACCTCCTTGTCACCATATGATCAATGATATTAGCTAGTGTCCAATGTATTGGCACGACCGCTATAGGATAAAAATGAGTCGTAGTGAAATGGTTCTATTATATGATCCCGTTACTTCTTATCTTTGGAAATTCTGTTGGTGACGAGCCATGGTTGTGAGTGTATGCATGGTGGGTTCCGGGTGCAAGCTAGGGCATTGGTCAGTCGCACCCGGGGCACTATAAGGACCGGTCTGAGGGATCCGTTGCAATACACTTACGTACTAACCACAAGTCTAGTGGGTAAGTCCTAACTAAGGTATGGGTTGTTCCAAACCGAGGCCACCACTTGGAGATGGGTCAAGTTGCACCTGCGGGTGACTTGTACCAATGTGGCGCAAAAGGGGGTGCGACGTTAGCCGGGATGCGGCCCGGCGCGCCGGCGAAACCTAGAGCGGGTGGTTATCGCTTGGAACATCTCATATTGAGGTTTTGGCACGAGTTCCCGTGAAATGGGTCATCTCGTTGAGATGAGTGCGTGCCTTGTGGGTACAGTAGTACATCTCTGATCAGAGTCTTAAATCTTTTCGAAAAGCCGAGCCCACGGTCAAGGGCGGGTTGCGTGACATCCCCCAGTTAGTTTACTTTGAATATGAATGTGCATGATGGATTGACATGTAAGGACTGTTGTGCGAGGAGGTAAAACGTACTCCTTGAGTTAGTTGGTGTTGATGATGTTCATGTTTACTTTCCGCATGATTAAAATATGATTACACTAAATGCCATAACTGCAACTGCTTTATTTCGCATTGTTAGCCTTTATCCTTCCTTGTTTATTATCCTGCATTATTATTTGCATTTGCGGTGGCTTGTTGAGTACTTTTTGTACTCATACCCGTTGGACCCCCACAGAGGATGCTTACCTTGAAGACGGTCTGGAGTAGCGACCCAGTCGAGAAGAAAGATCCTGAAGAAGACGTTCGTCATGCCGCTGTTTAATTGCTTTTATTACTGTTTTCACTAAAACAATGTTGTAATAAATATGGTCTGCGTACCATGGATTTTATCGTATGTACGTTGTCGCATGATGAACCTCTTGTATTATTGTTTTTCTATGGAAATTCAATAATGTCTCGATTTTGATAAATCGGGGCGCTACACCGGTGCGAAGACGGTGGACGCTTTGTATTTTCGGCGTAAAACTGACAACCCATGATTATTTCGTGTTTAGGATATTAATATTTAGTTTTTAAGTTTAGAATTTTTTTATTTGAGTCAGGTGATTTTTCTAATAATTTTTTAGTAATTTTCAGAATTTATTTTAGAGTCAGTTTAATTTACCCGAGGGTAAATTAGTATTTTCATGTATTAGGATTCGCCTATAAATAGGCCCCTATCCCCCCTGGGGATAGACGACTGTTTTTCTCAGATCTATCTACAATCTAAAGTCCACCTTTTGTTTCGGCCGTAAGTTTTTTTATCTGGGAATTGTTCGCCGCCGTTCCAAGTAGAAATCGTCGCCGGCATTTTGCTGTTTGCCGGCTGCTACGAGCGGGCCCCACATCGTGGTTGGCGCGGGAATTCACGGTGAGTGGCAGAAGCCTGAGCGTCTGCCTTTTCTTTGCTCCACGCACAGCCACGGCGACAAGATTATTTCTCTAGCCCTTTCCAGTTTCCACGCAAACCGAGGCCTGTTGCACATTTTTTTGGCATGGTGCAAAGCTACAAGCAGCAGGACAGGCTAGCTATAGCTAGCTAGCAGACGCGCATGAAGATTTTTGCAGAAAGGCAGTGCACTGTTTAAAATGTAATGCAAGCTTTTCTTCACACGGCCGGACGCAGTGCACACGGCGGAAAGTTTTCGGCGACGTCGCAGGTAAGTTTCTAATCTCCTATTTTTTAGTAGATCATTTTTAGAGATAATTATCTATTAATTAATTAGCGGAAAATTCGTTTAGAAATTTCGTGTTAATTTAATCTGCTAAACTGTTTTTTAGAAATCGCATATTTTTATTTATATCTGTTTAATCTGCTTATATAAAAAGTAAAGAAAAGTTTATTAGTTGCGGTAATATTTTTAATTCTAGTTTTTACGTGAAATATTTTAGGTTTAGTTCTGAATTAATTTTTTAATGATCCAAGATTTATTCATTTGATTAGTACTTTATTTCTAGACCGAAATATTATTATTTCGAGTTTTTATCTTGGTGTTTTTATTTACTACAGTAATTCTATTTATTTTATTTTTAATATCATTTTAATTAGGACACCGATCAATTTTTTAAGCTAGACAACGTTAATTCCTAAAACTTGCTTTGCAAATATTATTTATCTGGTTAAGTTCTTTTGGGTGGTGGGATTAAAATATAGTTTAGCAAAAAAATTTTAGGCACCCATTCATCCCCCTCTGGTCGCTACTTTCGGTCCTACATTGGGCCGGTCTGATCGGGCATACATTGCTAGTTGGACCGGCCTTCTATGTCCGGTTGGACCGGCCTGTGCCAGGTTGGGCATATTTTCTACCCAAATTACTAAAATTTGATATTTTGACAATTTCGACCATTAATGTCATTTTTTGCTATCAATAATCTCCTTAAGTGTGTGACCTAATAGGTTCATACACCAACGACTTTTCACCGGTAACCTTTTCCGACTCACTGATCAATTGTGGTACCTAGCAGCACATATTGACCCCTCAGAAGTGTACAAAATCAATTTTCACTGAACCTTTGATATACAAAAGCACTAGTCCCTTTACCACACGACATCAGTCAAGCTCAAGGCAAGATTTGTGCCACCCTTGTTGGATAGCTCGATATTTTCACTCGAACAAGTATCGGATTCAAATCATGACTAACTCTTGTTGATAGCAAAAAATAGCATTAATGGTCAAAATTATCAAAATATCACTTTTTGGTCGTTTTACCGAAAATATGTCGAGACATGGCATAGGCCGGTCCAACCGGCCATGTAGGCCCGGTCTGACCAGCCATATGGGCTCGGTTAGACCGGCCCAATCTGTATTTGATTCAGATTAGCTGATTTTGTGTCTATTTTATCTCTAATTAATTATTGATGACTTGGAACCCATGTCCAACTCAAAATAGAGTCGAGGCACTCATGACCAATCTCTATAAATAGAGGCAAGACCGATTCAAGGAAGCCCTCTAAAACCCTAATAGATCCAATCTATTGTTCCTTGAATCGTACCTTTACTTTTCAATTTACTTTCTTGCCCTAGATTCAATTCAGTACGTCCATCTTTGTGGGTTTGCGCTGTAAGCCCTCCATCCGCCGTGTTGTAATCACGCTAAGTCCTTATAGGTTTGCTCGTGAATCGTACGTTTCATCCATGTAACGGATTTCTATCATTTTATTTGTTTTTATTGTAATTCGGCCTCCTAGCCGAATTAGTTTGATCTCTTGGTGTTTTTTGTAGTATTTTCATCCAATCTTCATCCCCCAAGGGCCTGACCGGAGTCTGGAGGGTAACCTTTGGAGGCTATCAGTCTATTCGGTGGCACCCCTCCGGTCTGACCAGACCATGTCGCACAGTCATCTGACACACCGGTAAGCCTTGGTCCGACCGGTAGACAAGGCCGGACCGACCGACCCCTTCGCACCGGGACGATACTTCATGCCAGAGTGCGTCTCACTAGGACTCCTCCACATCGAAGTGCTACGTGATAGAGTGCCCCCTTATGCCATATCCCTTCGGCAATGTACCCCCTGTCCGACCGGATGCCCTGTCGGTCGAACCGCCTAGAGTCCTTCGATGGTGTGCTGCGCACATGATGCTGAAACCCCTCGGTGACACCACCCTTCGCACGTCATTTGTTGTACCGGGGTATACCCTCCGGTCAGACCGACAGAAGGCTAGAGCGCTTCGGCCGACACCCTACACTGCACACCGAAGCCCCCTTGGCTGTTATAGCTCTAGTCCGATCGGCTTCCCTTGGCCGATCTGACCGCCAGAACCCTCGTTTGAACCGACCCTGTTTTGGCCGGTTTAATTATTTTTAGTTATTTTTCTCACACATCGGTTAATTGAATAATTTTAGATTAATATTATTTGATTTTCCTGGCGACTCCGTTATCTCCTTACCACTGTTTAAGGATCGTCGGAAAGTAGCGTCGGCGTTGCGCTATGCTTTGGGGTTCTCTCTTAAGTATCCGCATGCTTTTGGATCGTCGGATTGGCCTCCGTGTGTTTGGTGCATTTTTGTGTCGACAACTCTTTAGTCATAGTGGCATGGCCATGCACTTTTCCAATCCAATACCTCAAGGGGCCCTTAGATGTCTCTCCCATTATTAGGAGGGGTAAATTCCATCTTGACCGCTCATATCCCAAGACATGTTTCACAACACACCTGAAAACAACCTTTATTACTACCCCATTACGGAATAGCGTTAGGAAGCATCTAAGTGTGTCACTACGCATTTTGGAATAAAATGATGATCTCAGGTCCAAGGACTTTGCAGGTACATCATTTGAGATGACAACTAATGGCACATTACAATAACAATCCCAACATTATCTCAAGTGGGTCTATCCAACACCATGTTCACCAACATATGTCCACATCACTGATTTGACATCTCTATGTCTATGATCTGTGAAACGTGATCATCAATTAGTCAGATGTGCTAATCTGTGTGTCATCACTATCCCACATGTTGACAATATTAGGGATCCTTTTTGAACAATATCGTTATAACACAAATATTTTCACATAAAAAGTCAGCAACTCATTAATCAAATGTAAACAATATTTATTCAAGGAGCAAGATAACAATTATCATGTGAGGAGCCATGCTGAATAGCGTGGGCCTCATGGCTCCAGAAGTGATGAGTCATTGTCAACGTTAGTCAAAGAGGACTGAAGAAGAGAGGAGATCTGCTGTTTCATGGGCCGCGTGTGACTCAGGTACACGGGCAGCGAGCGACTGTCGGGCAGAGGAGGCTGCGAAGTCGGGCTGGCCCAATCCGGGTGCATGGGCCAGAAGCAGTAGAAGACCCACTGGGCTGTTGACCAGGACTGACTCAGGTACACGGGCGGTGAGCGATTGCCGGGCTGAGAGAGCTGCGGAGTCAGGCCGGCCCAATCCGGGTACCTGGTGCAAAGCCGGTGGAGGCTTTGTCAGTTTTAGCGTAAAACTGACAACCGTTGATTCTGTATCCGACTGTCCAGAAGAGAAGCCGTAGTCGCTACGAAAACTTAGCTTCCGGACAAGTCATCTGTAACTCTAGGCCCACAGTCAGTCAGTCGTGTCTGTAAAAATTCCTAAGGGCAGTAGAGTATTTTTTTCCTTATTTTTAAGTCTGTAAAAACCCTAAGGGGCTGGTAGAATATTCCTAGTGTTGGGCTGCCTATAAATAGGACCCCAATCCCTAGGGTTTGGACTACCCCTTTGTGCTGAAATCAAATCCACTCTTTTGGGTCACTTTTTTTGTCTCTTGCATTGCCTCTCTCCTCTCTTGGTTCCCTGTTTGCGCCGCCAGGAAGCATTTGCTCCTGTGTTTAATGCTTTGCTTTTAATGTTGCAGTAAATGCCCTATTTCATTGTGTGCTGCATCTGCAAAGGTTTTAAATGGCTGCATTTCATTAGCATTGCAAGTTTTCCCGTGATTTTTGAGGCTTTGGAGGCTTCGGCTGGGTGTGTTCTTCACTCTAGTAGTACTAGTTCTTGCTGTTGCAAGTAGTACTACTTCCCTGCAGCTACAGTGTTCTGTGCAGCTTTTCACCTTCTACTGCACAGCTTTTTGATCGAAGCTGACAGGGTCGATTACATTTTCTGGGTGTGTCTCTGGCGAAGTCCTTCTTTGTTCGAAGCCCCTCAGCTCCGTGAGACAGGCTTCGACTTAGCATCTTCGAAGGCTTCGCTCAATCTTCGATTTTCGGTGTGCGGTCTGTGTTGATAAGCTTCGAAGTATTTTTGTGTACTGACAGCATCGCATACTTCGAACAACATACTCCGAATCTAGCTGTTCGAAGTCCACACTTCGGTAGGCTTCGAAGTTGGGTTCGAAGCTTGTCATTTCTGATAGACTTCGATTTGATTTCTTTGTGGCGTGTCAACCTTCGATTCTCCTTCCGAAGCTTTCCCTGTTCGAAGATAGAGTGTAGGCTTCGGACTTGATTTTCTGTCGTGTGACAGACTTCGCTTCTTTGTTCGAAGGTTGTCCTTTTGTGTGTTGTGTTCGAAGCTTTCTGTTCGAAGGTTTCGCTTCGAAGCTTTCGGTTCAAAGTTGTGTTCGAAGTTTTGTCTTCGAAGTGCACACTTCGAAGCAGGCTTCGGCATTGTCATACTGCACTCCGAAGTACTCTTCGCTACTTGCCACTTCGAACTAGGCTAGACCGTGACACCTTCGGCATCTCGGACAGGCTCCGTCACCAACCTCCGAAGCAGACCTCGACGTGCGAAGGGGGATTCGCCAAGTTCCGAACAGGAGACAAATTTGGACAATAACTTCTCTTTTCATATTACACAGTCTTAGATCATTTCATTGAGAAGTTTAAGGCCTGTTACACCTTGTTCATCTGCCTAGTTGCATTACTTTAGTATTACACTGTTTATCATCAGTTGCTTCTAGGTTAGAAACCTTTAGACTTAGGCCTTCTGTTTATTTTCTGCTGCGTAGTCTTGTGAGGTGCGTTGGGTACTGGGAGCAGGCCATTGATTCGAAAGAATTTTTTAAGGCGCCCATTCACCCCCCCTCTGGTCGCTACTTTCGGTCCTATAGGTGGTATCAGAGCAAGGTTAGGGTTTTTCCATACCTTAACCGGTTCTAAACCCCAGTAGTGACTATGACGTCTCCTGGCAAGGTCCCATCCTTGGAAGCCTATGGCTATAACTATTGGAAGACTCGCATGCGAGCCTATCTTATGAGCCAGGGTTCGGACATTTGGGATATTTGCGTTCACACCACGTTTGTCATATTGCCAGTTACTGAGCAGGGTACTGCTGGTATCATTGCTCAGCATCTAAGCAACAGTAAGGCTGTGAACATTTTGTTTTCTGGCTTAGGTCCCACCGAGTTTGAGCGTGTGAGTCATCTCTCGACTGCGAGAGAGATCTGGGCTACCCTCAAGGCACACCATGAGGGAACAACACAGGTCAAGGCTCGGCTCTATCAGACCTACCGGCGTGAATATGAGAATTTCACACAGAAGCCGGGTGAATCTGTTGAGGCTTTGTTTGGTCGCTATCAGTCGATCATTAACAAGCTTCGGGACAACAAGGCTGAGGGTGCTCAGCTAGTCTCAGATCACGAGCAGGCGCTCAAGGTTCTCCATACCTTGGACCCAAAGATCTGGGAGATCAAGGTATCCTCTATCGTTGAGAGCACTTCTTACGATACCTTGACCATTTCTGAGTTGTTTAGCAAGCTGAAGGCCACTGAGGTAGATATCCAGTTGAGATCAAATCTCACTGGCTCTGGATCAAAATCACTGGCCCTTGCTACACCTTCTATTGATCCCTCTGCTGTGAGCTGTGCTGGGTTCTCTTTGATGTCTATCACTGAGGACCAGCTTGAGTTGTTGGGAGATGATGACTTGTGTCTTTTTAACAACCGGGTGCGTCGTGTCTATGATAAAAGAATGTTCAAAAGACACGGCACAAAATCCGGATGCTTTGAATGTGGTGATCCAGGACACTTCATCGCCGACTGCCCCAAGCGCAATGGATACATGAAGGGCATCGGTGGCAGCTTCCACGACTCCGGCAAGCATGAGAACCCTTCCTTCAACAAGGGCAAGCCGAAGACCCGGTTCTTCAAAAAGGCCCTGAAGGACTACCGGCGAGAGAACAAGAAGCGCGACAAGGCCTTCTTCGTCGAGATGGAGAAAAGCTACTCCAAGCGGTCCACGTCTTCTTCCTCTTCATCGAGCTCAAGCGATGAGGAGATCACCATCAAGAAGGGGAAGGACAAGGACGATCCGGCAGGCCTTTGCTTCATGGCCTTCGGAGACAAGCCGAAGAGCCGCTCACACCAGCGCCGAAGATCCCGCAAGAGCTTCTGCTCAATGGCTCTTGGGGATAGAGAAGAAAAGAGCTCCTCCGACGACTCCGACGACGACGACAGCAAGGTATCATCTTATGAGCGTGAAATTGTTGATTTACTTGAGAGCAATCGTCAGGAGTTGAAGTATCGGGAGAAACTGCTTAGGGGGGCTAAGAAAAGGATAGACGAGTTAGAGAGTGAGCTTGCCGTGGCCAACAACAGAATCGAGAGTCTATCTTCTTCCCCTTGCTTGGGTGATAGTAGTGAGTGCCCGAAGTGTGAGGTGCTTCTGTGTGACCTGTCGACTCTGAAGTCCAGGTACACAGAAAGGGTTGATGAGAGGGACGCTTTGGCCACTGAGCTTGAAAGCGCTCAGCTGGAGCTGAAAGATGCTCAAGCCATTGTCGTCGCTCCCTGTGTTGATTGCCCATCTCATCTAGCTGCCTTAGCTGAGCTGAAATCCAAGGGCGATGAGCATTTGGGTGATTTAGAGATGTTGAGAGCTGAGCTTGCCCAGACTAGGCTAGAGCTTGAGACACTGTCAGTTCCACCCACTGTCTGTGAGAACTGTCTATCTCTTAGAATGGAGTTGATCAAGCTGAAAGCCGAGAAGTCTGTTCAAGTAGAGAGTGAGTGTGAGACCTGCTTGTCTCAGGTGGAGGTTCTAGCTTCCTTGAGAGAGGAGCTAGCAGATTCTCAGAATGAGAACTTTTACCTCCGTTCTATCCTGAGTTGGATCAGTGCCAGAGAGCCACAGCTTGGCATGATGATCCAGCAGTTCAAGAGGCAGGATGGGTTTGGGGTAGGTTACACCTACACAAAGGCTGACTTTGAGAGTGCCATCAGCCGGGCAGTGGAGTGGAGTAAAATGACTCCAGAGCAGAGGTATCCCAAGACTCACTCCACTGAGTCGTCCCAGGCTTGTCAGCCCAAGGATGGAGTGATCCATGAACCACCTAAAGCTCCACCCAAGAAGCCTATCTGGGTTCCGAAGCCCCAACATCTCCACTCTCTTCTAGACTCTCTTCCTGGACCCTCTCAGCCCAAGAAGACAACACCAATCACCACTAAGCCCAAAAACCCCAAGCCTCAACCACATCCCAAGAAGCCCACCTATCATTGTGAGTACTGTCGGAGAGACGGGCATCTTGCGGAGTTCTGCTTCAGGAGAAAGTGGGTTGAGAGAGCAGAGAGGGCTCGTAGTGATCAGGAGCAGTTCTACCAGCAGGGTGGTAGACTGCGTGTTCCTCGGCGCGGGGAGAGGCTGGAGGCCAGGCCGCGTCGTGTAGGTGGTGGTAGAGGAGACGGCTTTCTTGCCCATGCTCCAGTTGGTGGTGTCCGTTACGGTAGAGCTCCAGACCGTGTTGGCTACGATTCTGGATCTCGTGGCCGCAGGGTTAGGCAGAACCGAGGACCGCGCTTTGAGCCGCGTTTTGGTCCAAACTCTTTTGATGGTTTTCGCTTTCCATCTTTTGAGCAGATGGCTCGACACTGGTTTAGGTCTTTTGCTAAACCTGGTGCCGGACCATTTGCTCCCACTTACAGACACTGATTGTGCAGGACCGGGGACTGGAGGATGTTTGGATCATGGACTCAGGATGCTCTCGCCACATGACGGGACATCGCAGATGGTTCTCCAGTCTCACTCCCCCGAGCTCCAAAGAGTACATCACATTCGGGAACAGCGGTCAAGGGAAAGTAAGTGGCATAGGCTCAATTAGCATTTCAGACCATTTCTCTTTGAAGAATGTTGCTTTGGTTAAAAATTTGAACTTCAACTTGATTTCTGTGTCGCAACTTCTTGAGGATGGTTTGGAAGTGCGTTTTAAGAAGGGCAATTCTTCTGTAGTTGATTCTAGAGGGTCTTTGGTTTGTCAGATTTTACCCTTTGGTAAAGTTTTTCGAATTGACTTCTCTAGTTCTTTTGGCCCTTCTCGCTGTTTGATTGCTGGATCTTCTTCTGAGCTCTGGAAGTGGCATAGGAGGTTAGGTCATTTGAGTTTTGATCTGCTAGTCAGGTTAAGCTCTATGGACCTCATCCGAGGATTGCCCAAGCTTAAGATGGAGAAGGATCTAGTTTGTCATCCCTGTCGTCATGGGAAAATGGTTGCCGCTTCTCACGCACCTGTGACTCAGGTGATGACTTCGTATCCGGGAGAGCTTTTACATTTGGACACTGTTGGTCCAGCTCGGGTACGCTCGGTCGGTGGGAAGTGGTATGCACTTGTGATTGTTGATGACTTTTCTCGATTCTCGTGGGTTTTCTTTTTGGAGTCTAAGGATGAAACTTTTCAATTTGTCCATGACCTGATTTTGAAGCTGAAGAATGAGAACAATGGTCGGATGCGAGCAATTCGCTCGGACAATGGCTCCGAGTTCAAGAACTCTCAGTTCGTCAGCTTCTGTAGTGATCAGGGTCTGGACCATCAGTTTTCTTCTCCTTACACTCCTCCACAGAACGGCGTTGTGGAACGAAAGAACCGCACGCTAGTTGAGATGGCCAGGACAATGCTCGATGAGCACAGAACTCCTAGGCGTTTTTGGGCTGAAGCCATGAACACGGCTTGCTATCTGGCCAACCGCATTTTTCTTAGAGCTTACCTTGGTAAGACATCTTATGAGTTGCGGTTTGGCAGACAACCCAAGGTGAGCCACTTGCGAGCGTTTGGCTGCAAGTGCTTTGTGCTCAAGAAGGGAGGGCATTTGGACAAGTTTGAGTCTCGTAGCTGGGATGGTGTTTTTCTTGGTTATGCATTGCATTCTCGAGGTTTCCGTGTTTGGAACCTCGAATCCCAGCTGCTTGTCGAGACTTGTGAGGTTTCATTTGATGAGTCCTTGCCTTCTTTGACTCCTTCTTTTGAGCTTTCTGGTGATGATGAGCTCGGAGAGTCCATCTTCGAGGAAGATGAGGATACTCCAGCTGCTGATGAGGGTGGGCCTTCTGCATCCCCCGCAGAGCCCACACCTTCTGAGACTTCGACTGATGATGAGGGCGGACCTCTGATCACTTCTTCCACTTCGATCGAGCCCCCTCAGTTGAGTCCAGAGGTGCCAGCTGCTGACTCCGGTGAGGTGACTTCAGATCACCAGGGAACCCGAGCAGTTCAGCGTGACCATCCCTCAGAGCTCATCATAGGTGATCTGACTGAGAGGACTTTGCGTTCTTCTGCCTCTCTCGCTGTGTTTGCTGAATCTGCGTTTGTTGCATCTTTTGAGCCCAGAGATGTTTCTCATGCTCTTTCTGATTCTAATTGGATTAATGCTATGCAAGAAGAGCTTGAGAACTTTGTCCGCAATCGGGTTTGGACATTAGTTGAGCCGCCACCAGGATGCAACCCCATAGGCACCAAGTGGGTATTCAAGAACAAACAAGGGGAAGATGGGGTTGTGGTGCGCAACAAAGCTCGACTAGTTGCCCAGGGTTATTGCCAGAAGGAAGGTATTGACTTTGAAGAAACCTTCGCCCCTGTTGCCCGTCTTGAGTCCATTCGCATTCTTTTAGCTTTTGCCGCTTCGAAGGGTTTTAAGCTTTTTCAAATGGACGTTAAGAGTGCTTTTCTGAACGGGTTCATAGAGGAGGAAGTTTATGTTAGGCAACCCCCCGGTTTTGAGAACCCTAAGTTTCCTCGACATGTTTTTAAGTTGCACAAAGCTTTATACGGGTTGAAGCAAGCCCCCAGGGCTTGGTATGACCGGTTGAAGCAGTTTTTGATGGGGAAGGGCTTTGTGATGGGTTCTGTGGACAAAACCCTCTTTCTGCTCAGAGTTGCTTCAGATTTCTTAGTCGCTCAGATTTATGTGGATGATATTATATTTGACGGTACTACTGATTCTCTTGTGTCCAAGTTTTCTGAGTAGATGCACAGTGAGTTTGAGATGAGCCTCATGGGTGAGCTCAAGTATTTTTTAGGGCTCCAGATCAAGCAGACCAAGGATGGCACCTTCATCCACCAAGGTAAGTACACTCGTGATATGCTTAAGAAATTTGACTTTGGTGGTGAATTGAAGCCGCAGATGACCCCGATGGGCACTTCTGGGGGTCTGGACAAGGATGAGAGCGGCGTCAAGGTCAATGAAAGGGAATTTCGAGGGATGATCGGTTCGCTGTTGTACTTGACGGCAACAAGACCAGACATTCAGTTTGCCGTGGGACTTTGCGCGCGTTTTCAGTCTTCACCACACGCGTCTCACCGGCAGGCTGTCAAGCGCATTTTCAGGTATCTCACCTATGCGCCTGATCTTGGTCTTTACTATTCAGCATCATCATCTCTTGATTTATCTGGCTTTTCGGACGCTGACTTTGGTGGGTGCCGGTTGGATCGCAAGTCGACTTCCGGTACTTGCCAGTTTCTCGGTTCCTCTCTTGTCTCTTGGTCTTCTCGAAAGCAATCTGGAGTTGCTCTTTCGACCACAGAGGCTGAGTATGTAGCTGCTGCTAGCTGCTGCTCACAGTTGGTTTGGATGATTTCCACTCTACGAGATTTTGGGTTGTTCTTTCCTACCAGGGTTCCATTGTTTTGCGACAGCACTAGTGTTATTAGTGTAGGGAAAAACCCATGTCTCCATTCAAAACCAAACACATTGATGTGCGCTTTCACTTCTTGCGGGATCAATATGAGAAAGGTGTCATTGACCTTGTTCATGTTGATACCCATCATCAGTTGGCTGATATTTTCACCAAACCCCTAGATCAGTCTACATTCGAGCGTTTGCGAGGGGATTTGGGTGTTGTGTATCCTTTTTAGGATATTTTGCGTCAGTTTTCTTTCTTCTTTTCTTGAGTCTTTTTGTGTGTGTTCATACCGTGCATATTCACATATCACACTTTAGAGATGCTTCTGTTATATGATTGAACTGCTTTACTCATTCTAGCTGGTACATGCTTTTGATTACTTGTCAATGATCATGCTTTGGTTCAGTTCACTTGATATGTCTGATATCTGTCATATGCATGGCTTTTATGCTTTAAACTTGAAAAATGATCATCATTGCTTCCGGTAACTAGCATGTGTAGGCTGAGTGCTTTTGTTATCTGTTACATGCCTTGTAGCTAGTTCATCACATAGATGCAGATATGCAACTTGGACATCTTTATGCTTCAACATGGAAAATGAGCTATAACAGTCAGAAATGAATGAAAATTCCATGCCTTTTTATGCTTAAAATTGAAAAGATTCAGGTGGGTTTGTCTTGTCGCATTACATTGTTCTGGACTGCGTACCATAGCACTTTGGTATGAACTAGGACACTGTAGTGTATGCCAAGACCAATGTCTTAAGCTTCTGATGGTCCAGTTCTGGCCTAGGCTTGACTTGGTCGGTCAGCATAAGGTTTGACATGCAAATAACCCCTGGCAAAAATGAAAAAGGGAAAAGAAAAAGCTTGAAAATTGAAATAATAACAAGTTTGCTGAAGCACTTTGTTTTGAACAATGCTTATCTTGGTAGATATCAGTTTGCTTCTGCATCTCATGTTTTACCTTGCTTGTTTTACTGGAAAATGTGGTGATGCTTTTTGTTTGCAAAAACTGAAAAATGCGTGCTAATGACTTCCTTTAGATATCATATGTTGCACTGATCATGCCATGTGTCTTAGACAGTATCTCTTTTTCTATACTTGTTAGATGTTGTAACTGCAGTCAATCATATTTGAGAAGCATGCTTTCTACACTCCTTATGCACTCCAGTTGAATTCACTGCATATTTTGAGGGGGAGTTGCATTTCAGGGGGAGTCTGTGTCTCTTTTTGAGTGCTTGATGAGTTCACTTGTCAACAAGGGGGAGAAAATTTGGGATCAGAGTTTAAGGGGGAGTTTTTACTCTGTTGATATCCTTGTTGTTCTGAAATCGCACTCATTTTTGAGCTTTTACGTTTTAGTTAACCATAATGACCGTCTCTTGCTTTTGTTTGGCTTTTGGTCATTAGGGTTAAACTTTTACCTTATTTTTTTCTTGTTCTTTGTTTTCTTGTGTTTTGTTTTCGTGTTTCCACATTTGTTCGCAGATGCTGAAGAGCTGAAGAAGAGGAGTGTTGACAATGCACTCATCAAGGGGGAGATTGAGGAGCCATGCTGAATAGCGTGGGCCTCATGGCTCCAGAAGTGATGAGTCATTGTCAACGTTAGTCAAAGAGGACTGAAGAAGAGAGGAGATCTGCTGTTTCATGGGCCGCGTGTGACTCAGGTACACGGGCAGCGAGCGACTGTCGGGCAGAGGAGGCTGCGAAGTCGGGCTGGCCCAATCCGGGTGCATGGGCCAGAAGCAGTAGAAGACCCACCGGGCTGTTGACCAGGACTGACTCAGGTACACGGGCGGTGAGCGATTGCCGGGCTGAGAGAGCTGCGGAGTCGGGCCGACCCAATCCGGGTACCTGGTGCAAAGCCGGTGGAGGCTTTGTCAGTTTCGGCGTAAAACTGACAACCGTTGATTCTATATCCGACTGTCCAGAAGAGAAGCCGTAGTCGCTACGAAAACTTAGCTTCCGGACAAGTCATCTGTAACTCTAGGCCCACAGTCAGTCAGTCGTGTCTGTAAAAATTCCTAAGGGCAGTAGAGTATTTTTTCCTTATTTTTAAGTCTGTAAAAACCCTAAGGGGCTGGTAGAATATTCCTAGTGTTGGGCTGCCTATAAATAGGACCCCAATCCCTAGGGTTTGGACTACCCCTTTGTGCTGAAATCAAATCCACTCTTTTGGGTCACTTTTTTTGTCTCTTGCATTGCCTCTCTCCTCTCTTGGTTCCCTGTTTGCGCCGCCAGGAAGCATTTGCTCCTGTGTTTAATGCTTTGCTTTTAATGTTGCAGTAAATGCCCTATTTCATTGTGTGCTGCATCTGCAAAGGTTTTAAATGGCTGCATTTCATTAGCATTGCAAGTTTTCCCGTGATTTTTGAGGCTTTGGATGCTTCGGCTGGGTGTGTTCTTCACTCTAGTAGTACTAGTTCTTGCTGTTGCAAGTAGTACTACTTCCCTGCAGCTACAGTGTTCTGTGCAGCTTTTCACCTTCTACTGCACAGCTTTTTGATCGAAGCTGACAGGGTCTATTACCTTTTCTGGGTGTGTCTCTGGCGAAGTCCTTCTTTGTTCGAAGCCCCTCAGCTCCGTGAGACAGGCTTCGACTTAGCATCTTCGAAGGCTTCGCTCAATCTTCGATTTTCGGTGTGCGGTCTGTGTTGATAAGCTTCGAAGTATTTTTGTGTACTGACAGCATCACATACTTCGAACAACATACTCCGAATCTAGCTGTTCGAAGTCCACACTTCGGTAGGCTTCGAAGTTGGGTTCGAAGCTTGTCATTTCTGATAGACTTCGATTTGATTTCTTTGTGGCGTGTCAACCTTCGATTCTCCTTCCGAAGCTTTCCCTGTTCGAAGATAGAGTGTAGGCTTCGGACTTGATTTTCTGTCGTGTGACAGACTTCGCTTCTTTGTTCGAAGGTTGTCCTTTTGTGTGTTGTGTTCGAAGCATTCTGTTCGAAGGTTTCGCTTCGAAGCTTTCGGTTCAAAGTTGTGTTCGAAGTTTTGTCTTCGAAGTGCACACTTCGAAGCAGGCTCCGGCATTGTCATACTGCACTCCGAAGTACTCTTCGCTACTTGCCACTTCGAACTAGGCTAGACCGTGACACCTTCGGCATCTCGGACAGGCTCCGTCACCAACCTCCGAAGCAGACCTCGACGTGCGAAGGGGGATTCGCCAAGTTCCGAACAGGAGACAAATTTGGACAGTAACTTCTCTTTTCATATTACACAGTCTTAGATCATTTCATTGAGAAGTTTAAGGCCTGTTACACCTTGTTCATCTGCCTAGTTGCATTACTTTAGTATTACACTGTTTATCATCAGTTGCTTCTAGGTTAGAAACCTTTAGACTTAGGCCTTCTGTTTATTTTCTGCTGCGTAGTCTTGTGAGGTGCGTTGGGTACTGGGAGCAGGCCATTGATTCGAAAGAATTTTTTAAGGCGCCCATTCACCCCCCCTTTGGTCGCTACTTTCGGTCCTACATCATGACACATTAGCATAGACACTACTAGCATCTTCTACATATACATGACTCACTCATGCAAGTATCTAATACCAAAGGATCTCAGGTTCACCTCATGCTTGGCTATGGAAGAGGCTTTGTCAACGGATCCGTCAGGTTCAAATCCGTGTGCACCTTGCAAATCTTTACATCACCTCTCTCAATGATCCCGCAGATCAGGTGATATCGCCGAAGTATATGTTTCAACTTCTAGTGTGATCTAGGCTCCTTTTCTTGTGCAATGGCACAACTATAATCACAATAGAGGTCCACTAGACTAGACGCACTAGGAACAACACCTAGCTCAGAAACAAACTTTTTGATCCAAACATCCTCCTTTACAACTTTTGAAGAGGCGATATAGTCAACTTCTGTTGTAGAATTGGCCACCGTCTCTTGCTTTGAACTCTTCCAACTTACTGCTCCTTCATTGAGGCAGAACACAAAACCAGATTGCCATCGAGAATCATCTTTATCGGTCTAAAAGCTAGCATCGGTGTAACCAGTTACAAAGAGATCTTCTTCACCACCGTACACTAGGAACATTTCCTCAGTCCTTCTCAAGTACTTGAGGATACTCTTTACTACAGCCTAGTGACTTTCACTCGAGTTCGATTGGTACATGGTCATAACACTTAGAGCATATGATACATCTGGGCACGTACACAACATGGCATACATGATGGATCCAATTGCGGAGGCTTACATGATCACACTCATCTTCTCTAGCTCATCAGGTGTCGCAACACACTGAGTCTTACTAAGATAAATACCATCTGACATTGGCAGAAAAGCCTTCTTAGAATTCTGCATTTTGAACCATTTCAAAACCTTGTCAATGTACTTTCTCTGGCTTAATCCAACTAGTCATTTTGATCTATCTCTATAGATATTCATGCCCAAAATGTATGCTGCCTCTCTGAGATCTTTCAGCGAAAAACTATTTTTCAGTTAAGTCTTGACAACATTCAAGAAAGGAATGTCATTTCCGATCAATAGTATGACATCCACATACAAGACCAGAAACACAAGTGAGCTCCCACTAGCCTTCTTGTAAGCACAAGGCTCTTCTTCGTTCTGGATGAAGCCAAACCCTTTGACTACCTTATCAAAGCAAAGATTCCAACTCTGAGAAGCTTGCTTCAGTCCGTAAATGGACTTCTCCAACTTATAAACTTTCCCAACATTTCCCAGATCGTCAAGACCTTTAGGCTGTGTTTGTGTCATGTATATATCCTCACTTAGGTTTCCATTCATGAAAGTCGTCTTGACATCCATTTGCCATATCTCATAATCAACACCTTGAATCTGTCTGAAACCTTTTGCCACCAATTGTGCCTTATAGATGTGAACATTTCCATCAACGTCTATCTTTTCTTTAAGATCCATTTATACTCAATAGTTTTTATACCATCGGGCGGATCAACCAAGTTCCGAACTTAGTTTTCTCGCATGGACTCCAACTTGGATCCAATGGCTAGCTCCAAGCCATTTCTCAAAGTCTGGTCCCATCACTGCTTCCGCATAGGTCTTGGGCTTGTTGTAGTGCAACAACAACCTGTCACGCTGCCTAGTGGTCAAAAACATGTACCGCTATGGCGCGTCACTCACCCTCCCGGACCTTCGTGGGGCTACTGTCTCTACAACAGGATCTGCAACATCTTGTGCATCCTATTTTGTTTAGTGGGATCTGGAACTCCTTCCAGTGGCTCTTGAACCTCTTCAAGATGCACTTCCCTCCCACTTGCTACTTTTGAGAAAACTCTTTCTCAACGAATACACTATTGAGTGACAAACACTTTGCCCTCTTGTCTATTATATAAATAGTATCCTTTGGTTTCCTTAGGATACCCCACAAAGAAGCACTTGTCAGACTTAGGAGTGAGCTTATCAGACGTCACACATGAAGAAGATAAGGTGTTTCTGCCCAATGCTGAAACATAATAAAAATTATTCAATTCTTGAACTACTCCCGAGGGTAGTGACAAAGAATAAATGTCGACGGTCAACACTGCAACCTTTGCACCATTGCCGACACGAATATCTAGTTCACCTACTGCACACTTTCTTGACTTACTTAGTCCTTGCAATGATTTACAAGTATGAATCATCGACCCGGTATCAAATACCCATGAATCATTTGGACAAGTAGCAAGATTGATTTCAATAACATTTATACTTGAAGCATAAGCAGAAGTCCTCCTTACCTTGTTGTTCCAAACTTCTTCCAAGTCCAATTTGCAATTCTTGAACCATTGACCAGTTTTGAAGGCAAACAAGGACACTAAGGTACCATACCTCTTAGCCTGAGCTTGGCTCTCAAAAATTCCTTGGTGTACCATAATGATATTATGGACATTCTTGTTCTCATCTTGCTTCCAAAGCTCAGATGACAAATAGGCAGGTATGAGACAACTTACATTAAGTGACTCATCCGAGTGCTTCTCACAAGCCCTCTAGTCAACTAGTTCATCATGATTGGACTCCTCTAGAACATTTTCCTTTTCCTTTCGCTTGAGAACACTTCTCAAGTTTCTAAACCAATCAATAAAAATTGTTCCAAAAAGAATCAATCGCAAAATAGTGTTCTTAATAGTTGGTGCCATGATCTATAAAAAATACAAAGTTCAACACTATGCAATGTTTATCTTTTATCCAATAAAAGATGTTCCACTATTTTAAAACAGTCACTTTCCCTCTAATGACTAATAGTGGCACAAGATCCATATTCATTCTAACTCCTAGTGAGCTTTAGTATCACTGCTAGAAGCTAGGTGACATAGGTAAGAAACACTTTGCTAATCACATCGTATGTGACTCTTGTCGTTGGAGAAGCATCTAATGCTCTAGGCCAACTCTATGCTCCAAGGGCCAAAACCGTTTTGATAGCCCTGTTAAGCAAACCAAGTGTTAACACCAAGATTTTGTAAGGTCCAGGAGCCCACTACAAGTCACCACATGGTGAACAGAAGATCAAGAATGATCCGGTCAAAGCAAGTCAGAGAAGTTTGTCCACAATAGCTGCATGATCGGAAAGAGAGCCGATGGAGATGAGAGAAGAAGTTGGTTACATATTCATCTGAAATCGGCTGGATAGGTTACTTGGACGGCAAGTCTACGTACTATAAATATGTATACCTTAGGTTAGATTAGTTTAACTCTCGTTCAATCTACAATTGGCGCATCGCCACCCTTGTGCCCCAAGGTTATCCTGCGGGACTCAGGCTCTCGGAGCTGGGCTGCATCAGTTTGATCTCCAGCGAAGAGGTGAATCCCACCACCCCCGACTTCCATGCCAACTAGGTTAGTATCCTCACGTCTGCATCGATTCAGTTCAATCTATTGAGGAGAACTATGAAACAACACGATTGCCGGTTGTTCTCAGTGTATTTGGCTAGGTCTAAGGCTGCAACAATTAGGTTTGATCTCTTTCATTGAAGTGATATGGGTTAGATATATTGAGGCTTCATCGGTTAAGTCTGACATCTCTTGCTGTTGTATCTTTTTCATGTTGTATACTGTTCATCTCAATAAAGTTTGCCCGATTCATTGATATATTGTTTAGATCATCGTGACTAGCTACTGTCTCGGTTAGGTCTAATCTAGTTATTATGATGATTTCCATGATATAGATCTGTTATCTGGCATGTTTTATTTATTTCTATCAGAGTACAAGCTGATAGGTTATGTTTAATTCATCGCCATATCATGTTCACCATCGAAGGGTGCTCATCGGCCTGTATGCACATCCTGTTTTCTCTATCGTTCGATGGCGCACTCGCTCGATTGGGCCAACTCAGGCTATCGACCATATGGCCGATTAACTCGCTGGTTCACGGTCTTATCTTTTACGCCACAGTCATTGGCTTGACAGCCGATCGGCTATGCTACTAACGTTTATATTTTCTGATCCCTTATCAGTTGTAGGGTCAAACTGATTGGCATACCCTAAACCCTTTTCTAAAACGTAGGACCTGCACTGGAGTCAAGTAGATCTCCTAGGCCGAGCATGTTTTAGTGTGTGACTTATAAGCATGCCAACACCTAGACTATGCGTGTAGAAGTCCGACTTCCGCTCCAACTCGGCAAGATAAAGGATAGCACCCTGCATTGGCAAACCAACTATCGATGATCGAGATCCTTGGTGGGTGCAGCTATTGGAAAAAGCATCAATACATAATTTTCTGAGGGAAAACTATTCTTGCAAGATAATGTCCCTAACACGCACGAAACATGAAAGAATAGTATAACAAGAACATAAGAAAGCATCACATTCAATCATATTAACTGTGACATAGCATGACCCTCTTCACATGGCGATCTCCATCTCCATGGCTCCCATCATTGAGTGTGTGCTCCCACCTCCATGAAGTGTACTAGTCTATCTCACATAGCCTATACTAGTTACATGGCCCGAAGCACCATAGAAACGACATGCAAGCCATATTTAATTTACATCAGCCTTGGGATGTAAATAACCATGACACACAAGCCATATTTAATTTATATACATTGCAATCATCTCATACATCACTTATCCCAGGACAAGCCAGTCACAACATTGTCTGCAAAACAAAGTTTGGCGAAGAATATACAAGTGACTGAAATATGGATCTAAAAAACCCAGCTCAACAAGCTTGGAATTTCAAATTCAGGTAGGTCAGAACTTCCGATCTGGCATCAGAACTTCCGATCAATATTGAAATTCCTGGTAGCAACAATTGCTTTCTGTATCGAATCATTATTCGACATCGGAACGTCCGATCAGTATTGGAACTTCCGATCCACCATCGAAACTTTCGATCAGTATCAGAACTTCTGATTTACCACGGACAGAAACAAATCTAATCTGTTTTCCACCATGTGTCTCCACACAAGAGGGATCCAGATCGAACACTACGAACGTAGGCTCTCATACCATTGTTGAGGAAAGGGGAAGCTACGCTAGCTGGAAGTTTCAAAAATTCGGCCCAAAGCCCAAGAAACATGCACGTGTGAGATTATAGATCGGTATTTTCTAGCACAAGACATGCTAGGTGAAGTGGAAGATGATGTTGAGGAAGCACATACTTGCCTATCCTCGCTTCGTCCTGGCCGTTCCTCGCCAATCCAATTGGTGAAGACGACATAGTTCACATGATGAAGTCAACGAGCGTCACTATTGTAGCAACGCCTCCACGGTATCCACACGTACAGGGATGGAGTTCCTCCCACGATGGCATGCTAGCACTGCACATGAGAAACGAGAGATCCTCAATCTCAACTTTTGAGATCAAGAAAGGAAGGAGAGGAGTTCTTGGTGTCTAGGTCTAAACAATCCAAAAGCTTGTTCTCCAAGACATCCTCCCCATCTCGTTATATAGGCACAAGAGCCCCTGGTCGCTAGTATCTCAAAACCAACAATTTGGTTACAACCGATTTGTGCTCTAATAGATCCAATTTGTGTTTCCCACGTTGGAACTTCTGATCCTGGATTGGAACTTCCGATAGGGTATTTTTGGTCTCTCAATCCAGCACGACACTGTAACAAATCCAATCTATTTTCGCCCACCTCAGAACTTCGGATACACATATCGGAAGTTCAAATCAGTACAATTTTCCCGATTCAAAGTCAGAACTTCCGGCTCATCGGAACTTCCGAAGTAACTTTTGCTCTCTAACTCGAGTCTGGAAAATAATCATAACATCTGATTCCAAATTGGAATTTCTGATTCAAGTCGCGAATACAACATCGAAACTTCCGATACCATATCAAAACTTTCAAAGTTGGTTTTGCTCTTTGACTCGTGTCCCGAAAATAATTGGAACTTCTGATACCCCTATCGGAACTTCCGATCCCTAGAATTTTCTTGGGCATACTTCCTTTAGTTACATCATGACATACATATATTCATGGGATGATTGAAAGCTATAGAATTTTGAGAAGTGAAAATCAATTCCATGGAAAGTGAAAAGCATATTGAACATTATTATTAATGCAATTGTTAGATTGCAAAACAAGTTTTGGATGAGTAAGATATGTTTATATTCATAATTATTGCTTGCTGAGCTTGTTTCACCTTTTTAATTCTATTTCAGGTGTGTTTGCTCCATGAAACTGTACTTTTGGGGTATGGGACTTGTAGTGGCACTTATTACATCATCATCCATAATTACAGCTCAAACCATGTTTAAAATAATATGTTTTGTAATATGTAGTTGTGTTGTAATAAGTTGATGTTTGAACCAAGTTGGTTTAATAGGCATAGAAATAATTGTGACTTTGAGTATTGAGAAGTTTGATATCTTTAATTGCAATATGTTATAAAATGTCTGTGATTGTGTTATGGAGTATCACAATTACAAAGGAAATATTACCAAATTTTTTGGTTTTAGGTATTAATTATTGATTAGCAAGGTAGGGTGTTATAGTTGGTATCAGAGCATAGGCTTTAGTTCCTTAGATAAGAATATAAAAGTGACACACTTGCACATATAGGATGGGAAAGGGCTTGCATATTTTTTATTTGTTGCGTCTAAATTGTTTCATAAGTTGTTTAGTTTGGTTGTTTGATATTGTATTAATGTGTGTTTGTTTAACTTTGAAGTTATGCCACCTAAAAAGCATGGCCGTGACCAAGGTAGTGAGGCAGATTGTAGTCATACGGCTGTCCCAGATCATGGTGATGAGAAACCATCAGTTGAGGTTCAGTCTTCTCAATCTGAAAGTATTAGTCAAGCAGAATTAAGGACTACCATGAGAGAGATGCAAGAAATGTTAAGGATGTTAAGACAAGGTATTCCTGTAAACCATGGTGAGAATACTAACATATCACCTGCATCTCTTGTTGAACAAGCTGCGGTAAATCAAATACTTGCTGAGGTCATTAATAGTGGAGTAACACTTCGTGAATGGATAAGTATGAGATTGGACTCTTTTGATGGAGCAGGAACTCCAATCCAGGATACAGATTGGCTTACCGATATAGAAATGCAATTAGATGCTTTTGAAGTGTTGCCTCGAGACAAGATTAGATATGTAATACAATTTATGAAGGGACAGGCTCAAATAAGGTGGAGAGGTGTGTAGTCTGCTAGAACACTTGCTCATGGAGAACTTTCTTGGCCAGAATTTGTTAGGAAGTTTGAGAGAAGGTTTTATGCTACTTTTTTTAGAAAAATAGAAATTGAGCTAAACAATTATAACCAAGGATAGAAATCAATGGAAGAGTATGAAGTGGGCTTTAACCAAATTGTACGCTTTGTACCTCATGTAGCCCATGATAACACAAAAAAGCTCGACGCTTCAGGCAAGGCTTAAGGCCTTTTATCTGCCGTGTTCTTGGTGCTTTTTTTGTTACATACTTTCACACCATGGTAGAACAAGCCTATGGAATTGAGTTACAACAATCCTATACTGAGAATATTCATCAAACATATAGTGTAGATCAACATAAAGGACATGACAAGAAGAAAGATAATAGTGGTAGTACCAATTATAAGAAAAGTACGGGGCAATAACGTTGTCAAGCATATTATGGTGGATCCTCTCAAATACGCCATCCAGGAACCAAACAGTTTCGTACCATAGTAAAACCTGGTTATGGTTTGGTGTGCTTTAAATGTGGTGATCCACATATGCATAGTGAGTGCTCTTGGAAGGGGAACTGATCAGTATGCGGTCATTTAGGCCACAAGAATGTGGTGTGTCATAAAAACCTGAATAGTCATATAAAATGGGAGCCAATACCTATTACCTCTCAGATTTCTCCTTTTGCTAAGGGATCAGCCCATATGTTTACTACTCCTACTCCTAATGCTACTGCTACTAATGATCCAATGAATTCATCAACCTAGTATTTACTCCCTCCTACAATTCTTTCTAGGCCTTATTAGTCACCTCGATCTATGACTCCTCAGACATTAACACCACTGATGATTTGAGGATCATGTTCACATATTGCAGGAGTCTCTTCATCTCAAGTGTTTTCTAGGTTATATATTTTACCTACCATAGAAGCTAGAGGTCGTAAGTTGTGGTAACATGTACCTTGTCAATTATTTTGATGTGCATGTCCTATTTGATTATGGAGCTCACTTTTCTTTCGTTTCGATAAACTTCATTAGAAGAACAAAACTACCAGTGCAACCGATTAGAAAATCAATAGTTGCTAGATCCCCCGGTGGTCTTATCTCTAGTTCTAAAGTTTGCCCTGGTTGTGTTATAAATATTGGAGATGAGGAGTTCACCGTTAATTTGGTAATGATCGATTTACAATCTTTTGATGTTATTCTTGGTATTGATTGGTTGTGCCAATACCAAGCTATTATGTCTTGTTCCTGGAAGACCATTACCTTACAAGCTCCATCAGGAGAGGAGATTGTTTTCAAGGAAAAGTCTCGCCATACACACTTTCTATGTTAAGCAGATTTTTCCCTAATCACGGATGTTAAAATCTAGGATTATTTGCTCGTTAATAGAAGGAAAAGATGCCACTCTACAACTGGGAGATATTTTAGTTGTGTGCCATTATCCTGATATATTTCCTAGTGAACTTCTAGGATTACCTCTTGAGCAATAACCAATGTTTCATATTGAATTAGTCCCTGACACACGACCTATTTATAAAAATCCATATCGAATGGCTCCAACGGAACAATTAGAACTTAAGAAGCAATTATATGAGCTTCTTGCCAAATGATTTATTAGACCGAGCACATAACCTTAAGCTACTCCTGTATTATTTGTGGAAAATAAAGATGGTATGAAGTGGCTGTGTATGGATTATCGAGCCCTTAATCAAGTGACAATCAAGAATAAATATCCATTACCTCATATTAATGATCTTTTTGATCAATTAAGAGGTGCTAAGATATTTTCAAGGATTGGTTTACAATTAGGTTACCATCAATTGCGAATAAGAGAACGGGATATTGAGAAAAAACTTTCAATAATAGATATGGACAAAGGGTGGTCAGACCGGCCTGGATGGGCCGGTCAGATCGATTGTAGGCTGCCAGTTAGACCATCTGATACCGGCACATGGGGTGACGGACCTGGCATGGCCCGGTCAGACCGAATAGCCGCCGTCAGTCAGACTAAAGTGGCAATCAGTGGTGGCCTCGCGTCACCAGCACGCATGATGATGAATCCGGCACACTCCGGTCAGACCGTCGTTGTGCTGTCGGTCAGACCGATAGCTAGGACAACAACCTTCCTGATTCACCGGCGATGGCTCCGATGAAGAGGCTTGGTGCAGGACTTCTTGGTGATGAAGATCAATACTTAGGCTCCTGCAAAATAGATGAAATCAACAATAATTCGGCCTAGAGACCGAATTACATAGTGTAGCCAATAGGAACCGATAAAAAGGATATAAATCCATTACGGGGATTAAACGGACGATTCATAAGCGAATCAACAAGGATTACCACGATTATGATGTGATAGATGGATGGTTTACAGTGCAAACCAACAAAGATGGATGCTATGGCTAATCCTTGGGTAAGGAAAGGTAGTAGATTGTAAAGAACTATTCAAGGGAATAATATATTGGATCTATTTGGGTTTTGGAGAGAGTCCCTTTTAATCGGCGTTGCCCCTATATATATAGGGGTTGGTCTTGACGTTCCAGGGCTTCTAATTGACTCAATTATGCATCCAAGTCATTAGGATTTAATTAGAGATCAAAACAACACACAACAGATTAAGGTGGTTTGGACTGGAACTGGTTAGGTCAGACCGGCCTTATAAGTCCGGTTAGACCGAAGTGGTGCTGGTCAGACCGAAGTGGTGCTGGTCAGACCGAAGTGGTGCTGGTCAGACCGAAGTATTAAAGTAGGTCAGACCGGCCTGTGCCAGGAAATTGCATATTTTCGGCCAAAAGTACCAATTTCAACATTTTGACAATTTTGACAATTAATGTCACTTTTTGCTATCAACACATGCCCCCTATTTTTGTCAAATTAGTGAGCCAAAAGCACAACAAGCTAAGGGCAATATACTCCATATCAGCCTTATGACACTTCAAGCGTCTTGCCACACACTTGGGAAGTACCTTTTTAAATACCTACCATTTAGAGCTCTATGAAATCACTCTCCTTGCAAAGACTATAACTAATATGCATTACTGCATTACTTGGAGTGATGTAAATAACTTTAAAGGGACCTTCCAAACTAGGCGACCATTTACCAAACTTTGGGCTTTTAGTGCCTAAGGGAAAAATCATCTTCCATACTAAGTCACCAACTTGAAACAATTTTACTTTCACCTTTTTGTTATAAGCTCTAGCAACTCTTATTTTATCTATTTCTATAGCCTCTAGAGCCTTTAACTTCTTATCAGTCACTTCTTCCAAATTGTCTTTTAAGAGAATTTCATAATCTCTGACCGATGAGCCATCTTGTTTAAGCAATCTCAAAGAGCCAAGATTCACCTCTACGGGTAAAATGACTTCTTGTCCATGCACCAACTCATATGGACTCACCTTGGTAGCAACGTGCTTCGCTACTCTGCATGTCCACAACACCTTAGAAAGCACTTCATGACACCTTCTAGGAAACTCTTCAATCTTCTTCTTAATGAGCTTAACCAAAGTTTTATTACTAGACTCGGCCTGACCATTGGTGAGCATAGTATGGTGAAGATTTTATCAACTTTATCCCATAAGATTCGGAAAAATCATGCACTTCTTTAGAAACAAACAAAGCAACCTGATCTATAGTAAGAGTTTGGGGAATACTGAATCTATGTATAATATTCTTCAAGATAAAATCAATTACCTCGTTATGCGTCATATTCTTGAGAGGCACAACCTCGGTCCACTTGGTGAAGTAGTCTGTAGCCATCAACATGAATCTGGCCGATGAAGTCCAAGCCCCAACTTCGGAATGGCCATGGTTTGATAATAGGATTAAGTAAAGATGCATGAGCAAGATGAATATTACCAAACCTTTGACATTCTTCACATCCTCTATAATACCTAAATCAATCCTCAGTCATAGTCGACCAATAAAAACCCGCTCTTTTGAGCATCCAACTCATCTTCTGGGCTGACTAATGAGTACCACAAAGTCCTTCATGTACTTCACCCATAAAAAGTTTAGATTGATCGACATTCAAACTTTTCAAAAGTACTCCATCAATCATTCGGTGATACGGATCATCATCAAGCAACACAAATTTAAACACTTTCCACCAAACCTTCCAATCAACCAGCTTACTAGGATCTCTCAAATATTGAACAATTGGAATTCTCCAATCATCCACATGATTTTAAGAAGTATTCGCCAAGTCCTCACTCGAATTGGCGTTTAGATCAAAAATTCCAACTTGCCCCCCGTGCCTTGAAATTTCCTGACTCGGGGCGGTCAGACCGGCCATAGTGGGTCGGTCAGACCGGCCGTTGTTAGTCAGTTGGCACGGGGCGATCATACTGTCCTAGCATGGCCAGTTAGATCGACTACATACCCGCGGTCAGACCGACCATGTCAGGTCGGTCAGACCGATATGTTCTGACTCGCATGGTAAAAATATGTGAAGCATTGGTTTTCCCTATACAAAAAATTTACCTCTCTTGACCTAGTAACCAGATGCCTGTTGAGCCAAGTCATTTGCAATTGAATTGGCTTCTCTAAACACATGGGAAATATTGAAATCATCAAAAGTGCAAATTATGTCTAGAAATTTATCCAAATAGCTATTTAACAAACCATTAAAGCACTAGTCATCCTTAGCTATTGTTGGAGAACTAATATAGAATCACCATATGCATGAACATGTTTAACACTAATGGAATCTAAAATTTCAAGTCCTAGAAATAGAGCTTCATATCCGGCTTGATTATTAGTACAAGGAAATTCTAAATGGGTCGAGGTCTCGAAACTCATACCATTGAGTGATATGAGTGCCACTCCAACACCTTGGCCATTTTTGCAAGCTGAACCATCAAAATAAGTTTCTATTGTACTACATCAATAAGAGCAGTGTCACTACTCCAATTGACATCTACATGGTGATCAACTATGAAGTTTGTGATGACTTGGCCTTTCATAGCTTTCAAGGGTTCATAAGCCAAGTCACACTCAATTAAAGCATAATCCTACTTTCTGATTCTCCCACATAGAATCGGCTTTTGTAACATCTACTTTATAACATCGGTTTGGCAAGTGACGATACATGTACATGCATAATAAAGTGATAAACATAAATGCTGCAAAAACATGTACCTTGTCTCAGCATCTAACAGGCGACGACTCAAGAACGTGATGACATACTCCTTTCCCTCCACATCCTTAGTCAACACAACTCCTATCACGCTATCTTCTGCAACAACGTACAACTGAAACGAAATCCGGACCTTTGGTGCTGTTACCACAGGTGGTGATGACAAGCACTGTGTAATTTGATCAAAATCACATTGCTGACTTGCCCCCAAGTGAATTTGTCTTCGTTCTTTAGCCGAAGTATAGGGACAAAAGCATCAATCTTGCCATGCAAGTTAGATATAAAGCGACACAAATAGTTTACCCCGCCTAACAACTTTTGCCGATCTCTCTTACATGTCGACGCTTCAAAGTTCCTAATCTTCTCAAGTCTCTTATGATCAATCTCAATACCTCTCTCATGAATCATAAATCCTGGGAACTTGCCCGCCGACACGCCAAAAGCACACTTGAGCGGGTTCATTTTCAAGCCATCCTAACACATCCTTTCAAAATCAACTCTCAAATCGGCCAAATGGTTACCCATAACATCTGATTTGACTACAACATCATCTATGTAGACCTCTAGCATAACTCCTAGTAAGTAATGAAAGATCAAGTTCATAGCGTGTTGATATGTAGCGCCAGCAATTTTTAAACCAAAAGTCATCACAACCCACTCAAACAAGCCGACAAAATCAGGACATCTAAAGGCCGTTTTGTAAACATCCTCTTCGGCCATAAAAATTTGATTGTAAATAGCATTACCATCAAGAAAACTTAGTATCTTATGTCCTGAAGCATCGTTAATCAACATGTCGGCTATTGGCATGGGATACTCATCCTTTGGATTGGCCTTGTTCAAGTCCCTGAAATCAATACACACACGAATCTTGCCACTCCCTTTCTTTTCGACATGCACAATGTTAGCAACCCATTCAGGATACCTGCATGGCCTAATAAACTTAGCCTTGAGTAATCGCTCTATCTCTTCTTTAACTCAGTCATACACGACCAAATTAAAGCGGCGAGGAGGCTATTTATAAGGCCTAAACCCGGGTTTGATAGGCAGTCGCGGCTAAGTCCAGGCATCTCTCTATACTCTCATTCAAAGCAATCAATGTACGACAGAAGTAACTTTATTACCTCGGCCTTATCACAAGTCGGTAAATTCTGATTTACAAAAGTTGGCATGGGAATACTACCTTCTCCTATGTCTACCTCTTCTAAAGGGCCGGCCCACGCAAAACCTTGACCTAACTTCTCTACCTCACTAAAATCCTTAATGGCTTCAGTGATACCGTCTTTAGAATACCGATATTGCTCTACATGATACTTTAGACAATCAAGATTGCTTCTTGTGGGATCGGAATGGCGACTAGACGGGGGTGAATAGGCGCCTCAACACTTTCTTTCGAATGTGATGGCCTAATCAAATCACCCAACGCACCTCTAAAAACTCAGTTTCAAGTTTTCCTCCAATCAGTATGAAAATTGAGCTTCACAAAATTGAAAATCACAAATCAACTTTGTTTCAAGATTTTTAATCGGCAAATATAAAAACACTCACACAAGAGTTCAATACATGTTTGTAATAGTGAATCAACTCGTTTCAATACAGTTTCAAATGAAATCTCAATACCTCTGAAACATTTTTGATAGTGAATAGTGACAACAATTTTCAATAAAATTCAGCATTCATGATTTGAATAAAATTGAATACTTCAAATTCAGAATAAGATTGATTTCAGCACTCAATAATTAGAACTTGAACTAGATGGATTTACTTGAATGTTAAATGCTGAAAACAGAACTTCAGACTTGAAAGTTGTGTGCCGACAACATTGTAGAAGAACAGAAATCCAATTGTAGTGTACTGATTCAGGTCAAGAAAATTATCTCACAAAATATTTCTGAAGTGTTTTGATTGAAAATGCTGAGATAACTTTTGTGTTTCAGTTCACACAACAAATTCAGTACTCATCATGCAAATGGTAACCCATATTTAATTTCAAATTAGGTTTTAATTTCAGCACAATTGTTGGGGGAGATAATCCCGATGGAGCATAGGAGCACGGGGGATGTGGAGCGCTGTTCGAAGGAAGGACTCCGCAAGCTAGAGGTTGGCGAGGCGTCGGCCTCAGGATGGTACGGAGTCCGAGTGCTCCCCTCCGAATGAGTTCAGAGGACCCGAAGCTCGGAGGACCGTGGCCTGAAAGCTGCGAAGCCGACAGGAGGCCGGAGCCCTATCTCCGGAAGGTGCGAAGGGTCCAACACCAAGACAGAAGACCAAGACCAATTTGGTCAAGATGGTCTGGCGAAAGGATCGCGATCATCTGTGCAGCGTCTGACGCCGTTGCCACGCTTGGAGCGGTTGATATGTTGTCAGGGATGCACTTCTTGTCTGTACTATAGGGCTGCAATTCTTGTCTGTACTAGAAGGTTGTGTCAGGCAGTTCTACTGTTAGAGGGATTTGGAAGTATCGGACCACTTGTAGGGCTCCACTATAAATACTCCCCCTCCCTAGTTTGTAAGGGACATAACACTTGATCCAAGAATGCACTCTAATCTAAGCTTCTCATTCCATACACTTTCTTAAACTTGTTGGCCTAGTCCACTGCGCCAATAGTTGGCGCCGTCCATGGGGATCCTAGTCCAAGAAGCTAGCGTCCTCTACATCCACCCAAGAAGAAACATGTCGGGCTGGAAAGGTGCGAGCACAGCCCCCCCTCCGGAGATCAACCCGCACCGCCGGGACAGGGCCCATCCCGACCGTTGGACCCGATCCTCCTACAGCTCCCCCCATCGTCACCCACCCCGAGGTGCCAAGCGTGGGGCCAGGCCAGGCCCCAGGAGGGGCCCCGGAGGTGCGGGATCCCACCGACTCAGTGGGGCCAGCCTCGGCGAACCCCCCGGCATCTTAGGAGCGGCTCTTTGGGCTGCATATCCCAGGCGGCCCCCTAGCCGTAGCCCTCCAAACCGACTATGTCTGCTCACAGGACCCAGAGACAGCCTCCGAAGGTAGCGGGAGCCAAGCTGATGCCCTGGCCACTGAGAATGCAAGGCTGAAGGCCGAGTTGGCCAAATGGCGCCAGGAGGCTTCATTTCGCCCCTCGATCCCTCCAGGGTGCTGGGGGTCGTGGACGTCGCATTAAGTGATGATGAAGATCAAGAGGAGGAGAATGCATCCTACGATGAGGAGTCTCCGTTGCACCCTGACCTGCAAAGGGTGCGATTCTACTCGAAGTTCCGCGTAGCAAAGCTCCCAAAGTAGTCCGGGGAGTTTGACCCTGGAGAGTTCTCTCGCTCGTACGCCTTGGCCATAGAAGCTTGTGGGGGAAGCTGAGATACCATGGCTAAGTGTTTTCCTCTGGCCCTCGAGGGTATCGCTCTCCGATGGTTCTGGTCGTTGAGGCCAGGGACCATTAGGTCATGGGACCAGCTAAAGAAAAAGTTCGTCAACAACATTCAGGGGACGTTCGTGGACCCGATGTCGACCGGGAATCTTTTTCAACTAAAGAAGCTGCCTGGAGAACCGCTGCTGCAGTATTCGCAGTGCTTCGCACACACCAAAGCGCAGATCAAGGGGTTGTCAGCCTCCTCCATCATCGATGTTGCTCGGGAGGGTGTCACCAACCCAGGCCTCCTCGACAAGCTCCACCGAAAGCCGATATCTTCGGTGGCCCTGCTCATGACATACTTCGAGGAGTACACTCGGTCCGAGGAAGGCCAGCTGTGACGTCAGGTGATGATCGCCCCCGTCTAGGCTCCGAGCGTCAAGGTGTACGAAGCACCCTCTGGCCCTGCTCCGGATCTTCGCCATCGGGATTCCCAGCGAGGGTGGAAGCATCTTCGTGGATAAGTCCTTAGCATTACCCCAAGGGGCCCTGCCAAGCATCAGCACACCGCAGGGGGAGGGCGACCGACCGGAGCTAGAACGCTTGCAAGGATGCTTCCGGGGGGAGCTACCTTCTATTGCAGTGTTCATGGCGAGAATCGGAGCCACGATACCGACTCCTGCCGTACCATCCTCGCCCTCCGGAATGACTACCTCAAGCGAAGTTCTGGTCGTGGCTCTTCCAATAAAGCGCCTCCGATATCCCGCGCCGACTCCATCCAGGTGGTCGGGCGCCGTGACAAGCCGGGAGCTGCGGGGCTTACTCCAGAAGTTGGCAGGTTCCCAGCTCCCAAACTCGAAGATGGGGGAGACCGAGGGAAGCGGGTGGTCCTGCCCATTTCTAGAGGCGGAGCTCTTGGGCTATGTCGAAGCGGCAATGAAGGGAGTATGTATGGGAAGTCGGGCATATCGGGACTTCTAGCTTCGCCACGCTTCCCGAGTAGTCCCACGTCCCCATCTCTTTCACCGCTGATGATGTTGCCGGCGTTAAATTCCCGCACGCTGATCCCCTCATCATCTCGGCGGATATTGCTGGTGTTGAGGTGCGTCGCATTTTTGTTGATGGGGGAAGTTCTACTGACATCATTTTCGTGCAGGCCTTCGATCAGCTGTGTCTCTCTCGGAAGCACATGTTGCTGGCTTCCCGGCCGCTCCATGATTTTGCGGGACCACCCCTCGAAGCCCTCGACCAGATTGGGCTGGAGGTGACCTTCGGAGAAGCTCCCCTGTCCAACAGGAAAGAAATCATCTTCGACGTCATCGACGCCCCGTACGCCTACAATGTCATCTTTAGAAGGGGGATGCTCAACCGCTTCGGGGCCATAGCACACCACAACTATTTGTGCCTCAAGATTCCAACCCCTGGAGGGGTGCTATCGGTCCTGGGTGACCAGGCTGCGGCTCGGCGAGTGGAGTACGGTCACTCGGCGCCTTTGTAGCCGAGTCAAGTCCATAGCATTTGCGGGAGCTCGAAGGAGGTTGAACTTCCCGGCATCGGTGACGTCCCCCTGCTCCGCGACGGGCCCCCCAAAGGACCCACTACCAAGCCTCATCCGGAGGGGGAGGTCATCATAAGGATCCTGATCTAGGATGGGAGGGAGTATCCTATCCAGTTCGGAGGAGTCCTAGAGCCGAAAGTGTTAAAACAACTCGAAGAAGTTATCTGAAGCAACCTAGACATCTTTGCGTGGTCTGAGGAAGACATACCGGGCATCGACCGCTCCATCATCGAACACTCCCTGGTGGTCAACCCGAAGGCTCGCTCAGTGCGCCAGGGGCTCCACAAGTTGTCCTCCAAACAAGCTGATCTCACCAAGACCAAGGTGGAAAAGCTGCTCAGAGCTGGGGTCATTTGGGAAGTCAATCATACAGAGTGGTTGTCAAACCCTATGTTCGTCCAGAAGAAAACATCTGGAAAATGGCGCATGTGTATCGATTTCACATCTTTGAATAGAGCTTGCCCCCGTGACCCCTACCCCATGCCTCGCATAGACCAATTGGTCGACTCCACAGCCGGTTCGGAGCTTCTCAACTTCCTCGATGCATACTCCGGATATCATCAGATTTGGCTGAAGCAGGAAGATCAAGTCAAGACAAGCTTCGTTACCCCCTCGGGAGTATTCTGCTATGTTCGGATGCCTTTCGGCTTCCAGAACGCTGGGGCCACCTTCTCCATGCTAATATCCAAAGCCCTGAGTCACCAGATCGATCGTAATATCGAAGCTTACATGGATGATATCGTCATTAAAAGCACGGATAAAACTGTCATAGCTCAGATATAGTAGGAAATGTTTGAAAGCCTCTGGAGGTGCGGGATTCGCCTTAACCCGGAGAAGTGCATCTTTGGAGCTGTAGGACCGAAAGTAGCGACCAGAGGGGGGGTGAATGGGCGCCTTAAAAATTCTTTCGAATCAATGGCCTGCTCCCAACACCCAACGCACCTCAAAAGACTGTGCAGCAGAAAATGAACAGAAGGCCTAAGTCTAAAGGTTTCTAACCTAGAGGCAGCTGATGATAAACAGTGTAATGTTAAAGTAGTGCAACTAGACAGATGAACAAAGTGTAACAGGCCTAAACTTCTCAATGAAATGATCTAAGTATGTATAAGATGAAAAGAGAAGTTACTGTCCAAATTTGTCTCCTGTTCGGAACTTGGCGAAGCCCCCTTCGCACGCCGAGGTCTGCTTCGGAGGATGGTGACGGAGTCTGTCCGAAATGTCGAAGGTGTCGCTGTCTAGCCTAGTTCGAAGTGGTAAGAAGCGAAGTGTACTTCGGAGCGAAGTAAAACAGTGCCGGAGCCTGGTTCGAAGTGTGTACTTCGAAGACAGGACTTCGAACACAGCTTCGAACCAAGAGCTTCGGAGCAAAGTGACAAAGTCGGAGCCTGCTTCGAAGTGAGGACTTCGAAGACAAAAACTTCGAACACACTTTGAACCGAGAGCTTCGAAGCACAACCTTCGAACAGAAAGCTTCGAACACAACACACAAACAGACAACCTTCGAACAAAGAAGCGAAGTCTGTCACGCGATAGAAAATCAAGTCCGAGGCTAGCACTCTATCTTCGAACAGGGAAAGCTTCGGAAGGAGAATCGAAGGCTGACACGCCACAAAGAAATCCAAGCGAAGTCTGTCAGAAAAGACAAACTTCGAACCCAAACTTCGAAGCCTAACAACGTGTGCACTTCGAACAGATAGATTTGGAGAAGCTTGTTCGAAGTATGCGATGTTGTCCGTTCACAAAAATACTTCGAAGCTTATCAAAACAGACCCCACACAGAAAATCGAAGATTTGAGCAAAGCCTTCGAAGATGCTAAGTCGAAGCTTGTCTCACGGAGCTGAGGGGCTTCGAATAGAGAAAGACTTCGCAAGAGACAGCCAGAAAAGGTACTACACCCTGTCAGCTTCGATCAAAAAGCTGTGCAGTAGAAGGTGAAAAGCTGCACAAACTACTGTAGCTACAGGAAAGTAGTACTACTTGCAACAGCAAGAACTAGTACACGGTTTGTGAAGAACAGAAGCAACGGAAGAAGCTTCTCCTCAAGAAATAAATTCACTAGCCTGAATCCAAAGCAATAACTCCCCAAACCGAACAAAATGCAACCAATAAATTCACCAGGGACCAAGGATTAAATGCATCCAAGAGATTTGAGCCAAAATAACTCACGTACAGAGAGGAGCAAGTCCTGGCGGCGCACACAGGAGAGAGAAGAGAGACAAAAGTGACCCAATGGGTGGATTTGATTTCAGCACAAAAGGGTAGTCCAAACCCTAGGGATTGGGGTGCTATTTATAGGCAGCCCAACACTAGGAATATTCTACCAGCCCCTTAGGGTTTTTACAGACTCAAAAATACAGAAAAAGACTCTACTGCCCTTAGGTATTTTTACAGACACAACTGACTGACTGTGGGCCTAGAGTAACAGATGACATATCCGGAAGCTACTCTTCTGGACAGTCGGATACAGAATCAACGGTTGTCAGTTTTACGCCGAAACTGACAAAGCCTCCACCAGCTTTGCACCAGGTACCCGGATTGGGCCGGCCCGACTCCGCAACTCTCTCAGCCCGGCAATCGCTCACCGCCCGTGTACCTGAGTCAGTCCTGGTCAACAGCCCAGTGGGTCTTCTACTGCTTCTGGCCCATGCACCCGGATTGGGCCAGCCCGACTTCGCAGCCTCCTCTGCCCGACAGTCGCTCGCTGCCCGTGTACCTGAGTCACATGCGGCCCATGAAACAGCAGATCTCTTCTCTTCCTCAGTCCTCGTTGACTATCGTTGACAATGACTCATCACTTCTAGAGCCATGAGGCCCACGCTATTCAGCATGGCTCCTCAATCTCCCCCTTGATGAGTGCATTGTCAACATTCCTCTTTTCACAGCTCTTCAGCACCTGCGAACAAATGTGGAAACACAAAAACAAAACACAAGGAAACAAAGAAGAAGAAAAATAAGGTAAAAGTTTAACCCTAATGACCAAAAGCCAACCAAAAGCAAGAAACGGTCATTATGGTTAACCACAACGTAAAAGCTCAAAATGAGTGTGATTTCAGAACAACAAGGATATCAACAGAGTAAGAACTCCCCCTTAAACTCTGATCCCAAATTTTCTCCCCCTTGTTGACAAGTGAACTCATCAAGCACTCAAAAGAGACACAGACTCCCCCTGAAATGCAACTCCCCCTCAAAATATGCAGTGAATGCAATTGGGGTGCAGGTGGAGTGAAGAAAGCATGCTTCTCAGATATGATTGACTGCAAATACAGTATCTAACAGGTATAGCAAAAGAGATACTGTCCAAGACACATGGCATGATCAGTGCAACAGATGATATCTAAAGAAAGTCATTTAGCACGCATTTTTCAGTTTTGGCAAATAAAAGCATCACCACATTTTCTAGTAAAACAAGCAAGGTAAAGCATGAAATGCAGAAGCTAACTGATATCTACCAAGATAAGCATTGTTCAAAAACAAAGTGCTTCAGCAAACTTGTTATCCGTTTACAGTTCAGGCTTTTTCATTATCCTTTGTCATTTGTGCCAAGGGTTATTTGCATGTCAAACCTTATGCTAACCGACCAAGTCAAGCCTAGGCCAGAATTGGACCATCAGAAGCTTAAGACATTGGTCTCGGCATACACTATACTGTCCTAGTTCATACCAAAGTGCTATGGTAAGCAATCTAGAACAATATAACGCGACAAAGCAAACCCACTTGGATCTTTTCGACTTAAGCATAAAAAGGAATGGAATTTTCATTCATTTTTGATTTTTATCGTTTTATAGCACATTTTCCATGTTAAAGCATAAAGATGTCCAAGTTGCATATCTGCATCTATGTGATGAACTAGCTACAAGGCATGTAACAGATAGCAAAAACACTCAGCCTACGCATGCTAGTTACCAGAAGCAATGGTGATCATTTTTCAGGTTTAAAGCATAAAAGCCATGCATATGACAGATATATAAAGTGAACTGAACCAAAGCATGATCATTGACAAGTAATCAAAAGCATGTACCAGCTAGACTAAGTAAAGCAGTTCAATCATATAACAGAAGCAGGCTCAAAAGTGTGATATGTGAATATGTATGATATGAACACACACAAAAAGACTCAAGAAAAGAGTAAAAAGAAAACTGACGCAAAATATCCTAGAAAGGATACACAACACCCAAATCCCCTCGTAAACGCTCAAAAGTAGATTGATCTAGGGGTTTGGTGAAAATGTCAACCAACTGATGATGGGTATCAACATGAATAAGGTCAATGACACCTTTCTCATATTGATCCCGCAAGAAGTGAAAGCGCACATCAATATGTTTGGTTTTTGAATGAAGACACGGGTTTTTCCCTACACTAATAGCACTAGTGCTGTCGCAAAACAATGGAACCCTGGTAGGAAAGAACAACCCAAAGTCTCGTAGAGTAGAAATCATCCAAACCATCTGTGAGCAGCAGCTAGCAGCAGCTACGTACTCAGCCTCTGTGGTCGAAAGAGCAACTCCAGATTGCTTTCGAGAAGACCAAGATACAAGGGAAGAACCAAGAAACTGGCAAGTACCGGAAGTCGACTTGCGATCCAACCGGCACCCACCAAAGTCAGCGTCCGAAAAGCCAGATAAATCAAGTGATGATGATGCTGAATAATAAAGACCTAGATCAGGCGCATAGGTGAGATACCTGAAAATGCGCTTGACAGCCTGCCGGTGAGACACGCGTGGTGAAGACTGGAAATGCGCGCAAAGTCCCACGGCGAACTGTATGTCTGGTCTTGTTGCCGTTAAGTACAACAGTGAACCGATCATCCCTCGAAATTCTCTCTCATTGACCTTGACACCGCTCTCGTCCTTGTCCAGACCCCCAGAAGTGCCCATCGGGGTCATCTGCGGCTTCAATTCACCACCAAAGTCAAATTTCTTAAGCATGTCACGAGTATACTTACCTTGGTGGATGAAGGTGCCGTCCTTGGTCTGCTTGATCTGGAGCCCTAAAAAGTACTTAAGCTCACCCATGAGGCTCATCTCAAACTCACTGTGCATCTGCTCAGAAAACTTGGACACAAGAGAATCAGTAGTACCGCCAAAGATAATATCGTCCACGTAAATCTGAGCAACTAAAAAATCTGAAGCATCTCTGAGCAAGAAAAGAGTTTTGTCCACAGAACCCATCACAAAGCCCTTCCCCAACAAAAATTGCTTCAACCGGTCATACCAAGCCCTGGGGGCTTGCTTCAACCCGTATAAAGCTTTCTGCAATTTAAAAACATGTCGAGGAAACTTAGGGTTCTCAAAACCGGGGGGTTGCCTAACATATACCTCCTCCTCTATGAACCCGTTCAGAAAAGCACTCTTAACGTCCATTTGAAAAAGCTTAAAACCCTTTGAAACGGCAAAAGCTAGAAGAATACGAATGGACTCAAGACGGGCCACAGGAGCGAAGGTTTCTTCAAAGTCGATACCTTCCTTCTGGCAATAACCCTGGGCAACTAGTCGAGCCTTGTTGCGCACCACAACCCCATCTTCACCTTGTTTGTTCTTGAATACCCACTTGGTGCCTATGGGGTTGCATCCTGGTGGCGGCTCAACTAGTGTCCAAACCCGATTGCGGACAAAATTCTCAAGCTCTTCTTGCATGGCATTAATCCAATTAGAATCAGAAAGAGCATGAGAAATGTCTCTGGGCTCAAAAGATGCAACAAACGCAGATTCAGCAAACACAGCGAGAGAGGCAGAAGAACACAAAGTCCTTTCAGTCAAATCACCAATAATGAGCTCTGAGGGGTGGTCACGCTGAACTGCTCGGGTTCCCTGGTGATCTGAAGTCACCTCACCGGAGTCAGCAGCTGGCACCTCTGGACTCGACTGAAGGGGCTCGATCGAAGTGGAAGAAGTGATCAGAGGTCCGCCCTCATCATCAGTCGAAGTCACAGAAGGTGTGGGCTCTGCGGGGGATGCAGAAGGCCCGCCCTCAACAGCAGCTGGAGTATCCTCATCTTCCTCGAAGATGGACTCTCCGAGCTCATCATCACCAGAAAGCTCAAAAGAAGGAGTCAAAGAAGGCGAGGACTCATCAAAAGAAACCTCACAGGTCTCGACAAGCAGCTGGGATTCGAGGTTCCAAACACGGAAGCCTCGAGAATGCAATGCATAACCAAGAAAAATACCATCCCAGCAACGAGACTCAAATTTGTCCAAATGCCCTCCCTTCTTGAGCACAAAGCACTTGCAGCCAAACGCTCGCAAGTGGCTCACCTTGGGCTGTCTGCCAAATCGCAACTCATATGATGTCTTACCAATGTAAGCTCTAAGAAAAATGCGGTTGGCCAGATAGCAAGTCGTGTTCATGGCTTCAGCCCAAAAACGCCTAGGAGTCCTGTGCTCATCGAGCATCGTCCTAGCCATCTCAACTAGCGTGCGGTTCTTTCGTTCCACAACGCCGTTCTGTGGGGGAGTGTAAGGAGAAGAAAACTGATGGTCCAGACCCTGATCACCACAGAAGCTGACGAACTGAGAGTTCTTGAACTCAGAGCCGTTGTCGGAGCGAATTGCTCGCATCCGGCCATTGTTCTCATTCTTCAGCTTCAAAATCAGGTCATGGACAAATTGAAAAGTTTCATCCTTAGACTCCAAAAAGAAAACCCACGAGAAACGAGAAAAGTCGTCAACAATCACAAGTGCATACCACTTCCCACCGACTGAGCGTACCCGAGCTGGACCTACAGTGTCCAAATGCAAAAGCTCGCCTGGATACGAAGTCATCACCTGAGTCACAGGTGAATGAGAAGCGGCAACCATTTTCCCATGACGACAGGGATGACAAACTAGATCCTTCTCTATTTTAAGCTTGGGCAATCCTCGGATGAGGTCCATAGAGCTTAACCTGACTAGCAGATCAAAACTCAAATGACCTAACCTCCTATGCCACTTCCAGAGCTCAGACGAAGATCCAGCAATCAAACAGCGAGAAGGGCCAAAAGAACTAGAGAAGTCAATTCGAAAAACTTTACCGAAGGGTAAAATCTGACAAACCAAAGACCCTCTAGAATCAATTACAGAAGAATTTCCCTTCTTAAAACGCACTTCCAAACCATCCTCAAGAAGTTGCGACACAGAGATTAAATTAAAGTTCAGATTTTTAACCAAAGCAACATTCTTTAAAGAGAAATGGTCTGAAATGCTGATTGAGCCTATGCCACTTACTTTCCCTTGACCGCTGTTCCCGAATGTAATGTACTCTTTGGAGCTCGGGGGAGTGAGACTGGAGAACCATCTGCGATGTCCCGTCATGTGGCGAGAGCATCCTGAGTCCATGATCCAAACATCCTCCAGTCCCCGGTCCTGCACAATCAATGTCTGTAAGTGGGAGCAAATGGTCCGGCACCAGGTTTAGCAAAAGAGCTAAACCAGTGTTGAGCCATCTGCTCAAAAGATGGAAAGCGAAAACCATCAAAAGAGTTTGGACCAAAACGCGGCTCAAAACGCGGTCCATGGTTCTTCCTAACCCTACGGCCACGAGGTCCAGAACCGTAGCCAACTTGGTCTGGAACTTTGCCGGAACGAACACCACCACCTGGAGCACGGGCACGAAAACCGTCTCCTCTACCACCACCTACACGACGCGGCCTGGCCTCCAGCCTCTCCCCGCGCCGAGGAACACGCAGTCTACCACCCTGCTGGTAGAACTGCTCCTGATCACTACGAGCCCTCTATGCTCTCTCAACCCGCTTCCTCCTGAAGCAAAACTCCGCAAGATGCCCGTCTCTCTGACAAAACTCACAATGATAGGTAGGCTTCTTGGGATGTGGTTGAGGCTTGGGATTCTTGGGCTTGGTAGTGTTTGGTGTGGTCTTCTTGGGCTGAGAGGGTCCAGGAAGAGAGTCTAGAGAAGTGTGGAGATTTTTGGGCTTTGGGACCCAGATAGGTTTCTTGGGTGGAGCTTTAGGTGGCTCATGAATCACTCCATCCTTGGGCTGACAAGCCTGGGAAGACTCAGTGGAGTGAGTCTTGGGATACCTCTGCTCTGGAGTCATTTTACTCCACTCCACTGCCCGGCTGATGGCACTCTCAAAGTCAGCCTTGGTGTAGGTGTAACCTACCCCAAACCCATCCTGCTTCTTGAACTGCTGGATCATCATGCCAAGCTGTGGCTCTCTGGCACTGATCCAACTCAGGATAGAACAGAGGTAAAAATTCTCATTCTGAGAATCTGCCAGCTCCTCTCTCAAAGAAGCTAGAACCTCCACCTGAGACAAGCAGGTCTCACACTCACTCTCTACTTGGACAGACTTCCCGGCTTTTAGCTTAATCAACTCCATTCTAAGAGACAGGCAGTTCTCACAAACAGTGGGTGGAACTGACAATGTCTCAAGCTCTAGCCTAGTCTGCGCAAGCTCAGCTCTCAACCTCTCTAAATCACCCAAATGCTCATTGCCCTTGGATTTCAGCTCAGCTAAGGCAGCTAGATGAGATGGGCAATCAACACAGGGTGCGACGACAGTGGCTTGAGCATCTTTCAGCTCCAGCTGAGCGCTTTCAAGCTCAGTGGCCAAAGCGTCCCTCTCATCAACCCTTTCTGTGTACCTGGACTTCAGAGTCGACAGGTCACACAGAAGCACCTCACACTTCGGGCACTCACTGCTATCACCCAAGCAAGGGGAAGAAGATAGACTTTCTATTCTACCGTTGGCCACGGCAAGCTCACTCTCTAACTCATCTATCCTCTTCTTAGCCCCTCTAAGCAGTTTTTCCCGATACTTTAACTCCTGACGATTGCTCTCTAGTAAATCAACAATTTCACGCTCATAAGATGATACCTTGTTATCGTCGTCGGCGGAGTCGTCGGAGGAGCTCTTTTCTTCTCTATCCCCAAGAGCCATGGAGCAGAAGCTCTTGCGGGATCTTCGGCGCTGGTGTGAGCGGCTCTTCGGCTTGTCTCCGAAGGCCATGAAGCAGAGGCCCGCCGGATCATCCTTGTCCTTCCCCTTCTTGATGGTAATCTCCTCATCACTTGAGCTCGATGAAGAGGAGGAAGACGTGGATCTCTTGGAGTAGCTCTTCTCCATCTCGGCGAAGAAGGCCTTGTCGCGCTTCTTGTTCTCTCGCCGGTAGTCCTTCAGGGCCTTCTTGAAGAACCGGGTCTTCGGCTTGCCCTTGGTGAAGGAGGGGCTCTCATGCTTGCCGGAGTCATGGAAGCTGTTGCCGGTGCCCTTCTTGTATCCACTGCGCTTGGGGCAGTCGGCGATGAAGTGTCCTGGATCACCACATTCAAAGCATTCGGATTTTGTGCCGTGTCTTTTGAACATTCTTTTATCATAGACACGACGCACCCGGTTGTTAAAGAGACACAAATCATCATCTCCCAACAACTCAAGCTGGTCCTCAGTGATAGACATCAAAGAGAGCCCAGCACAGCTCACAGCAGAGGGATCAACAGAAGGTGTAGCAAGGGCCAGGGATTTTGATCCAGAGCCAGTGAGATTTGATCTCAACTGGATATCTACCTCAGTGGCCTTTAGCTTGCTAAATAACTCAGAAATGGTCAAGGTATCGTATGAAGTACTCTCAACGATAGATGATACCTTGATCTCCCAGATCTTTGGGTCCAAGGTATGAAGAACCTTGAGCGCCTGCTCATGATCTGAGACTAACTGAGCACCCTCAGCCTTGTTGTCCCGAAGCTTGTTAATGATCGACTGAAAGCGACCAAACAAAGCCTCAACAGATTCACCCGGCTTCTGTGTGAAATTCTCATATTCACGCCGGTAGGTCTGATAGAGCCGAGCCTTGACCTGTGCTGTTCCCTCATGGTGTGCCTTGAGGGTAGCCCAGATCTCTCTCGCAGTGGAGAGATGACTCACACGCTCAAACTCAGTGGGACCTAAACCAGAAAATAAAATGTTCACAACCTTACTGTTGCTCAGATGCTGAGCAATGATACCAGCAGTACCATGCTCAGCGACTGGCAAAATGACAAACGTGGTGTGAACGCAAATGTCCCATATGTCCGAACCCTGGCTCATGAGATAGGCTCGCATGCGAGTCTTCCAATAATTGTAGCCATAGGCTTCCAAGGACGGGACCTTGCCAGGAGACGTCATAGTCACTACTGGGGTTTAGAACCGGTTAAGGTATGGAAAAACCCTAACCTTGCTCTGATACCACTTGTAGGACCGAAAGTAGCGACCAGAGGGGGGGTGAATGGGCGCCTTAAAAATTCTTTCGAATCAATGGCCTGCTCCCAACACCCAACGCACCTCAAAAGACTGTGCAGCAGAAAATGAACAGAAGGCCTAAGTCTAAAGGTTTCTAACCTAGAGGCAGCTGATGATAAACAGTGTAATGTTAAAGTAGTGCAACTAGACAGATGAACAAAGTGTAACAGGCCTAAACTTCTCAATGAAATGATCTAAGTATGTATAAGATGAAAAGAGAAGTTACTGTCCAAATTTGTCTCATGTTCGGAACTTGGCGAAGCCCCCTTCGCACGCCGAGGTCTGCTTCGGAGGATGGTGACGGAGTCTGTCCGAAATGTCGAAGGTGTCGCTGTCTAGCCTAGTTCGAAGTGGTAAGAAGCGAAGTGTACTTCGGAGCGAAGTAAAACAGTGCCGGAGCCTGGTTCGAAGTGTGTACTTCGAAGACAGGACTTCGAACACAGCTTCGAACCAAGAGCTTCGGAGCAAAGTGACAAAGTCGGAGCCTGCTTCGAAGTGAGGACTTCGAAGACAAAAACTTCGAACACACTTTGAACCGAGAGCTTCGAAGCACAACCTTCGAACAGAAAGCTTCGAACACAACACACAAACAGACAACCTTCGAACAAAGAAGCGAAGTCTGTCACGCGATAGAAAATCAAGTCCGAGGCTAGCACTCTATCTTCGAACAGGGAAAGCTTCGGAAGGAGAATCGAAGGCTGACACGCCACAAAGAAATCCAAGCGAAGTCTGTCAGAAAAGACAAACTTCGAACCCAAACTTCGAAGCCTAACAACGTGTGCACTTCGAACAGATAGATTTGGAGAAGCTTGTTCGAAGTATGCGATGCTGTCCGTTCACAAAAATACTTCGAAGCTTATCAAAACAGATCCCACACAGAAAATCGAAGATTTGAGCAAAGCCTTCGAAGATGCTAAGTCGAAGCTTGTCTCACGGAGCTGAGGGGCTTCGAATAGAGAAAGACTTCGCAAGAGACAGCCAGAAAAGGTACTACACCCTGTCAGCTTCGATCAAAAAGCTGTGCAGTAGAAGGTGAAAAGCTGCACAAACTACTGTAGCTACAGGAAAGTAGTACTACTTGCAACAGCAAGAACTAGTACACGGTTTGTGAAGAACAGAAGCAACGGAAGAAGCTTCTCCTCAAGAAATAAATTCACTAGCCTGAATCCAAAGCAATAACTCCCCAAACCGAACAAAATGCAACCAATAAATTCACCAGGGACCAAGGATTAAATGCATCCAAGAGATTTGAGCCAAAATAACTCACGTACAGAGAGGAGCAAGTCCTGGCGGCGCACACAGGAGAGAGAAGAGAGACAAAAGTGACCCAATGGGTGGATTTGATTTCAGCACAAAAGGGTAGTCCAAACCCTAGGGATTGGGGTGCTATTTATAGGCAGCCCAACACTAGGAATATTCTACCAGCCCCTTAGGGTTTTTACAGACTCAAAAATACAGAAAAAGACTCTACTGCCCTTAGGTATTTTTACAGACACAACTGACTGACTGTGGGCCTAGAGTAACAGATGACATATCCGGAAGCTACTCTTCTGGACAGTCGGATACAGAATCAACGGTTGTCAGTTTTACGCCGAAACTGACAAAGCCTCCACCAGCTTTGCACCAGGTACCCGGATTGGGCCGGCCCGACTCCGCAACTCTCTCAGCCCGGCAATCGCTCACCGCCCGTGTACCTGAGTCAGTCCTGGTCAACAGCCCAGTGGGTCTTCTACTGCTTCTGGCCCATGCACCCGGATTGGGCCAGCCCGACTTCGCAGCCTCCTCTGCCCGACAGTCGCTCGCTGCCCGTGTACCTGAGTCACATGCGGCCCATGAAACAGCAGATCTCTTCTCTTCCTCAGTCCTCGTTGACTATCGTTGACAATGACTCATCACTTCTAGAGCCATGAGGCCCACGCTATTCAGCATGGCTCCTCAGGAGCCCGGGCTGGGAAGCTGCTCAGTTATCTGGTTTCCAGTCGGGGTATCAAAGCCAGTCCAACCCAAGTTAGCGCACTACATAACATGACCCCTCCCCAGAACTTGAAGCAGGCCAAGATGTTGGCCGGGCACTTCGCGGCTCTCAGCCGCTTCCTGGTGAGGTTAGCCGAGCGAAGTCTACCTATATTCAACGCGATGTGGGGATCCAGGGACTTCGAATGGACTCCCGAATGTCAAGACTGCTTCGACAACATAAAGGAATACCTCGTCAACCTTATTTAGAAACCATGTTGAAGAATATGGTTTTGATATTCCAGATGTGATGAGTGATTGTCAACGGAAGTCAAAGGAAGGGAGAGATGAAGACTTGTCGAATCTGAGGCGCATGTGACTCAGGTACACGGGCAGTGAGCGACGGCTAGGCAGAGGAGCCGCGGAGTCGGGCTGGCCCAATCCGGGTACATGGCTAGGAGCGGCAGAGGATCCACCAGTCTGTTGACTGGGTTTGACTCAGGTACACGGGCGGCGAGAGATTGCCGGGCTGAGGAAGCTGCGGGGTCGGGCCGGCCCAATCCGGGTACCCAGTGCGAAGACGGTGGACGTTTTGTCAGTTTCGACTATGATTAATTTGTTTTTAGGATATTAATATTTAGTTTTTAAGTTTAGAATATTTTTATTTGAGTCAGGTGATTTTTTTAAGAATATTTTAGTAATTTTCGGAATTTATTTTAGAGTAAGTATTAATTTACCCTAAGGGTAAATTAATCTTTTTATGTATTAGAGTCGCCTATAAATAAGCCCCTATCCCCTAGGGATAGATGACTGTTTTTTTCTTTGAGATCCAACTTTTCAGTTTTTCGTCTTCCTCCCAAAATACTTCGCCGGCTTTGTTTTTGCGTCAGAGTCTTCGGCCACCGCGACAGCAGCTAGGAGCTACGGTATTGACCATCATCACATGCGGGCCCCACTAGTTTTTCCTTCCCGTTCAGATTTCTGCAACACGCCACAAGGCCAGCCCCCACAGTGCTCGCACGGGAGATCTCTGCAATACGCCACGGCGGGCCCCACGCTACTTGCACGGAGATCAACAACGTCGCAGCAGTACTTTTCAGCCTTACAGCAAGCACGGCAAAATAGCCCACAGAGCAGGTACTTGGCTTTTCACAGTCACATTGGCCAGCGTGGCTTTCTGCTATAGGAGAAGGCTTGATCCACCGGGACAAGCAGCCGAACGGACGGCGTAGCACACAGACGACGCAGGTAGTTTTTTTTGTTGTTTGATCTCCTATTTTCTTGTTAGGTTAAATAAATCTATAATTATCTATTACTTAAATATTCATTACAGATTTATTAGTCCGTAGGTAATTTTTGCTAGGTTGTTTTTTTGTGCTATCATATTATTTATTTAAACAATTTATTTTGCTCGTATAAATATATATATATATATAGTTATTAGTTGCAGTAATAATTTTTATTCTAGATTTACATGCATTAATTTAGGTTTACTTCTGAATTAATTTTTGATTGATTCATGTTTTATTTATTTTATTAGTATTTTATTTCTAGACTGAAATATAAATATTTCGTGATTGTTTTCTAGGTGTTTTTAGTTACTGTAGTATTTTTATTTAGATTATCTTTAATATCATTTTAATTAGGGCACCGGTCTTTTTTTTAAGCTAGACAACTTTAATTCCTGAAATTTGCTTTGCAAATATTATTTGTCTGTTTAAGTTCATTTGGGTGTTGGGATTAAAATATAGTTTAGCAAGAAATTTTTAGGCGCCCATTCACCCCCCTCTGGTCGCTACTTTCGGTCCTACACTTATTACCCTCGCTACACCCCGGAGTGGCGATCCCCTTCTCGTCTATCTCACCGCCACGGGCTGTGCGGCGAGCGCGGCATTAATTCAGGAAGAAGAAGCTGGTGGGAAGCTGATTCAGCGCCTAGTGTACTTTGTGTCTGAAGCCCTCTCCGGAGCAAAGACTCGGTACACCGAGCTCGAGAAAGTATTATACGCCCTCGTCATGGCCTCCTGGAAGCTTCGGCACTACTTTTTGGCCCACGACATAGTCATCCCAACTGCTTACCCTCTGGGTGACATGTTCCAGAATAAGGATGCTACTGGATGAATTGGCAAGTGGGCAGTGGAACTTGCTCTGTTCGGCATCACTTTCGTGGCCCGGACTGCCATAAAGTCTCAGATCCTTGCAGATTTTGTCACCGAATGGACACTGGCAGCCGACCATGCCCCCAACGAAGCTGGCAAAGGGGTGTGGACTATTTATTCAGACGGTACTTACCAAGCCTCTAGAGCAGGTGTAGGGGCAGTGATTGTTTCTCCCTCAGGACAACAAGCATTGTACTCCGTTCGGTTGAATTTTAAAGCTACAAATAACGTTGTTGAGTACGAGGGGTGCTGCTGGGCCTCCGCAAGGCACATGCGCTCGGGGCTGCTAGAGTGATCGTCAAGATCGACTCTCAAGTCGTGGCCGAGCACGTGGACAAGAGTTTTCAAGCTCGGCACCCCGATGTCGCCGCATACCTCGAGGCCGTTCAAAAGCTCGAGGCAACTTTTAAAGGAATTTCCGTCCAAAGCATTCCAAGAAGCGAGAATTTCTAGGACGATATCCTCGCTAAAGCTGGCGCAGGCGGTCAAGCCCTCCCCCACTACTTTCTTCGAGGATCTCGCCAAGCCATCTACATCTCTCTGAGAAAGCACCCCAACCCAAGTTTTGATGGATCCTCTGGTGTCCTTGAAACCGGCCAAGATCCTTTGTACGATCGATGGTGATTGGCGAGAGCCCGTCCTGCAGCTCCTTTAAGGCGAAGTGGAAACTAGGCCTGGTACTAAGCTTGCGTGACTTTAGCTCTGCACGAGATCTTATCAGGTCATTAACGGAGTACTCTACAAGTCGTGTGTCTGTTCCTCGCTGCTCCATTGCATCTCTCGTACCGACGGGCAGCAGATGCTTCGAGAGATTCATGAAGGCTTGTGTGGTAGCCATTTGGCCCCTCGGGCCCTCACCGAGAAAATTGTCTGTTAGGGCGTGTATTGGCCCACTATTGTCACCGATGCTGAAGATCTGGTGCGCACCTTTCAAAGGTGCCAATGGATGTGGCGGTGGAGCCATCAGCCTCCCACTGCCCTGCAAATCATCGCGCCTATTTGGCCTCTAGCTCGATGGGGGATGGACCTCATTGGTCTGTTTCCCAGGGCTAAGGGCAACCTGCTCTTTGCCGTCATCACCGTTGAGTACTTCTCTAAGTGGGTCGACGCCGAGCCGCTGACCGCCATCACCTCCCGAAGCGTCCCTAAGTTCTTTTGGCAAAACATCGTCTGCTGATTCGGAGTGCCCAAGCAGCTCACATTGGATAATGGCACTCAGTTTGATGCAAGTACTTTCAAGGCGTTTTGCGACGCGCTTGGAGTACAGCTATGCTTTACAGCCGTCCGGCATCCACAGTCTAACAGAGCCGTTGAATGAGCTAATGGGCATATACTTTCTGGCCTCAATAAGCGTATCGTGGATTTAGCTAAGGGCATATGGCCTGAAGATTTGCCCAAGATTTTGTGGTCTATTCGGACCACCCCTTCCTGAGCAACCGATTTCACCCCTTCTGGATGTTGTTCGGGGATGAAGAAATGACACCGACGGAGCTCCGGGCTGGCTCCCTGTGGGGTCACAACTCTAGAAGACGATCAAAGGCATGCCGTATCCCTTGACCTCATGGAAGAATCAAGGCTCCGAGCCATCGCCAACCTTTCCAAGTATCAACAGCAGACAAAAGCATGGTACGACCCCAAAGTGAAGGAAAGCGAGTTCCAGCTAGGGCATCTCGTCCTTCGAGCGGTTGTCACCCCCACGAAGCTCGGCAATAAGTGGGAAGGTCCATACATCGTCGTCGGCTCCGGACAACCGGGGTCCTACCATCTGGCTACCCTCGAAGGTGAAAATATGAAGCACACTTGGCATGCGGAGCATCTCAAGCGCTATTTTGCGTAATTCGATGTAATACATTTCGCCTTTTTACTTTTCGCTGTACTCGATTTCTCAGTTTCAATAATAAAATCCGGCGAAACTTTTATACCGAAGTGGACGCACTACAGTATTAAGCATAATCCCGGTAGACTCAAAGGGTTCCGAGCTCCGGCTCGAAGAACCCTACCTCAAGGGTCCGAGCTATGGCTCGACGCACCCCATTTTGGGTTCCGGGCTCCGTCTTGAAGCACCGCATTTCAGGTTCCGAGCCCTGGCTCGACGCACCCTACCTCACGGTTCTGAGCTCTGGCTCGAAGCACCATCGTTTGGGTTCCAAGCTCCGGTTCAAAGCGCCTTGTGATTGGGTTCCAAGCACCTGGCCCAGAGTGCCCCGTGTTCAAGTGTGGTATTCTGGCTCCCGATCTTAGGTCCTAATGCATTGCATCCAGCCGACAAGTCGCCTACCCACAAAGAGGGGGAGGAAGGAGTGGACAAGGAAGCAATCGGTATCCATCAAGGGCGCGAGCAAGATTTCGTAGGTTACACATGACGTAGTCGATAGCTGTTACAAGGTCGAACTGAAAGGTAAAGCTAAGAGAGCTCATCGTCTAAGCCAAGCAAGAATCGGAAGCCTTTCTGGTCTTGAAGGTTGCCTGGGCCCCTCAAACTCTCTCCGTTCCATGCCCCTGGAACCGCGCGAATGGACTCCTTCTTCTCTTTCTTCTTTTGCTTCTTCTCCTCCTTCTTTTGAGCCCGGAAAACCTTCTGTTCTTCTTGAAGCTGTGCCCATCTGCGCAAGCCTTGGTCTCCGAGCCCTGGTTCATCAAGGTCACTTTCCACATCGGACCAATTCACTGGCTCGGGCGACGAAGATGGAGCACGTGTCCTTTCCTCTTCCTCCTTGATAAAACCCAAGACCTCATAAAGGACCTCGGGGATAACGTGCCCATCGTCATCTCGAGGAACGTTGAAGCGTGCAGTCCGATCGGCCCTAAGGGCCTCGAAGATGGCCCATAGGTGCCAGAGGGCCTTGCTCCCGTCAAGTATCTTGACGTCGGAATCACGAGTGTCACAGATACCCTAGATGATTTCCAGAAGACAACCTCCCTTTATTAAATGAACTGCCAAAGTTTCTATCTATTACAGGAGTTGTGTTACTAAGGCCCTAAGGGAACTACACCTTCGGGTCCAGGAGGGGTGCAGCGACTGGAGGCTTCGAAGAGGACGGAGGAAGGCTTGATCGAAGAGCCTCGTCTATCCAGGCCTTGAATGCATCCGGGCCCTCCACCCTCCAAGTCGTCTAGAGAGCCCTCCAGGCTTGCGTGACCGCTGGAGTCGGGGAAAGGAGATGGATCCCCCCGAAGTTTACTGGAGACGAGCCACCCGTGCCGACACCTCCCCATACCTCGACACTGTGGAGCTTATCTGCCGGACGGCGGCCTGAATAAAATTCAGTCGGCGACTGAGGGGCTCCCGGGCGACGTCGAAGGCTACGCACCCGTGCCATAGCGCTCCAAGACCCTCCGGAGGGACACCATGGTGTCAGTCGCGGTCTTCTCGCCCGGAGCTCCTCCATCTCGGTGGCCTGGGCCCGGAAGGCATTGACCTCAGCCTTGAGCTTGTCTGCTTCGGAGGCTCGGGCTCAGAGTTCGTCCACCTCGGCAACTTGGGCCTTGAGGATGGCGATTTCAGCAACTTGAGCCCGGAGGCCTTCCACTTTGGTCGCCCGAGCTCTAAGCGCGTCCATCTCCGCGACCTGAGCTCGGAGCTCTTCGGCTCTAGCGGCCTGGGTGCGGAGTCCCGCGACCTACGACTCCAACACCCAGAGCCAGTTAGCCTCGGCCGTGTGCTCCTAGGTTATCTTCTTGGCAGCCTTGACGCGTTCATGGAGCTTCGAAGAATCGCGTTTGCGGTGGCTCCACTCAGCAGAGAGAGACACCAGCGATCCCTGTGCCAGTGCGACTATCTACGCATGAAGAAGCAAGGGGTAAGCCAAAAGCGAAGGAGGTGCTAGGGGCTCGTCTGGTAGCATTTTGAAGGCATACCTGGCTTGTGGAGCTCTCGATAGCGAAGCCCCGATATCAGCTCGGTGTCCCTCAGGCCCAAGTAGGAGTCGTGGAGGGGAGCGGTCTTCACCGTGAAGTCTTGGTCGCTTCCCAGGAAAGGAACCAAGAGGGGCACACAGGCGCGGGCACGCCCCAGGTTTGTAGGAGGGCAGACCTTGGTCCGCCGAGTGGCTTCCTCCGAGGCCTCCTCCGACTCCGCCTCATCGTCCGACTCCGAGACCTCTGCCACATTGACAAGGGATTTGGCTCTCGCATTGGCGACACCTGTAGGACCAAAAGTAGCGACCAGAGGAGGGGGTGAATGGGCGCCTAAAAAATTCTTTCGAATTAATGGCCTGCTCCCAATACCCAACGCACCTCAAAAGACTTAGCAGCAAAATATAAACAGATCGCCAAAGCCTAAAAGTATCTAGCCTAGAAACGACCGGTGTCCTAGTCAAGGAAACACCAATACAATGCTAATAGGTAGAATAATAAAGCATTTAAAACATGGGCAGATCAAGGTTCTCAGAAATAAAGCATCACAGCAACAACTCCGTGTGTATGTTAAAAGGAGATGAGAGGTTACTGTTGAAGGTTGTCTCCAGTACGGTACTTGACGAAGCCTACAACGTCGAAGCCTATGAATGTTGTGCTGAAGTCTGCTTCGAAGTCCTTTGTCGAAGGCTATAGTGGACGTGCCGAAGGTTGATGGGGTCGAGGCTAGTTCGGTGAAGAGTGTAGCAGACTGCGAAGCATGCTTCGGTGCGAAGTGCCTTGTGCCAAGGGTGAGGCTACCGAAGCCTGCTTCGAAAAGCACACTTCGAAGCTACGAAGCTCAACAGAAGAAAAATCAACTTCGAAGCTTAACAGAGAAAAATCGAAGCCTGAAACGCAACCTTCGAAGCCAGATTGATCGAAGTATGACTACCGGAGAAGCGACCTTCGAAACACAGACCAACTTCGAATCGAAGTCCACTGGTGCTTTCACACAAGGAATCGAAGCATAGAAATAGACTCCGAATCACAACCTCCGAAAGCACAAAAGAAAGTAAACTTCGAAACTTGTAGTGCAAACTGGTCGAATCCTGCTTCAAAGCATGCTTCGCTAACCATACTTCCGACAAAAACTTCGCTACTCTAGACAGACAGCCAAATAGTTCGGAAGCAGACTTCGAACAGTGAAGTAAACTGAGATTCCTTCGAATCGTGTCTAGCTTTGAACCAAAGTAGTCTGGCTAAGTAAGGACTTCGGAACCTTGAGCGAAGCTCAACCAGAAAGCCGCCACACAGAATAGACAGGCTTCGAACACAGACTAACAATAGAGATCGACCCTTCGCAAGAACTTTCAAGAAACGTGAGAGGTCCCTTCTCTCGATCAGAACACCATGTCAGGAAAATATCAATAGAAAACTTAGCTGTAGCCAAAAACAGAATAGCCTGTCAACCAAAACGCTAGGTGCCAGGCTAGCTGGACACAACTGCACACGAAGAGGAAATATGTTGAGTGGTAGACTCAGACCTAGAACACCATGAACAGATTAAACAAAACTAGGTACTACTTGCGGCTACAGGAGTTAGGCACAGTAGATTCAAAGATAGGACAAAAATGAACAGTGTTCGTGTAAAAATCGATGCGCTGCGCAGGAAGATTTTCAGCCAAAAACAAAACCAAAAATCAAACAGAGTCACACGCAACCCAATCGATCAAACACCTGAGAGATGAACACTGTGGCCAGGTTTGCTTTCCATGAGCAGCGGCGGCGCGCACAGGGAGACGATCACTGAAAGAGACGAGCAAAGTGACCCAAACCTCTTTTCTAGATTAAAGTGAATTACAGAATGGGTAACCCTAACCCTAGGGATTGGGGCCCTATTTATAGGCAGCCCAATAGCCTAGGAATATTCCACCAGACCCTTAGGGTTTTTTACAGACGCTGAAATAAATGGAAAAGACCAAACTGCCCTTAGGATATTTTTACACACTCGACTGACTGACTGTGGGCCTAAGGACAAAATAGTAAACTCCTATTTACAGATGACTTATCCAGAAACAGAGCTTTCGTAGCGACTACGGCTTCACCTCTGAACAGTCCGATGCGAGATCAGCGGTCGTCAGTTTTGCGCCGAAACTGACAAAGCGTCCACCAACTTTGCACCAGGTAGCCGGATTGGGCCGGCCCGATTCCGCAGCTCTCTCAGCCCGGGAATGACTCGCCGCCCGTGTACCTGAGTCAAACCTAGTCAACAGCCCAGTGAATCCTCTACTGCTCCTAGCCCATGTACCAAGTTTGGGCCAGCCCAACTTCGCGACCCCTCTGCCCGATAGTCGCTCGTTGCCCGTGTACCTGAGTCACACGTGGCCCAGACACAGCAGGTCTTCTCCTCTCTTCAGTCCTCCTTGACTACCGTTGACAATGACTCATCACATCTGGAGCCATGAGGCCCACGCTCTTCAGCATGGCTCCTCAATCTCCCCCTTGATGAGTGCATTGTCAACACTTCACTTCTTCAGCTCTCCATTTCCTGCGAACACATGTGGAAACCCGAAAACAAAAACACAAGAAAACAGAAAAGAAGAAAAATAAAGTAAAAGTTTAACCCTAATGACCAAAAGCCAAACAAATAGCAAGAAAGCGGTCATTATGGTTAACCAAAAATAAAAACTCAAAACGAGTGCAATCTCAGAATGGGACAAAAACTCCCCCTGAAACAAATCCCAGAGAAAACCAAAACTCACCCTTAAACTCTTCTCCCAAAAATTTCTCCCCCTTGTTGACAAGTGGACTCATCAAGCGAGACTAAAAGCACTCAAAAGAGACACAGACTCCCCCTGAAATGCAACTCCCCCTCAAAATATGCAATGAATGCAACTGGGGGTGCATGTAGAGTGAAGAAAGCATGCTTCTCAGATATGATTGACTGCAATTACAACATCTAACAAGTATAGCAAAAGACATATTGTCTAAGACACATGGCATGATCAGTGCAACAGATGATATCTAAAGAAAGTCATTAGGACGCATTTTTCAATTTTTGCAAACAAAAACATCACCACATTTTCCGTTTGACAAGCAAGGTAAAGCATGAGATGCAGAAGCTAACTGATATCTACCAAGATAAGCATTGTCCAAAACAAAGTGCTTCAGCAAACTTGTTATCTTTTTAATTTTCAGGCTTTTTCTTTTTCCTTTTTCACTTGTGCTAGGGGTTATTTGCATGTCAAACCTTATGCTGACTGTTGGGGGAAAATATTCCATCCTCAGGGTTATTGCAGTAACAACACAAAGGCAGATAATGGATTCGAAGGTTTCCAACATGCATCTTCGGAGATGCCTTGAGTCAAGCTCGAAGTATGAAGATGGACCATAGTTCGGAGTATATCTTCGAACATAGACTCTTTTGAGATCTTTTCTGCCAGCTAAGATGGAAGGCTTATCTTCTTTCTCATTAGATTAGTCTTTTACCATTTTAGCCCTATTAAGGGTGCCGAATAGTTTCCACTATGTCGGTTGTAACAGAGAGGTAAAAGGGTCTTTTCCTTAATGTTTGGGCCTATAAATACCCCCCGTTTCACCCTGTAACAGGGACCGAATACAAGTTATTCAATACACACATTCGAACTATTCTAAGTTATTATCCTTTCAGAGGCTTAGAACAGTTCACTTCGCAAACACTTCGTTTGTTAGTTTCTAATCTTCAGAAACCTGTTAGCGTAATCTTTTACGCCAACAGTTGGCGCCGTCCGTGGGGAACTTAGTCCAAGAAACTTCGTTCTCTACCAACTTCTTACATCATGCCTCCTAAGCGGAGCGCAACTCGTAACCCTGTTCGGAGGTCCACTCGGATCTCCGGAGAGGCACCTTCCGACACTGTTGAGGTCGGAGGACCTTCGACGTTTCCTCCACCTCAAACTCCGGAAGGAGTTCCCATTCCTCGAGTATACGGAGTTCCTCCACCAACTCCATCTATACTTCGACCACCCGGAGTTCCCCTTCCACCTCAAGTTCCACTCCGAACTGATCCGCTCAGTTCTCAAGACCCGGAAGTTCCTTCCGGAGGATATGAAGACAATCTTGGTGATATGGCCGCTCAAATGGCCAGTCTCCAAGCCGAAGTAGCGAGATGGCGGCAAGAAGCTGCAAATAGGCTTCGCTCTCAAGCCATCCCAGTTATTCTAGAAGTGCCTGAAGACGACGAACCCATCTATCCCGAAGCCCCGGAGAATGCCTCCTTTGATACTGAATCTCCGCTGCATCCTTAACTACAAAAGGTTCGCTTCGATCCGAAGTTTAAGACTTCGAAGCTTTGCAAGTATGCCAGAGATGAGGATCCTGGAGAATTTGTCCGTTCTTACGCCCTAGCAATTGAAGCTAGTGGAGGAGTGCGGGACACCATGGCTAAATGCTTTCCCTTAGCCCTTCAAGGAGTGGCATTGCAGTGGTTCTGGTCCTTGAAGCCAGGATCAATTAATTCATGGGGGCAGCTGAAGAAGAAGTTCGTAAGCAATTTCCAAGGCACCTTCGTGCCTCCAATGTCGACGGGAAGTCTTTTCCAGGTGAAGCAACTCCCTGGAGAGACATTGAGGCAATATTTCAAGCGCTTCACTCATACGAAGTCGCAGATCTGAGGGTTAACTACATCTTCAGTAGTTGACGCAGCTCGGGAAGGTGTCAGTCATCAAGGCCTCCTTGATAAACTTCACCGGAAAAGCATATCTTCTGTTTCTTAGTTGATGTCATACTTTGAAGAATATGCGAGGTCGGAAGAAGGTTGGCTTCGAAGAACTGCAGCTACTCCGTCCGTACTGCAGGAAGTAAAAGTAGAAGTAAAAACTTCGGTACAGCCGCGAGAACCAGTCTTCGAAGTTCAGCATGATAGGAAAACGACTGGCAAAGGCCAGACCCTTTTCTGCTGTATTCATGGTGAAAACCGAAGCCACACAACTGATACTTGCATGGCTATACTTACTTTGAGAGGGGAGTATCTAGAAAGAACTTTGGGTCGAGGTACTACTGACCGAGTTCCAACTGAAGTGCGCCCGGAGCCTGTCCAGGCTGTGGCGCGGATAGAAACTTTCGAAGATGCAAGACGCCCTCCGGTGGTCAATATTATGCCACCTCTGAAGCAAGAAGAAGGGAAAGACCGAGGAAAAAGAGTAGTTCTCCCCATCTCCGGAGGAGGTACTCTTGGAAACATGTCAAAAAGGCAGAGAAGAGAGTATGTTAGAGAAGTGGGCCACATTGGAACTTCGTCATCTGCAGCTGCTATGCCTGAATGGTCTCATGTACCAATATCTTTTTCTGCAGAGTATGCAGCTGGCATTAAATTTCCACATGCAGACCCACTTGTCATTACTGCTGACGTTGCAGGAACTGAGGTTCGAAGAGTGTTAATTGACGGAGGCAGTTCAGCAGACATTATTTTTATTCAAGCCTTCGATCAGTTGTGCATTTCTAGAAAACACCTTCTTCCAGCGGCTCGTCCTTTGCAAGGCTTCGCAGGACCTCCGCTTGATGCACTCGGCCAAATAGGCCTGGAAGTTACCTTCGGAGAAGGATTGTTAGCCAGGACTGAGGAAGTAATCTTCGACGTTGTAGATGCTCCATATGCCTACAACATCATCTTCGGAAGAGGCATGTTAAATCAGTTCGGAGCTGTGGCACACCACAATTACTTGTGCATGAAGATGCCCACGCAAGCAGGAGTTCTTACTGTCTTCGGAGATCAAGCTACCGCCCGAAGAGCGGAATATGGCCATGGCCCCCCTCTTGATCCAAGACAAGTGAATAATGTACAAGATAATCAAGAAAAATTTTCAGCTCCTTCTAAATCTTCGAAGAAATCCTTCCCAAGACCAAGTCCTGAAGGAGAGATCGCAACGAAGATTATTGTTAAAGATGGTAAAGAATATGCATTTCAATTTGGTAAAGATTTACCTCCAGAAGTTTCAACCTCCTTGGAAGAAGTGCTGAAAGAGAGTTTAGATGTCTTTGCTTGGTCTGACGAAGACATCACCGGAGTCGATCGGGATATCATTGAAGATAGTTTGCTTGTAAACCCGAAGGCCCGACCTGTTCGGCAAGGACTCCGAAAAATGTCTGCAGAAAGAGCTGTTCTGGCGAAGGACGAAGTTGAAAAATTGTTGAAGGCTGGGATTATCAGAGAAGTGGCTCACACAGAATGGTTAGCCAACCCAGTCTTCGTCAAAAAGAAATCCTCCGGGAAGTGGCGCATGTGCATTGATTTCACATCCTTGAATAAAGCATGCCCTCGTGACCCCTACCCCATGCCCCGAATTGATCAATTGGTCGACTCCACCGCAGGTTCGGAGTTATTAAGCTTCCTTGACGCGTATTCTGGTTATCATCAAATATGGTTGAAGCGCGAAGATGAGATCAAGACAAGCTTCGTAACTCCCTCGGGAGTCTTTTGTTATGTAAGAATGCCTTTTGGCTTAAGAAATGCCGGGGCTACTTTTTCGAGGTTAGTTGCTAAGGCTCTAGGTCATCAATTAGGTCACAATGTGGAGGCCTATATGGACGATATTGTAATAAAGAGTGCTTTAAAGCACCAACATAGCCTAGACTTAGCAGAAACATTTAATAGCCTTCAGGCATGTGGGATCCGTCTTAACCCCGAAAAATGTATCTTCGGGGCTAAGGCTGGGAAGTTGTTAGGGTATTTAGTTTCAAGCAGGGGGATTGAAGCTTGCCCTACTCAAATAACTGCGCTACAAAAGATGGCTCCTCCGGAAAATTTAAAGCAAGTGCAAAAGCTGACTAGACGTCTGGCAGCACTTAGCATGTTTTTAGCAAGGTCTGCGGAGAGAAGCTTGCCTATATTTAAAGCATTGAAAGGGTCCAAAGATTTTGCATGGACACCGGAGTGTCAGAAAAGCTTCGAAGATATTAAAGAGTATCTCAGTAATCTCGCTACACTCACGGTGCCTACTGCGGATGAAACCCTACTCCTTTACCTTGCAGCTACAGGGTCTGCTGTCAGTGCACTCCTTGTCAGAGAAATGGATTTCAATGGGAAGTTGGTGCAAAATCCTGTTTATTTTGTGTCCGAAGCATTATCAGGAGCGAAGACAAGGTATTGCGAACTCGAAAAGTTCGTTTATGCTCTGATAATGGCTTCGAGGAAATTAAGACATTATTTTTTGGCTCACAATGTAATTGTACCAACTTCGTATCCTTTGGGAGATATGCTCCGAAGTAAAGACTCCACTGGAAGAATTGGAAAGTGGGCAGTCGAACTAGCACCCTTCGGCATATCTTTTCTGGCAAGGACAGCAATCAAATCGCAAGTCTTAGCAGATTTTGTAGCAGAATGGACTCCACCTGCAACTTTGGTTCCGGAGAAGTCAAGTGATGGAGTTTGGACTGTTTATTCCGATGGGGCTTTCCAAGCATCCGGAGCAGGCGTTGGAGCAGTGTTGATTTCGCCTTCAGGGCAAAGAGCAATGTACTCCACAAGACTCAACTTTAAGTCTACCAATAATATAGCGGAGTATGAAGGGATTTTACTAGGACTCCAAAAAGCACGTGCTCTAGGGGCTACAAGAGTTGTTATAAAGACAAATTCTCAAATAGTAGCAGGGCACGTAGATAAAAGTTTTCAAGTTCGACATCCACAACTTGCAAAGTACTTAGAAGAAATCCGTCAGATCGAAGCACACTTCAAGGGTATTTCAATTCGGAGTATACCAAGAACAGAAAATGTGCAAGCGGTCATCTTAGCAAAAGCTGCAGCCGGAGCTGTGGATATACCAGAAGAAGCTTTTTATGAGGAGCTCAGTACACCTTCGGTACCACATATTGGCCCCTCGATGCCGAACCTTTCAGAAAGTTCTGTGAAGATCTAGGCATTCAATTATGTTTTGCTGCAGTGAGGCATCCTCAATCTAATGGAGCTGTAGAAAGAGCCAATGGAAATATTTTGTCAGGGCTAAATCAAAGGATAGTAGGATTAGCAAAAGGACTGTGGACCGAAGAACTTCCGAAGATTTTGTGGTCCATTCGGACTACACAAATAAGGTCCACAGGTTTTACTCCATTCAAATTGCTATTCGGAGATGAACCTATGACTCCAACGGAGCTCAAAGGAGGATCACTTCGCAGCATCGAACCGGAGATTGAAGGAGAAAGACAAGCTTCACTAGATTTAACAGAGGAGACAAGACTTCGAGCTGTAGCCAATTTATCAAAGTATCATCAGCAGATGAATACTTGGTTTGACCCGAAGGTTAAGATCAATGAGCTTAGACCGGGTCATCTCGTTTTACGAAGCATCATAGCGCCAGGAAAAATAGGAAATAAATGGGAAGGTCCATACTTAATTGTTCGTTCAGGACGTCCTGGCTCTTTTAAATTAGCTAATTTGGAAGGTGAAGAATTAGTGCATACTTGGCATGCGGAGCACCTAAAGCGATACTTCGCATAGGGGCTCCTTGTAATCATTTGTAATCATCCTCTGAATTAATAAAGCATATGGTTCAGATAGTGCCTAACCCTCATAAACTTCCAGCTTCCGAGTGGACGCATTGGAACCGTGGAGTTGACCGAGAGGGAAGTGTCATTAATTTGAATCATATTTTCGGGCTTTGAACCATTGGTTCGAAGTTTCCGACGTGGGGGCTGACATAATCCGGAGTCCAAGCCACCGGCTTGTAGGCATCCGTAAAAGAGCCCAAAACCACATCATACGGAGTCCAAGCCATCGGCTGGTAGACATCCGTAAAAAGAGTCCAAGGAGACCAAATCATGCGGAGTCCAAGCCATTGGCTGGTAGACATCCGTAAAAAGAGTCCAAGGAGACCAAATCATGCGGAGTCCAAGCCACCGGCTTGTAGACATCCGTAAAAAGAGTCCAAAGAGACCAATGCGAACTCCAAACCACCGGTTTGACAGAATTCGCAAAAAAGAGCCGAAGGAGGCCAAAACAAAACAGAGTTTGAGCCATAAGCTTTGAATGTCTGTTAAGAAAGTCCAAAGTGACAAATTATCTAAAACACTAAAGTATCCGGAAAGTTATCTTAAGTGATTTCTTTCAAAAACATAAGGTGCTAAGTCGCCATTCTTCAGACTACAAATAGTCGAAGAGAATTTTATAAGATTTTAAAAGATCTCTAAGTTACAGAGGGGCTCCGAACCCCCAAAATTGTACTCCGAAGTTTTTCTTTGTGCCTAACCATCTTTGAATACAGTTCGAAGTTGCTTACACCCAAAGAGGGGCTAATAAATAGGGAGACAATTTTAAATCGATATTTATTATTCGAGCAAATATGATTACATCATGAAAAATTGGTATCTATACCAAGAAGGAATCGAAGACCTCTTCGATCTCTAGAGCTAGGGTTGGAACGATTAGTTCCAGTACCGGGAGTTCTAATAACTTTACGTTTAACTCTTTTGCCTCCCTTCGAAGCTCTAAAGTCTTTTTGTTCTTGTTGAAGCTCGGCCCAAGTTCGAAGCCGTTCGAGGCTTCTTTCCCAGCTTCCAAGTTCTTCACGCTTTTTACATTGAGCTTCATCTTCGTCTTCGGACCATATAATGTCTTCGGAAGACGAAGTTTCCAAGTTAACCTCTTTTTCTTCCTCTTTAATACAAGATAATATATCTTTACTTATTTCGGACGTAATTGCTCCGGAACTATCTCGAGGAACTAGAAATCGAGGACACTTGTGAAGTTTTAAGACATCGAAGGTAGCCCATAATAAGCGAAGTTCGTCGTTAACATCTAACACTTCGACATCTTCCATATGAGGCAAAGCCTAAAAACATGATAAACAAATTTTCATTCATGAATGTACATAAGCGTAATGCTTTACATAGTCAAAAGATCCTAAGGCATTTCTAAACCTGCGGGTTAGGAGGAGGCTGACTGCTCGAAGCTTGGGTCCGAGCCTGCTTTTGGCGTTGTCCTTCGTCAATCCAAGCCTTGATCGCAGAACGACCTTCGGCTCTCCATGAAGTTTGGAAGGCTTGCCAAGCAGCGGCCACACCTTCGAAAGGAGTGAGAAGCTGATCGTCGTCGAAGGTAATGGGGCCCTCTCCTGCGCTCGGAGCTATCGATCGACCCAGATCCTCGTAGTAACGAAGTAGGCCAACAGCAGCCACTTGTCCAGAGAGTTCTCCGTAACGAATGCCTGTTGTCTTCATTTGCTTCGCTACTCCTTGAATCCTCTTCAACCGGCACAGTAGGGAGATGTTGTCATCTGAAGGTAGCGTCCCAGTAGTACCGAAGTATTCCAAGACACCTAGCAATTGGTCCATGACCTCCGCAGCTACCTTCTCAGACTTCAGCTTATCTTCAATTAACGCGTCCTTCGCTGAAGTTAGCTCTTCTAGTACTCCAGAGAGTCTAGCAGCCTCCGTAGCCAAAGAATTCTTTTGATTCAGTAGCTGGCTAGCTTCTTCTCGAAGCCTAACAAGCTCGGTCCCCGCAGTAGCATGCTCCGCCCGCATCCTTTCAATTTCTGCTCGAAGCACAATTCTTTCTGCTTTGAGCTCTTTATTCGCAGCCTCCAAGCCTTGTCTAGCCCTACGCTCCGTTCAGACTATGTCGTCCATATGGCTCACTCGACCTTCGGAGATGGTAAGATTTCGCTGAAGAGTTGTGTTTTCTTCTCGAAGGCGAGCGATTTCACGTTCATTCGATACGTTCACAGCTCGGGCCAAGACTGTTTGCTGCGAAAAGAAAAAACCAAGGTAAGAAATTATTTGTATATAAATTTGATGTTGTTTTGCAGATACTTCGTACCTGGTAGGCTGCATGTTCCATAGAAGCATTAAGCTCCGAGCTCTCCGCCTCACTCAGGATGGCCACCAAGTCCGTCTCCCCAACTTCGCGACTAGCTCGATCCAAAGGCTCGAGCAAAGTCCGAAGCCCAGTTCTTCGCTCCAAGAAAGGAGCTAGAAGGGGGAGCATGCTCAAGGCTTGCTGGTCATCTTCGTTTGGCGAAGGCCCGGAGTGTTGAGCTGTGGTCTTCGGAGCCCTCGGAGACTGGCCCCCCTCGGTAGATTGGCTCTCGTCTGTTGACTCAGATGGAGTTGATCCGGAGCTCGGAGCAGGGAGGGGTCCATCTTTCCTTTGCCTTTTCCAGGCCCCATCTGAGTGGCTCCTGGGATTGGCTCCGAAGTTGTCGAAGGTCCAGGAACTGTATCTTCGGGATGGACCTCTTCCATAGAGGTGGACTCTGTAAAAACAAAGGTATTATACATTGTATAATTTCGCACTTAAAAGAAGAGGATAAAAATTATTCGAAGTTTACCTTCGACATTTTGGCGGCGGGTAAGCATTGGACTGCTTGGCAGATCAAAGGCGAGATCTTCATCCGAATCAAGCGTCAAATCGTCGACTGTAGGAACATTTTCCTGAACAGTCGTTGTTGCTTCATCTGGAATCGAAGCCACAGTGACTTCGATTCCACTCTCATCCACAGGAACTTCGTCCTGAGGTAAATCCTCTTGAACTGCCGAAGTCCTTGTTTGCTCAAGATTCTCTTGAGACTCCGGCATGTTCGCAGGTTCATCAACTTGTGCAGTTCCTTGGGCTGCATCCTCGTCAATCAGCCTCACAAGTAACCTGCCTTCGTCCTCCTGAGAATCGGAGAATGAAGCTCTTGGGCTCGAAGGTGTAGGGTTTTTTGGCTTTCGAGCCACCTTCTTGACCGGAGTCTTGGCGGAGCTCGAAGTCCCAGCTTCAGCTTTCCTCTTCTTGGGCTCTTTCTCCGAAGGCACCCAATCCACCAAAGGGGGCGGAACCATTTCGAGTAGCCCCCATACTCGGTTGGATCGCTCCCAACTACCAACTAATTTAATTCTCCATTCTTTCTCGGTCGGAGTTGGGACGCCATAAATCTTCTCCGAAGCTCGTACGATTTGCTCCGAAGTTATAGGGACTGAAGAGGCTGAAAAATGAGTTAAGTTTGTTAAATCTTTGAATAAATATACATAGAGTATGTTGTTTTCAAAGTTACCTGCAGGACTCACAGTTGAAGAGATTTTCCGAAGACCGCCTTCCGAATCCTCTTCGAAGTTGATTGGCCAGTTGGCCATCAAAGGAGGGATTTGGAGCCCGAGGAATTCTTCGACTAAGTCTCGCATGCTCAACCGTTGACTGATCTTTTGAAGCAAGCCAAGGCGAGCTTCGAGTTGACCTGGATCTGGATGCACAAGGGCTTCCTTTCGGAAGTTGATGTCTTGCAGAGGTCCAGCTAAACGGTTGCTCGCCCCAACTTCGGCATAAAACCATTTCAGGATCCAGTCTGTATACCATATGGCGTTGATAGCCTTGGCAGGAAATCGGAGAGCATACTCGTCCCGAAGCCTGAAGTTAATGCTTCCAAAGGCTACTACCATTTTTTCACCTCCGGGGCCTACGAAGGTCTTCGGCTGGCACGAAGCTCTATGCAGTGCTGCGAAGATCTCTGCCCTCCCTTCACAACCCTCGGCTCGCAATGCCCATTCGAAGATGGCGAGGTGAGCTACAACATTCGGAGAAAGTTGGGGGAGAGTGACGTGGAACAAATCCAATACCTCGGCCAAGAAATCAACTGCCGGAAGTCCTAAGCCAGCTTCGAAGAAAGCTTCGAAAACAACCACTTCTCCGGGCCTTGGCGACGGAATGATCTCTTTCCCAGGTTTGCGAATCATCACCCCCGAACTAATTCTGCCTTCTACTGCAGCCGCAAGAGATTCTCTTCTGCAGGTTGACGGTCCCAGTTGATAAGACTGGTCCGTGTACTTCGTTGAGGCAGGAAAGAGGTCTTGGGGGCCGACATTCTGGGGATTTCCTCCCACCGGCGCCATTGTCGCCACTGAAGAATTCGGGGTCGCTGCCACCAAGGTTGCAGCTGCCGCTGCTGCCGCATCCTGCTGCCGGGCCAGGGTTGAAGCTGCTCCAGGGCCCTTGAAACTAGTCTTCGCCATTGAATCTCACGGATTGCTTCAGAAGAAAAATGGAGGCTAGGGCTCGGGTTGGAGGCTAGGGCTCAGGTGATGGTTTGTTTGCACGAAAGCAGTGAAAAGGTACTCAAGCAGGGTTTGGGCCCTCTATTTATAGCCCAAATCCTGATTTTTTACCGTTTGTCTGTGTCGCTTCACATTCCCAACCGTTACTTTGCTCCGGAATTAAAGCATTCCGTAACTTCCGTTAGAAGAAAGAAGCTAACGGCTATTTCTTCTAAGTCTAAAAAGGCTTTCAGACTTCTTGAGTTAGTTCTAAGTTACTTCGAATGTAATTTTATTAGAAGCTGATTCGAAGCTTACATCTCCACATAGTTCGGAGATGGTTTAAATCTGCTAACCCCTACACATGATTATTTTTCTTGCGTATACTACTCTCCTAACATTACAGATTTACCGGAGAAGCGTATTCGAGGGGCTACTGTTGGGGGAAAATATTCCATCTTCAGGGTTATTGCAGTGACAAGATAAAGACTGGTGATTAAGCTAAAGACTTCCAGTGTATACCTTCGGAGATACATTGAGTCAAGTTCGAAGCATGATGACGGGCTCTAGTTCGAAGTATACCTTCGAACTTGGACTCTTCCGAGAACTTCTTTGCCAGCTAAGATGGAAGACTTATCTTCTTTCTCATTAGATTAGTCTTTTACCATTTTAGCCCTATTAAGGGCACCGAATAGTTTCCACTATGTCGATTGTAATAGAGGGGTAAAAAGGTCTTTTCCTTAATGTTTGGGCCTATAAATACCCCCCGTTTTGCCCTGTAAAGAGGACCGAATACAAGTTATTCAATACACACATTCGAACTATTCTAAGTTATTATCCTTTCGGAGGCTTAGAATAGTTCACTTCGCAAACACTTCGTTTGTTAGTTTCTAATCTTCAGAAACCTGTTAGCGTAATCTTTTATGCCAACAGGTGGTATTTTACAGCTCCGAACACAGGCTTCGCAAAGAGCAAAAGTTCGAAGCCAAGAAGACTTCGCTCCACCCACAACCTCAAAAATTCAGCTTCTGCAAAGTTAGTGCTGGCTCCGCACACAGAGTGCCTTCGAGGAGGCTTTGCACTACAGACTTCGTAAGAGCGGACTTCCCTTTGCGGACTTCGATCAGCTTTGCTAAGTCAGTGTAGGCTCCGCACACTGGGTGCCTTTGAGCAGGCTTCGCACTACAGACTTCGCAAGAGCAGACTTCCCTCTACAGACTTTGACCAAATACTCAGCGACACCAACTAGTGCTGGGCTTCGTACTTCGAAGGTCTAAACACACACTAAACAGACTTCGCCGAGGACTTCGACAAGGGAAGAAAAATGGGCTTCGATCTAAGCCAAGACCAGTGCTTCGCTAGTAATCAGAGAGGTCTAGCCTCCAGTTTACACAGAGCGAACAGACACTGAAAAACACACTCTGCACGAACACACTTCGCTCGAATATGCTTCTCACACACTTCTCCAGAAAGGATTCATTACACAAACTCAACTCAAAAGAAGTGAGACAAAAGATATCGAAGCATGCAGAGAAGTACGCATACAAGCTCAAGCAGTAAATGAACACAGAGTCAAAGCTTCAATGCTTGAACAGGGAACACAAAAATTGAACTCACAGGATGAATACAAGGTATGTGGCGGCTAGCACAGGAGCTCAAAAATGACTACTCAAAGTGTTAATGTGACCTAGCCAGCCTCCACTATTTATAGGCACTATTCAGCCCTGTGAATAGACTACTTTACCCCTAGGGTTTACACCGGTTTTGTCTCATCAGAACAGGGGGTACAACTGGTAGTCTACTTTATTTGGAGGCTTCTTTTGTCAGCTTCGTAGAGGGGACAGTACCAGCTTTTGCAGAGCAGACGCTGTCAGCCTTTGCAGTTTTGGACCCTTCTGAAGCCCACCTTCACACGCGAGGGGTGCGGTAGCTTCGGTGAGAAGCCTTGAGCCTAACGACCTTCACCTCACCGAAATCAGCCTTCGATACAGTGGCGGTATTGAGCCGAAGCCGTCAAAGCCCTTGGGCTTTCGCACAAACACCTTCGGAGTGGACCACTACGGCTTCGCAGCTTCTCCCAGCTCGAACTCCGTCAGTCCGTGTACCGAAGCCATGCCTGGCCGAAGTACCTCAAGTCAGTCTCACTCTGGAGCCAGCCTCGCTTCGGAGCCTGCCACGCTCCGAAGCTAGCCTCACTCCGAAGCCCCACCTTCGGAGTACCACCCTTCGAAGTCCCTCCTTCGTCCAAGGCCTCCGCATGAAGCATTCCATGAGCACTTCGTCGCAGTGTCTCTCCCCGAGCACACTCCTCGACGATCCTCACCCAGACCATGCCTTCGATGCACCTCGACTTCTGAGACCTTCGTCGGGTATACCTTCGAGTGCCTCCCTCCGGAGCACACTTCGAACAACTTGCCTCATTGCCGAGGACTTGATCCACCATACTTCGAAGTCACTCCATTCGGAGTACCCTTCGAAGTACCTCGCTTCCGAGGACTTCGTCTCGAAGTACCTTCACTCGGAGCCACGCTCCGCACTTACTGCCTTCTCCTGGGGCACCTCGACCCGAGGTCCGACCTCGACCCCTTCGCAGCCTTCGTGACGGAGCCCCCTGCTCCCTTGGCATCAAGCCTCCCGCTTGACCTAGGTTCACTTGCTACGAACCGTCTGTCGCCTCCGAAGTCACCTGCGCACCACAGACAAACAGATAGGTGTATCCAGTACCCCAGAGACCTCTTCGGGTAAACATCCTTCGGTAGACACTCCGGTGTACCGCCCAAAGTGCCGAGACCTTCGGTACGACCCAGTCATCGTGTACTATCGGACCCCTCCGACAAGCACACTCCGCTGCAACAGCTGCAACAAACAGACTCACCGAACCCTTCGGTGAAACAACCTCCGAACCCCTTCGGAGGGACCCCTTCGAATCAGAGGGTAAAATCTATCAATCACTCATCACAGACTCCGAAACCAACCCTTGGTTTCTCAATCTCCCCCTTAATGAGTGCATTGACAACCAAATTCAAGTTCAAGAAAATTTGAAAAAATTCAGCACACAAGTGAACATAAAAACTCAGAAACGAGCCAAATCATGTCACTTGACAAAATAATTTTCCTCCCCCTTTGGTAATGCAATCATCAAGGAGCAGGTAAAAGATGCATAGCTTCGAAATGGGTAGAGTTGCAAAGACGCATAAAGCAACAAATATGCCAACATTTAATACCAATTATCATGTGCTCAGCTCAATTTAACATTCTCTAAAAACATGATGACAGCTTGTGATTTTATCATTTTGAAATAAAAGCATCACCACTCAATCAAGGTAACTAGACGAATAAAAGCAGGGACTGCGCAAAGCTAGTCAATTTCTACTCTAGACAGACATGACTAGTTCAAGTAGAACATTAAAAGCAAACTTGATGATCAATGAATTTTTTTTGTTTCATAATGTCAGGGGTTATTTGTTTGTCTACCTTATACTTTCCAATCAAGCCAAGCCTAGGCATGAAAGCCATCAGAAGCTTAAGGCGGTGATTTTGGCATACACTACACTATCCCAGTTCAGACCAATGTGCAATGGTAGGCAGTCTAGAATAGGGTAGTGCGACAAACAAACCCTCCTGGATCTTTTTGCTTTGAAGCATGCAAATCATGAATTTTTGGAATTTTGATTAAGTGAACAAATTGTTTAGCACTTGATGAATATCCATTAGTATGTAGAACAATTTTCAAGTTTCAATGTTTAGCATCCAGAGAAAAGGAGTCTTGCTATCAAGTAGATAAAAGATAGCTAAAGCAGTCCTGCCTAAACATGCTAGATTCAAGACTAAGCAGTGAGCATGATTTGATTTTGGAAAGAAGAATCATGCACATAATGTTTCAGACATATTAAATAGAGTTGAGTTGACATGATTTCATGAATTAAAATCAGGCATATAAGTGCAAAATATGTAAATGCATTTTTACACATGATGAGCATATGCAAGACAATCAAAACTACTCCCCTCACAAAATGCCGTAAGGGTGACAAACACCATGTTCCGCACGCAACTAGGCAAAACGAGAAGCATCAAGGGTTTTGTGAAAATATCGGCTAGTTGGTGTTGGGTATCAACATATTGAAGTTCAATATCACCCTTCTCATTATGATCTCTGAGAAAATGATATCGTACATCAATGTGTTTGGTTCTGGAATGCTGAACCGGGTTGTTTGCAATACAAATAGCACTAGTGTTATCACAGAAAAGTGGAACACTCTTATAATCTAACCCAAAATCCTGCAAAGTGGAAACCATCCACAAAATCTGAGAGCAACAGCTAGCTGCAGCAACATATTCGGCCTCAGCCATCGATTGTGCAACACTAGACTGTTTGCGGGAAGACCAGCAAACCAGAGAAGTACCCAGAAAATGACAAGTACCAAAGGTAATTTTCCTATCAATCCTACACCCAGCAAAATCCGCATCGGAATAACCTCGAAGACACAAAGAGGAAGACGCATAATACCAAATGCCAAATTAGAGGGTATGTTTGAGATACCTGAGAATGCGCTTTACTGCTTGGCTGTGCGAAGCTCATGGTGAAGCCTGAAAACGAGCGCATAGACACACTGCAAAGTGTATGTCCGGCCTCGTAGCAGTCAAGTAGAGGAGGGAGCCGATCATGCTTCGGAACTCCTTCTGATCTACGGCTTCTCCATCCTCGTCAGGATCCAATGCTACAGACGTAGCCATTGGAGTGGCAAGGGGCTTCGCATCAGTCATGTCCAACTTCTTGAGCAGGTCCTTGGTGTATTTCGTCTGGTGGACGAATGTACCTTGTTTGCTTTGCTTGATTTGCAAACCAAGGAAAAATGTGAGTTCGCCCATCATGGACATCTCGAACTCCCTGCTCATGGTATCTGCAAACTAGGCAACCAAAGCATGAGAAGAGCCACCAAAGATGATATCATCCACATAAATCTGAACTCGGAGGAAATCTTTGCCATGCTTGAGAGTGAACAGGGTTTTATCAACAGATCCCATCAAACACCCCCGCTCAAGCAGAAAAGACTTAAGTCTATCATACCAAGCCCGAGGGGCCTGCTTGAGTCCATATAGAGCCTTATGAAGTTTAAGGACTTTATGAGGGTATTTGGGTTTTTCAAAACCAGGGGGTTGTTTTACATAAACATCTTCGTCTATGAAGCCATTAAGAAAAGCACTTTTGACATTCATTTGATAGAGTTTGAAACCACGGGATGCAGCAAATGCAAGTAAAATCCTAATGGCCTCAAGACGAGCAACAGGTGCAAAAGTTTCAGTAAAATCAATCCCGTCTAATTGAGAATAACCCTGAGCTACAAGTCTAGCCTTGTTTCTAACTACAGTCCCATCCTCCCCTTGTTTGTTTTTGAAAATCCATTTTGTTCCAATGAAATGAACATTTGGTGGAGGATCAACTAAAGTCCAAACTTGGTTTCTCTCAAAATTTTCAAGTTCTTCATGCATGGCATTGATCCAACTAGAATCAAAAAGTGCATGACTAACATCTAAGGGCTCAAAAGAAGCAACAAAAGCGGAATCAATGAAATGAGCATGAGAACGTGTTACCCTTTGATCGAGCTCACCAATGATCTGCTCGGGAGGGTGCATCCTTTGAACATGATGTGGAGCCTCATGGCGGGATGCAGTCTCCCCCTCAACTTGTGTGTTCGAGTGGTCCAAGATGACTGATGTTGAGGTAGTTGCTTCGGGACCTTGTGCCGAAGTGGTTGAAGCAGGGTCGGCATTGGGGGTTGATGTCGAGGGTAGTAGGGGTTCATCCTCAAACTATCCGGGATCTTCTTCTTCGAAGATGGTCTGTTCCATGTCGTGTTCATTTGCCTGTTCAAGAGCAGAACTAATAGAGGGGGTCGATTCATCAAAAGTCACATCACATGACTCGATGACAGTGTTAGTCTCCAAATTATAAACACGATAAGAATGACCATGTGTAGTGTAACCCAAAAAGATCCCGTCAGAAGAACGCGACTCAAATTTGTCCAAATTACCACATTTTAGGATAAAGCAACGACAACCAAAAACTCGAAGATAAGTAACCTTGGGCTGTCTCCCAAAACGTAGCTCATAAGATGTCAAGTTCAAAATTGAGCGCAAGAAGATTTGGTTTGAGATGTAACAAGCAGTGTTCATGTCCTCAGCCTACAATTTTCTAGGAGTCCTATGCTCATCGAGCATCGTCCTAGCCATCTCAACCAAAGTGCGGTTCTTTCTCTCAACAACACCGTTCTGTTGAGGAACCCGCGGAGCAGAGAATTGATGTTCTATGCCATGCTCCATGCAAAAGTCAACAAAGAGACTGTTCTTGAACTCAGTGCCATTATCACTTCGAATGAATTTCAATGCACTAGGGAGTTCAGTGAAAAGTCTCAAAGCCAAGCTCCGAAAGTGTGAAAACACTTCATCCTTGCTGGCTAGAAAAAAGACCCAAGAGTAGCGAGAGAAATCGTCGACAATAACTAGCACATACCACTTGCCGCCTAAAGAACTAATCCGAGAAGGACCTACAGTGCCCTTTTGTGGAGAAGTTCTCTGGGTTGTTCAGTCATCACTGTGGTGACTGGCGAATGCGAAGCGGCAATCATTTTTCCATGTCGACAAGGAGCGCAAACTAAATTCTTCTCAAACTTGAGCTTGAGCAATCCTCGGATCAAACCTAGGGCACTCAGACGAGCGAGCAACTCAAAGCTCATATGCCCTAGTCTCCTATGCCACTTCCAAAGCTCAGAAGTAGAATGCGCAACAAGACAATGAGAAGAACCAGATGATTCAGAAAAATCAGCTCCAAAAACTCTCCCAACTCTAAAGATCTTACACACCACAGCGCTATCAGAATTGAGTACTTGCGAAGTATCGCGATGGAATCACACTTCGAAGCCCTCATCAAGCAACTGAGATACAGAAAGCAAATTGTATCCAAGGTTATCAACCAAAGCAACATCTTTGAGAGTGAAATTCGAGTTAATTCTTACCACACCTTTACCTTTCACTCTACTCCTTCGATTGTTTCCGAAGGTGATATGTTCCCTTTGCTTGGTTGTTGTGAGGCTGGAGAACCATGCTGCATCTCTGGTCATATGGCGCGAACAACCGGAGTCCATGATCCACGTGCCCTCCAAGCCCCGGTCCGGTGCCTACACATGATAAGAAAATCTCGATCGCTCAGTGCCGGGGTGAGTGAATATATGACGAGGCATCCAGCACTGAGTGATACGAGTAGTAGGCACAGTAAAAGTTGACTGTCTACGCACAGGATAATCAGAATGATGCAAAGTGCGAGGTCTACCTACATGTTGAGATCTAAAAGCATGATGAGGTCTCCTACTCAGACGGGGTACAAAGATACTCGCCCGGGGTCTACCACCATATGGAACATGGTGAACACCTCGAGGAGCAAAACCTCTCTAAGAAGCACGAGGAGCCTCGAAAACAGGACGAGAGTAAAACTCATACTCATGCATACATCGAGATGGGTAATGCATGTCCTGGAAACTCATCACCTGAGAGCGTCGCTCATCCTTGATGCGATGAAAACAAAACCCAACCAAATGACCCGCCCGCTGATAGTAGGAACAATGAAAAACTCTCCTAGGGGAACTCTCATGGGTCATAGGAGCAACTCTCATAGGCTCCTTGGGCTTCTGCTGAGTGTTTTTCTTGGGAGGGATTTTCTTGGCAGGAGGAGTTGTTTTCTTTGGAGTTCGGGTAGGCTTTTTGATTGATGGAGTGTCTAACAGGGCTCTTTCTTTCTCTAAGGTAGTGGGTGAGGTAAAAAAAGTTTTGTTCTCACTGTCTAAGGGAGTCCTCTCAAAACCCAATCCTAGAGCTAACCCTGCCCTATCAGCACACATCTTGGTCTTGGCCAAGAGCAAATCCATCCTACCCTTTCCCTCAGTGCATTTGTTAACCACAGAAAGAAGGTATTTATTTTCAGTCATGAGGTTCTCAGCTTGCTCTCTAACAGTGCCTAGCTGGTCCTTAAGGGTTATGCAAGTGTCACACACAGGTTGCACATCCTTAGAACTACCGGCCCTCTCCAATCTAGCCTCTAAATCCTGAACATGCTTATCACGTAAATCAATGGTCTCACGTAATAAGGGGCAGTTCACGCATTCAATTATATCATGAGGACTAGAATCCACCATCAAAAGCTTCTTCTGTGTAGTCTCAAGCTCAGAAAGAGTTTGAGAATGCACAGAACGCAACTGAGCAAGCTCACCCATGATAACAGTGCAAGATTCACATTCAACATCATTAACCCTAGACTTAAGCATGGCATAATCAGTAGACACAGATTCTAGCCTAAGTCTAAGGTCTTTTCTTTCTCTAGCGGCTTGCACAAGTAATCTATCTTGACCAAGAACTACTTCATTCAGCTCATCTAGTTTAATTGAAAGCTGGTCATAGGATAGTGGTAACTCAGATGAGTCAAGCTCATCGCCGTTGTGATCGCTGTCGGCCATGAAGCAAAGGTCGATGAAATCTCGTCCCTTCTTGTCCTTCTTCTCCTCCTTCCTTGGGGACTCCACCTCCTCAGAGCTTGACTCCTCAGTTGAGGAAGTGTCGATGTCGCTTAGAGCAGCAACAAATGCTCTGGAAGCGGCTTTGGCTACTCTCTTAGCCACCTTGCCGCGCTTGCCCTTCACAAAGGGTCTCCTCTCCTTCTTGTGGTATTTGGGGCGCTCACTCTCATCTCTCTTCTTGAGTTTAGGGCAATTGGCCTTGATGTGAGAAGTGTTGCCACACTCAAAACAGCCACTAAAACCACTTCTTCTCTGATCCCGTCTCTCATGGTGAAAACAGGTGAACCTTCTGGCAATGAGAGCAAGCTCATCATCATCCAGAGTGTCCACCTGCTCCTTAGTGACGGAGACCAGGGAGGACAAAGCAAAACCATCTGCAAAAACACAAGTGCCTGATGTGCTTGGTTCTGCAGTGGTGCCACGACTAGTGCTAGAAACCAATGCCAATGGTTGTGGCAAGGAGTTCCTGTGCACTACAAGAGATGCCTTGGCAATCTCTGCGAACTTCAGCTTGCTGAAGAGCTCATCACAGGTAAATGTGTCATAACCTGCGGACTCCTCAATGCTGGATATCTTCACTTCCCATATGCTACGATCAAGAGCATAAAGAAGCTTGATAGCCCTATCATGATCATTGTAAGCAAGCGTCCCGTTGGACCGCAAGTTACTCACTATCGCATCAAAGCGAGAAAACATGGCATCTATAGATTCACCGGGTGCCTGCACAAATAGTTGATACTATTGATTGTATGTGCTTTGGTGCCTGGCCTTAATCTGTGTAGAGCCCTCATGAAAAATAGTGAGTGTAGTCCAAATTTCCCTAGCTGTCCTAAGGTGCTGCACCCTATCAAACTCACTCCGGCTCAAACCATTGAACATTATATTTCAAGCCTTGGAGTTGGCATTATACTGATCCTTCTCTGTTTGAGAGGTGCGAGTTTCAGGCATGGAGTATTGTGAGTCCACAATCTCCCAAATTGCATTTCCTTGGCTTAGCAAGTAAGCCTCCATGCGCACCTTCCAGTATGCAAAGTCCGTCCCATCGAGCAAAGGAATTTTACTAACTCTGTCCATGTCGCCAACAGATCACAAAACCGGTTAAGGTCAACTGGTGATCTTAACCCGCTCTAATTTTGCCCTCTACTACGGCCACCAGTGATTCTCTTTTGCAGGTTGAAGGCCCCAATTGGAAGGATTGATCCATGTATTTTGCCGATGCCGGGAAGAGGCCTTGATCACCAACACTTTGGGGATTTCCTCCTCCCGCCGCCATGGTTGTTGCTGCGGGGGTTGGAGCTGCCATCGCCAATGACGCAGCCGCTGCTGCAGCAGCAGCCTGCTGTCGAGCCAGGGCTGAAGGTGCTCCCGAACCTTTGGTTTTCGCCATTGAAACTACTGAGTTGCTTTAGAAGAAGAATGGAGGCTAAGGCTCAAAGGATGGCTTGTTTGCAAGAAAGCGGTGGAAAGGTACTCAGGAAAGTTCTAGGCCCTCTATTTATAGCCTAGACTTTACATTTTTTTACCGTTTGTCCATGTCATTTTGCATTCTTGCCCGTTACTTTTTTCCGAAATTAACGCACTGCGTAACTTCCGTTAGAAAAAAGAAGCCAACGACTATTTCTTCTAAGTCTAAAAAGGCTTTTGGGCTTCCTGAGTTAGTTCTAAGATGGTTCGAAAGTAATTGTCTTAAAACTGATTCGAAGTTTTATATCTCCATATATTTCGAAGATAAATTAAAAATCTAATAACCCCTAGGCATGGTTATTTTTCTTCCGTATACTGCTCTCCTAACATTACAGGTTTAACGGAGAAGCGTATTCGAGGGGCTACTGTTGGGGGAAAATATTCCATCCTCAGGGTTATTGCAGTAACAACACAAAGGCAGATAATGGATTCGAAGGTTTCCAACATGCATCTTCGGAGATGCCTTGAGTCAAGCTCGAAGTATGAAGATGGACCTTAGTTCGGAGTATATCTTCGAACATAGACTCTTTTGAGATCTTTTCTGCCAGCTAAGATGGAAGGCTTATCTTCTTTCTCATTAGATTAGTCTTTTACCATTTTAGCCCTATTAAGGGTGCCGGATAGTTTCCACTATGTCGGTTGTAACAGAGGGGTAAAAGGGTCTTTTCCTTAATGTTTGGGCCTATAAATACCTCCCGTTTCACCCTGTAATAGGGACCGAATACAAGTTATTCAATACACACATTCGAAGCATTCTAAGTTATTATCCTTTCGGAGGCTTAGAACAGTTCACTTCGTAAACACTTCGTTTGTTAGTTTCTAATCTTCAGAAACCTGTTAGCGTAATCTTTTACGCCAACACTGACTGACCAAGTCAAGCCTATGCTAGAACTGGCCCATCAGAAGCTTAAGACATTGGTCTTGGCATATACCAAAGTGCTATGGTAAGCAGTCTAGAACAATGCAATGTGACAAAGCAAACCCACCTGGATCTTTTCAAATTATGCATAAAAAGGCATGAAATTTTCATTTTTCTGATTTTTCTTCATTTTTATAGCACATTTTCCATGTTTAAAGCATATAGATGTACAAGTTGCATATTTGCAAATAAGTAAAGAAACTAGCTACAAGGCATGTAACAGATAGCACAAAGCATTCAGCCTACACAAGCTAGTTACCAGAAGCAATGGTGATCATTTTTCAATTTTAAATTGTAAAAGCCATGCATATGACAGATATCAGACATATCATGTGAACTGAAGCAAGTCATGATCATCGACAAGTAATCAAAAGCATGTACCAGCTAGAATAAGTAAAGCAGTTCAACCATATAACAGAAGCTAGCTCAAAAGTGTGATATGTGAGTATGTATGATATGAACACACACAAAAAGACTCAAGAAAAGAGTAAACAAGAAAGAAAACTGACGCAAAATATCCTAAAAAGGATACATAACACCCAAATCCCCTCGTAAATGCTCAAAGGTAGACTGATCTAGGGGTTTGGTGAAAATGTCAGCAAACTGATGATGAGTATCAACATGAACAAGGTCAATGACACCTTTCTCATATTGATCCCTCAGAAAGTGAAAGCGCACATCAATATGTTTGGTTTTTGAATGAAGACACATGTTTTTCCCTACACTAATAGCACTGGTGCTATCGCAAAATAGAGGAACTCTGGTAGGAAAGAACAACCCAAAATCTCACAAAGTGGAAATCATCCAAACCAACTGTGAGCAGCAGCTAGCAGCAGCTACATACTCAGCCTCAGTGGTCAAAAGAGCAACTACAGATTGCTT